>CM072815.1:8667708-8993025 GCA_036937905.1 Salvia rosmarinus
CGATCATAGGAACTCACCTTAACCATTGGACTGTACTAGGGGACAGCTTATTGCTTCTGATTACATAATTGTTTGCGTCACCGAAAAATAGGTTTCGTAGTCAAAACATGTATGCTAAGAAAATAAAAAACTGAAAATTTAAATAGTAAAAATATTTATATTGTAATAAGTATGATGTGCCTCCAAAAAAAATATAATAAAAAATTATTTAGTATGATCAAATTTGAATCTTGATTCATAAATTCACCCACTTCACTATTTGCCTACTCAAGAGGACCGTGATGAATTCCTATGTTTCATCATGGTACTTTTGATATTTCAAAATCACTTAATAGTGTTATCATTTTCATGGTCTCTTTACGGTTGGTGTCATCTCTCTTTCATATCTCTAACAAAAATGAAAACTCTTTCATATTATCTAATTTCTTTCAAAAATAATGTCGGTATTTTCTATATTTTCCTTTTGAGAATCCCAAGTAAAATTGATTTTCGTAGACTTAGTCACTTAGCAGGCTATATAACCAGTTTAGAAGTAGGCAGATTATTAATTAGAGACGATGTTATGCCTTACACTAATTATTACAATTTGGTCTAATTAATAATCGAGTGGTTTTGCTTGTGAGCGAAGGTGATGAATTCAATTCTTCTAGCCTTTTACAGTTAACTTAAAACACACGTGTGGTTTTAGGTATTGCACAAGAATTTACCTAGTCCACTAAAATTAGTGGTTGCGGTTCCCAGACACTTAATTTATTATTATCAATTATTATTATTAAGGCATAACATAATCATTAAATTATATCATTGTACATTTTTTTCAATAATAGCATATTTGAAGAGAGAAAAAACATGAACGTACACACATTAAACTATTAAACTGGGGTAATTAACTCGGATGTCAGAAGGAGCAGGAAGTAAAGATTTCACAGTAATTAATGTGTCAAAATTAGATATTTTTGGAAAATTTCTCAGGCAGCTATATATCTAACAACGCCAGTTGTCGTGCTTACGTACGTCATAGGTGACATTTATTTCCCTTTTTACTTATAAATTCTTTTTTTAATGTAATTAAAAAACTTTCAAATTAATTCAACGTTTATAATGGGAGGTTGGTCCTCGTCATAAGTCATAACAATTTGAATCTTCATATTGTCAACATTTCTATATGAACACATCTCAACCGCATTCTTCATATAGTGTATTTGTTGTAAAGTCATTCTTACTCTATAAATTAAGAACTCCTAAAATTATCTGAATTCGTCGTGAAAAAGTTTGAATTCACCATGTAAGTGTCTGAATTTAGAAGAAGAAAAAAATCGCATCGCATGGGGTTGAACCTAGGCGTTTAAATCCATTAAGTAAGGAAATGTATTCATCGTAGATCTTCATGAATCAAAGACTGAAAATAGTTCATTTATGCTGTAAAGATTATCAAGATTCAATCTCAAATATTTGTATTTGCGATAATGGTGAACAAGAAGAGATTTACGTGGTTCGATCAAGTATGATCTACATCCACGGATGAGGAGCTGTTTCACTATGAACAAGAAAGAGGTTACAGATACAAGCTTCACAAGCTAACAATACAAGGAAAGATGCACAGCTCTCAAGCCCTTTACAATGACTAAAACTGCTCTATCTCTCTTCCCTTATCTCTGTAGATTTTCTATCAAGAATTGTACTCTTCTAAGAACTCTCTTTTATGCGTAAGAATTGATTGAAAAGAATACATCTATCTACCCTTTTATACAGCTGAAAGAATAGAGAAAATAGTCTATCTTTTCCCATGCAGTAACCGTAGATCAGTTAGACTGTTGTAACTAACTTAGCTAACGGGTATATCCAAGAAAAGTGACTTTCAGACTTCTCGGATTTCCATGCTGAATATAGAAGCTCTTCCACGTAAAGTTTATATGCAGGCACACATATAACATATGCTTTAGGATTAGTTTGTAATTGATCTCATATATATATATGGTTTTAACTAGAAAGCAATCTAATTGATCTTGATTGATTTTTTCTAAATGAGATGTGTTTTCTTGCACATAAAATAATGCTTTCTTGATACTATATTTTTTTTCATGTATAAATTATATTTTATCTTTTAATGCTTTCTTATGTTTTTTACACATAAAATAATGGTTTTGATTAATAAGATTATGTTGGTTTTTATACATGCACAATATAAACAAATTATATTATGTGTGTATATATATATCAATGACATTAATCAATATAGAATATCAAGAATTTTGTGTGTGGATGTTGGCCTAGTGGTAGAGTGGTTAATATTCGAGACCAAAGGTCTCGAGTTCGATTCCACCGTGACGCGACCTTTAAAATTTATGTATTTAATTGAAAAGTAAAAAAAAACATCAAGAATTTTAAAGTGAGAGCTATCGATAGCAAAAAGAATTTTCTTAGCATGCAAAGATTGCACATTTATATACAACACATCAAAATTTATATATTGTGATATAATCACATGATTTGCAAATTAAAACTTGATATAATGAAATCTACAAGTTACAAATGTGAATATCCCATGAAAATAGGGGAAAAGAAAAATTAAGAAAAACTCATAAAGAAAATACGGAAAGGCCTGGCAACATATATTGAAAAAAAAGATGGACACTTGATTAATTAATCATTATCTTCTCCAAGAGATTTGGCTTTTCAGTGTAGTTACAAATTAAGCTGCCCCTGAATGCAGTGAATTCTGGTTATCTGCTTAAAATCTAAGGGGAAAATCTAGATTGCAGTCAATCAATTAATTATCTCTGCTCCAATAATATTACGACACACACACACATGTCGCAAATGTTAAAGTTGCTTGTTGTCTCAACATGTACCCCAAGTTATATGGACCCCCATTTGTACTTCATCACATAAATTGTCAGCCACAACCAGAGAGAGAGAGAGAGAGAGAGAGAGAGAGAGAGAGAGAGAGAGAGAGAGAGAGAGAGAGAGAGAGAGAGATTTCAGGTGCTTAAATTACTAGCAAGTGAAGTATACTTACTGTGTATGACTTGAAACTAAGCCGGGGGATGCGAAACCCTTGTTGGAGAAGGAGAACACGTGCAATTAACACAAAATCCTGTTGCAAATTTGCACGTGCCCTGCTTCTCCAACGAGAGCTACGCGCCCGATTAGCATTGGTGATTAACCATGCCACAATGCTTTGTTATTGTTATTGTTATCTCGAATAGAACTAGCGCTTCTTCACAGCAAAATGAGCACACATATTTATAGGGGAGTGGAGAGAGAAAGGGGTAGTGCCGTAGTAGGGTTAAAAAGGGCATTGGAGTCTTGGAGTGGGCATCCTTTAAAGCCTCATCATCATCATGGAAGGAAAAGCAAACAAGTAAATATTGATTGATTTTCTGGAGTTGGAGCCGTGCAGAAATAGAAAGAACACAAGTCTTTGCGTTTTCTTTGGGGCATGCACATGATATGAATATCTCTTTTTTCTTTAATTTTTTTTTTTTGAGTCATTAAATACATAAATTTTAAAGTCCGCGTCACGGTGGACTCGAACCCGAGACCTTTGACCTCAGACATTAATCACTCTACCACTAGGCCAACACACGTACACTTTTTTTTTTTTTTAAATAGACAAAATTGATTGCGCAGAGTTTTGAGTTGAGAGTGGGAAGCAAGCCAACGAAGAAAAGAAAAAGGCACCCTTTATTTGGAACGATGAGACACTCACGACTTTTTTTTTTATTTAATTGCACGCAATATCTCAGATTTGACAGTTGACACACCTCCACTTACATTCTTTTCCACCTTTTTAAAAAATATTATTGAGAGAAAACGGATGAAGATCAACCTCTCATCAAGGCTGACTGGTATCGCATCCTAATGCATAATGTGATATTTTCTCCAACTCATATACCACACACCATAATTTACAAAAATATTAATGTTTTATTGCCCAAATATTCAATTATAATCGAATTATCAATTTTTCTTCTTCTAATTCTAATACTCCCTTCATTTTTAAAGCTTTCAGGGTCGTCAAATTATATATATCAAGAAAATAAAAAAATTACCTTGTAACTTTATTAGTCACCGTGATAAATGTATTCATACAACTAATTATCAAATTCCAAAAGTATTAAATAAGGGTAATTAGGCGTATTTTATACGCATATTTTGGATGTTTTTGACGAGTTTAAATGCTTAATATCTACTTAATCATATTTTATGAAGCTAATTACATATTTTGTGGATTTTGTAGGTGTTGATATTATTTTGGAAGAAATAAGCATGCTTTTGGAAGGAAATTGAAGACAAGGAATTGGATGAAGAGTTATTTAAAAGCTTATGGGTTTTTATTATTTTTGGAGGCCCTTTTAGTTGGGTTTTTGTTTTGGCCATATATGTCTCGGCTCATTTGTTTTGGCCATATATGTCTCGGCTCATTTGTTTTAGGTTAGCTATTATATTTATTTGTTTTAGTTGTTTAGGAGCACAATTTTTTCACGCCTCAAAACATTAGACAATCACATTCCTACGCGCGCCTCCAAACACTACACAACAATCTCCACGCCACCACTTTGGAATGCAGAGAACAGAAACGTGAATGTTGGGAATTGGGAAGCTATCAAACATTTTTATTCTTTCTTCATTATTCCCGTGGCTTTTCTTTGTTGATTTAATTATTATTTGCTTTTATATAATATGAGTTCTAGCTAATCTTTTTTATTCTGGTAACTATTAAGGAAGCCCTAGCATGATTCTTATGTGAGATCTAATTTGTTATTTATCTTTTAATTTTATGCAAGTATTTGTTGTTCTCTATTTTCTCCGTGATTTAATTGTTTCAACCGCTGGTAGTCGCAAATATTTAGTGAGTTGAATTAATTAATAGCCAATTAAATCGGCCATACGTAATCGTGGTTTAGGTTTGATTATTAGTAAATTGACCTTCAGGTCAAGGGAATAACAATCTTAATTAGGTAATCCTACGTCAGAGTTTATCTGTTTTGAATCGGGTTTCTCTAGTTCTTAATGTTGTTGGCTCATTAAACCTATAGAGCGTCTCTTACGGTTGTCAGCCGATTAGAGAAATAGTTAGTGAAGAGTCTTCTTAATTATCGAGAAGCTAAGGAGAGATAAGATCGCGTCAGAAGCGTCTTCGGTGGTCATAACTGGTTTATTTGCATGAGTTAAAGTTATCTTTGCATCGATGAACAAAAGATCAAGCTAGGGTGGAATTAATTGATTGCCGGAATATCTTCACGCATTTGTTACCTTTCTCAATATTTATTCTCTTTAATCATAATTCAATTCCTCATTCTATTTATTGTTTATTTAATTATGCCTAGTTCCTAGTAATCCCAATTTATTCGTGGTTACGTTGCAGGTCGAAAGTTTAGGAGAATTCTCGCCGATCCCTTGGGAGACGATTTTGCTTACTGCTGTCTGCGCAGTTTGGGCATACCGACTGTCTGTCAGTCGAATATTTTGCCTACTGCTGTCTGTACGGTTTGGGCATACCGACTGTCTGTCAGTCGATTATTTTTGGTGAAAAGCGACGCACCAAATTTTGGCGCCGTTGCCGGGGATCGGTTTAAGGATTCTGTCTAATTTTCGGTTTGCCATTTTTATTTATGTTATTTTCTTTTAGTTTATGCCTCGTTCTTCTCGTACAGGTGAATTAATTTTTAATCCAGAGATCGAGAAGACCGCACGGAGATTGAAAAAACGAACCAAGGAGTTAAAGCAGGGTGTTAGATCAAATTCACTAGACTCTGAAGTTGAACATATAGTTGAAGTTCCAATGGGTGACGAGAGGCACATTGTGAATCCTAATCCGCCAAGAGCTCAACTGATAAAGGAATTAGGCCGCCATAGGAGCAATCGCCCGTTGTGCATCGTTCTGCCCACTATCAATGGAAATGCTGAAATACGACCTGGTTTCATTCAAGTGCTACCTAAGTTTGGGGATTTACCTGGAGAGAGTGCACACAAGCACCTTGCTGAGTTTGATTTAGTTTGCGCGACTTTACGTCCTAATGGTTTTTCTGAAGATAATTTGAAATTGCTAACTTTCTCACACATTGCGTGGCAAAGCTCGAGATTGGCTTTTTGATCTTCCTCCTAGTTCGATTCGAACTTGGGATGATTTAGAAGAGCAATTTTTGAGGAAATTCTTCCCTGAATCAAGAGCTGCAAATTTGAGAATGGCTATCAGTAGCATTAAGCAAAAGAAAACAGAGAGCTTGTCTGACTATTGGGAGCGGTTTCAACAATTGTGTCGTAAATGCCCTGATCATGGATTTTCTGAATATCAATTGCTCACTAACTACTTTTATCGTGGTATGTCTGCTCTTGATAGGAAGATTGTTGATGTTTGCTATGGGAAGTTTAACTAACAAAACATTGGAGGAAGCCACACAACTCATTCACGACATGGTTTCCAATGGACAACAATATGAAGATGAGGATGATGATCGTTCATGCACCGGTTCACATGGCAGAAAACTCAGGAGTGAACGAGAAAATTGATGCTCTAACTTCCTTAGTTAGAGGCTTTGCCGTAGCTCAAACTCAGAAGATGAAATGTGAGATTTGTCTTGAAAATACTCATTATACTGATTCTTGTCCTACTTTGCAGGAAAATCGTGCTGAGCAAGCATGCATGGGATCTGGAGATGAGCAACATATGAATGCACAAAGGTATAGGAGAAACGATCCTTTCTCCAACACATATAATCCAGGCTGGAGAAACCACCCAAATTTTAGATGGAATCAGCAAGAGCCTGGAATTTATGCACAGAATCCTGCGCAAGCTGGTCAGTATGCCCATCCCGCCCGTGCAGAACCGAATATGAGTGATATCATGAAGAGCCTCGCCCAGAGCAGTGAGATTGTCAAGAACTTGGTTCAAAGTCAGCAAGCATTCCAGCAAGAGACGCAAGCCGCGTTGGGAAGTATGGGCACACAGATCACTCAATTGGCCACTCAAATGAATCGAATACAAAATAACCAAGGGAAACTTCCATCTCAAACGGAGTTGAATCCAAAGGAGAACGTGTCTGCTGTTATTCTAAGGAGTGGAAAGATGTTAGTTGAACCAGAGCCTAAAAAGAAAGACGAGGAAGTAAAATATGAAGAAGCTGAGAAAACCCAAGGCCATGAGGAGCTACAGACTTCCATAGAGATCAACTCCTCAAAGGTAAGTGGAGAACCTAAAGTTTCAAATTCTCAATCATTGATTACACCTCCATTTCCTTCCAGGTTGGCACGAAACAAGAAAGAAGATGATGACAAAGACATTTTGGAAGTTTTCAAGAAGGTAAAGATAAACTTGCCTCTGATTGATGCAATTAAACAAGTTCCCAGGTACGCAAAATTCTTGAAGGAGCTTTGCTCTAAAAAAATGAAGTCTGGGAATGATGCATAAATTAGAGTAAGTGAGAATGTGTCTGCAGTTATTCAAAGAAAATTGCCGCAAAAGTGTAAGGATCCTGGTATGTTCACTATTCCATGCATAATTGGCAATCAGAGGATCGAGAAAGTCATGTTAGATCTAGGTGCATCAATAAATGTCATGCCATACTCTGTGTATAAGGATTTAAATTTAGGGCCTTTGAAGCGAACTGGTGTTGTAATTCAATTAGCAGATAGGTCTAATGCATATCCAAAAGGTGTTGTTGAGAATATTCTTGTGAAAGTAAATGATATGTATTTTCCTGCAGATTTTTATGTTGTTGACATGGATGATTCTGCTTCTTTAAGAAGATCTTTGATTTTATTAGGAAGACCATTCATGAAAACTGCTAGAGCAAAAATTGATGTGGATAAGGGTCTTTTGAGCCTCGAATTTGATGGAGACATAGTCACATTTAATGTATTTGAAGCTATGAAGCATGTTGAAGATCCTGAATCTGTTTACATGATTGATATTATCAACCTTTGGTTGATAACTTTGTTGAGAATTTCAGGGATGATGAACTAGAGCACGTTCTTGTTAGTGCATTGAGTGAAGAAGATGGAAAAACTGAGGAGAATGACGCCATTAAAGAGATTATCAGGCTGATGTACTCTGCGGAAGAAGTTTCAATTCTGCACCTATCGAGCAGGATGCCCATCCCGACCAGTACAGAACGGAATTTTCCATCTGTGGAGAAACCACCCAAGCTGGAGTTGAAGGTGTTACCTCAGCATTTGAAGTATGTGTTCTTGGGGAAGCACGACACACTGTCGGTCATAATAAGCAAAGACCTTCGTGAAGAACAAGAGGAATTTAACTTGGAAATCAAGGATAAGAAGGGAGCCGAGAATTTAGTTGTTGATCATCTCAACAGACTGCAGAATGAGCCAGATGGTATGCCCATACCGCACGTTCCTCCAGATAGACAACAGTTTACAATTGAAGAGATGAAGATAGTCGAGTTTCAAGAGATGAACTTGGCTACTTTCGTAGTCAACTCCTGATCGTACCACCATGGTGTCTGGCCTTGGACCTTAAACAAAGGCGCTACTTGGGAGCTTACCCAAGATTTCTTTTCTCACCTTTATCTTTATTTCATGTTTGTTTTTATTTTTCAGTTTGTTAAAAAAAAAATCGAAAAAAAAAGTGGCTGATTTGGGTTTCGGTTGGCAGGTTTTGCAAGAATAGGGGCATCCATTAATTGCTGGAAAAGGAAGACCATATCGCTCTGGATCGCCGCCTCACACATATGGAACAACGCTTTGACCATCCTCACCCACCACCTTCGACTGAGCATTGAGCACTTCAGGGAAGTCTCTTTTTTGCTTTTGTTTTTCTTTTTCTTATCTTATTGAGGTTTTCACACATTGTGGACAATGTGTAGTTCAAGTGTGGGGGGATTTTTGAAGTCGTATGTCTATCCGTGATATCTTTTGCTGGGTATGATTTTTTGTGCATGTTTTGGCCATTGTGAAAGAATAACATGAATGGAATAGATTAGAATATTGTGATGGGATTGCTTGGTTGAATTCCTTGATGATAATAATTTTGTGAAAGCCCTTATGTGTCTAAGGATGAGAAAATGTGCTTAATTGATCAAATTTTTGAAAACCTACTCAAATATGTAAGGATTGAGCTTATGAGCAATATTATGAACTGCTCCTTATTTCTTTGTTGAGAGGTTATGTATTCTTGATATCTTGATGTCTGGTTTGCCATGTTGTCATAGTCAAACTTATGAAGTTGAATTCTTGCATGAACATGATTTAGGCATTTGTTCTGGATTGATAATTGTTAACCATCTCATATTTCTCTAGAGAGCCCACTTGAGCTTTAACCTTTTTCTTGATAAATGAAAGCCACAAAAATAATGAACTATAGCCTTTTTAGCCTTCTTTTGTCCCACCAACAATTTACAAGTAGTTGAGGAAGATGAAGTGATAAGTGATAGTGATTTGTTGAATTCTAGCTATTTGGAAAATTTGGTGTATTTTGTTCTGTTGAAAGGTGGTTGAGTTTGTGAAATGATGAGAATTAAGAGCACTGATGTGGGTGTGGTTACATGTTGATAAATGTGTTGTTGCCATTTTTTTTGGTTACTTATTGGTTGTTGCTTCTAAGTAAAAAAAAAGCCGAAAAGAAAAAAGAAAAGAAAAAGAAAAAAAAATTGAAAAAAAAAAAAAAAAAAAGAAAAAAAATTGAGAAAAAGAAAAAGGAAAGAGTTGGTAGCAGAAAAGTCAAAGAGGGAGAAGGAATTCTGGGGAGTAAAGTAAAATATTTGGGGTTTTGTTTTGGGAGTACACATGTGATGAACTGCTTGCATTTTGTTGGATTTAATAGCCATTTTCAATACTTTTGTTTCTCCTACCTATGCACCCTAGCCCCATTACAACCTATGGAAGTCCTAATGATTTGTGCTTGAATTTCATTTCATTTTGTTAGAGATAGTGACATATTGGCAAACTTGTGATGGATAGAGTCAAGATGCTTTAGTGTGAATTTATCTTGTCCTTGATTTTTGAGCGATCTTGAGTGAATCTTGTGAGGCTGGATTGATTGCACTATTTTGACTTTGACGAAGGGTGTATACATGAAATTGTTGGAATCAAGGAATGGTTTGTGGTATGAAAGGTGGTTATATTTTGATCTTAACTATGATTGTTGTTTCTTGATCAATGGTCAAGTGGTGTTTTTCTTGAATCGAGTCCCTACCTAGTTTGTTCTTTTATCTTTTGTTTTGTTTATGCTCGAGGGCGAGCATTATTCAAGTGTGGGGGGATTTGATTAGGCGTATTTTATACGCATATTTTGGATGTTTTTGACGAGTTTAAATGCTTAATATCTACTTAATCATATTTTATGAAGCTAATTACATATTTTGTGGATTTTGTAGGTGTTGATATTATTTTGGAAGAAATAAGCATGCTTTTGGAAGGAAATTGAAGACAAGGAATTGGATGAAGAGTTATTTAAAAGCTTATGGGTTTTTATTATTTTTGGAGGCCCTTTTAGTTGGGTTTTTGTTTTGGCCATATATGTCTCGGCTCATTTGTTTTAGGTTAGCTATTATATTTATTTGTTTTAGTTGTTTAGGAACACAATTTTTTCACGCCTCAAAACATTAGACAATCACATTCCTACGCCTCCAAACACTACACAACAATCTCCACGCCACCACTTTGGAATGCAGAGAACAGAGACGTGAATGTTGGGAATTGGGAAGCTATCAAACATTTTTATTCTTTCTTCATTATTCCCGTGGCTTTTCTTTGTTGATTTAATTATTATTTGCTTTTATATAATATGAGTTCTAGCTAATCTTTTTTATTCTGGTAACTATTAAGGAAGCCCTAGCATGATTCTTATGTGAGATCTAATTTGTTATTTATCCTTTAATTCTTATGCAAGTATTTGTTGTTCTCTATTTTCTCTGTGATTTAATTGTTTCAATCCGCTAGGTAGTCGCGAATATTTAGTGAGTTGGAATTAATTAATAGCCAATTAAATCGGCCATACATAATCGTGGTTTAGGTTTGATTAGTGGTAAATTGACCTTCAGGTCAAGGGAATAACAATCTTAATTAGGTAATCCTGCGTCAGAGTTCATCTGTTTTGAATCGGGTTTCTCTAGTTCTTAATGTTGTTGGCTCATTAAACCTATAGAGCGTCTCTTACGGTTGTCAGTCGATTAGAGAAATAGTTAGTGAAGTGTCTTCCTAATTATCGAGAAGCTAAGGAGAGATAAGATCGCGTCAGAAGCGTCTTCGGTGGTCATAACCGGTCAAGACCCGGCCCGTTTTGTTCGGTTCCGGTCCGACCCGGTCTTTTTTTTTTTTTTTTTTTAATTTTGAGTATTACATATCCACTTTTTCTGTAAGAACATTTCACATTTGAGTTTAATTACGAAATATTAATTAATTTACTGAAACCATCATTTACCAAAATTCATATCATTTGTTCTGGTTTTTTTGTTCATCTTATTTTGCTTTTCGTAGAAAATGAAGAAATAAATACAAATTGTCTCGACCTTAAGGCCTCCGTTAGAGAAATTTACATACATGTTTTCTTATACTAACTAGGCTTAGATCCCAGCCTATTAACCCACTGATACTCTCCATGGTGTTGCCTACACCTAAACGAGTAAAAGTATTATCTCTAGAACGAATGCTTAATTCGTCAAAATGTTTGGTATCTATAAAGTTTAATTTGAGATATTAAATTTGTGTGTACGTAGTTCGTTTATATTTAAGCTTGCGAATTTAATGGATGAATACTATCATAATTAATCTAAAAGGAAATAAAAAGTAAAGATGGAGACGATCCCATGCACACTCGATCACAAATAGTGAGAAAAACAATAAAACAAATAAGAGATCTCAGGGTCATGCGTTCATATTCTTCTTTTGGACATCAACCATGCAAGCAAATTCAATTATTCCAAACCTATAAAAGTAATTAATAATTTTTTTTCTCAAGGTCAATAAACGGTATTGAATTGAATCTAACAAAATCTCATTAAATTAATGAAAGTATGATGCAAAGCTTACAAACTCAATTAATTAACTATAATAATTATGAGATTCAATTAAAACAAATCGTAATAGTCCATATAGGAATTATTCTCACAAATTAAATCCACCAAAGAAAACGCGTTAGTTTCCACAAACCTCTCTTCCTTGGTGTTTCTCTTGATTAAAATGTGTTTAAGATCCAGTGGGTAACCGGTTAGAAATGGATAATACCCGATCCGGATCCATAATTTGATGGTCCGGATCCGGTACGGGTTTAGTATTTATTGGGTCGGTTCCAGAACCAGAACCAATACTAAATTACTGGTTCTGATCCGGGTAAAATCCGCCCGTTGACACCCCTAGTCTGTAGTGCAGCTAGTGCTGCTACCAAGAGAATGAAATCGTTTTATTTTTAGAAACATCATACAGATAAAAAATAACAATCGAACATGTTTTTTTATCTTATTCCAAATCTATTAACTCTTTCTGAAAAAGATCTTATAAGCTCATAGTTTGTTTTTCATTTTTTGTTTTGTTTTGTGTAATTTGTAATCTCAACATGACTTGTTCTTCTAGTTTTGCTATAAAGCAACAAGTGTATTTAGAACTCTACATATTGAAACAGGGAAGTTTTATCATAATTTTGAAGAATTCATATGGAAAATATTATCTTCTTATATAAAAATTAATAAATTTAAATATATAGAGAGAGTGGATATTGTAAAAATCTTCCTTAAAGTATAAACTACGAACTCATAAAATTGTTTGAACTCGTCGTGAAAATGTCTGAATTCGAAAAAATAGAATTACATCTTTTCGAATCCAAGTGTTTGAATTCGTTCAACAAAACGATGAATTTACCGTAGATCTGCACCGAAATAATTTCTAAATTATATGTTAATATTAGTTTATATTTGATCAAATTTTATATATATATATATATATATATATATATATATATATATATATATGTATATATAAACTATATTAGATTACTAAAAAAACCCTTAAAAATTAAAATAAGTAAAGATATTATAAATATATCTTCATTTGTAAAATTAAATGCCAAAGGCCCAAAAGCCCATTCCCATGAGCCATATATATTGTAAGACGCTTTCCTTAGAGGAGTGTTAGTGTGAGTGTGTAGTGTAATTTCCTTCCCCCCCCTCCCCAAAAAAAACTAAAAGAAATCTCACACATATATAAATATAGAGAATTGTATTATTGTCTTTAAATTTGAAAGGCAGCTGTCATCCTCATGTGCGTGCTTTAAATTTGCCTTTTTCGAATGGAAGCACTAGTTATTTGAATAGCTATATATAGTCTTGTGTTAATTAATAATGCTATATAATCGCTATTAGTATATACATAATATACAATTAAATGAACACAAAATGTAACTCGTGATCCACTTTAAATTAACATAGTATATATAAAAACAATGAGACTTAAATTACAACTTGATAACAAGAATTAAGAGTAGGTAGAATAGTAAGATTTGTAGTACTACTTCATACTTAATTGCACAATATGATGGGCATTGGCCGTTTAGCAGTGGAGATCAAACCACCGTGATTCGAGCCTGCAAGCACAATCCTTAGTAAGTGTGTTAGACCGACTAAGAGCCACAATTGTTATATAAGAGCATTAAACAGAGCAGAGCGTAACAAAATATTTATACTTGGATAAACATTCACATTTTGAAATATCGAGCACGAACTCAAAATACTTTTGTAAAATAAGCCCACCTCAAAAGTTGAGTCTTTACAATAGACGTGAAGTCTCGTCACAAGTAAGCAATGCTAAACCCCTCGGTCAACTGAGCCTACAAGACGAACTAGTTCTAGCTTTAGCTTAAAGTAAAAGGACTACTAATTTTCGATTCTTTGCACCCAGATTATCCTTAATATTATATTAATGATAATAATAATAATAATTATTATTATTAGAGAGATATTTTTACCACTAATTATTAATATCATAGTAAAAATAATTAATTAAACAAAATATCACTTGACACTGTTAAGTTATTGGGCAGATTATTCAAATACACAATTAAACTGATATCCTAATTTATGAGAAGGTTTAGGCTAGATGAAAATAAAATAGTAAAATAAAATAATAAAAAGCCTAAACCAAAACAGATTCTCGTTATCATTCTTTTTTTTTTGTCCAAAAAGTATGTATTACTATTTATCTTGTATCAAGTTCTGGAAACCAAACAAACAAACAAGAAAATAAAAATAAAAATAAAAACAACTAAAAAGTCAAATTAAGAGAAATGACCACATGAAATTTCTCTCTTTCATTTTGCCGTCTGTAACACCTTTCCCAATTTTCCATTTCATTCTTTTACCCATTTTCCAAAGACAAAAGACACACAATAAAAAAAGAAAGCTCCCTCCCACTCTCTCTCTCTCTTCTCGCCTCTTTCTCTCTCTTTCTTCTGCAAACCCATTTCCCCATTTTTCCATTTCTTCTTCTATCCATCTTCTAGAGATAGAACACAAAAGGAAAAATCCTCACATTTCTCTCTATCTTCTCGCCAGAACGTGTAGCAGCGGCACTGCCTAACGCCGCCACCGACCTCCCCCTCTCCTGCGCCGCCGACAGCCCTCCCTCCTGCCTGCCACCGCCGCCTTCTCTCCTTCCCTCTTCTGCCGCCGCCGACAACCCTCTTTCTCTTAACTCACAGACGCACACTGGGAACGTACACATACGTTTTTGACAAAGAACACATTCTCACACATACCCTCCCCCTCCTTCTCGACACTCTCCCTCTCTCTATTCTTACAGTTCACGGGAAAAGAACCCCCTCCCAATTTCTCAGAAAAAAAGGAGCTCTACCTTAAGCTCTAATCGATTTCCCTTTTTCCCAGTAACAGAAAACTTAAAAAAATAAATAAATAAATAAAAAGCTAGCTTATGCATGTTCATGTGAAATCGCCATCTCTTATTATCAAATCCTTCTCTCTTTTCCTTTGTTTCTCTTGTTAGGCAGAGTATTGCTTCTTATAGATTTATTCAGTAATTTGGCAGTAGGTTTCCTTATTTGCACTTTGCATTGTATAAAATTCCTACAGTTATCCTTATGTTGATAAAAAAAAAACTGAGATGTATGCTGTTTTTAATTGTTCGTTTGTAATAGGTAAGGATATAAAGCATAAGAGTAAAATATTATGTTCAAAAGATCTTCTTCCTCTGTTTTCGTCTTTCCTTATGTATGTGTATGTATGCAGAGTTCATAAACTTGATGGGTTGTTTGATTGAGATAGAGTTAGACCTTTTTACTGAAACTGGAATAGTTGCTTGTTTTCTTTTCAAGGAGGAGAAAGACGCTTTATCCTTCTGCAAAGCAAGCAGACAAGGGAGTAGTGAAAAGGATGGAAAAGAGAATATAAATGAAAGTGATGGTTTAACTCTTTACCGAGAGGGAGAGAAATCAGATCCTTGGAAAAAGGGTGGTGAAAAAAAAACGGGTTATAAAGGTTGGAAATGAGACATTGGGGTAACGTGGCAGGATGCAAAGCCACTAGACGTAAAATAAAAAAAAAATAGCTCACAAGAAAAATATCCTCACATCTTGAGGATCCGGCAACAGAAGTCAGAAGAGGAATTTAAAATAAGTTGGGCTTTGACAATAATAAGGTCCAATACCAAAATGAAAACGAAAATCAGACCATCTTACTGATTCTAATAGGAGAATCAACTTATCTTTGATAGGGAATTTATAAGTATTATGCCATATTTAAGTATTAAATTAATCTGTATGTTAGTTAAAACCAAAAATATTATTAAAATTTCTTTATAAACTTCTCCGGTGCGAATCGAAATAAATATATATATATTAGAAAAAAAAAAATCTTCCAAAGAGTACGGGGTATTACACACTGACCATGGCCCTTCATAACGTATAACAATAAAAAGGATTGGTTATCTCTTTGGAATGGTCAAATAATAAAACGGGTTTTTGTAGTTAAAATGGTTATAGACTTGAACTCTACTAACGCCTCTATATATCTGCCTATCACTTGATTTTTTAAGTCTAGTTTATCCGTCATATATATCCGGTTTGCAGGCTATTGTACAGGAACGTGAGATTTACTCAGTGTGCACCGAAGATAGCGGTTGTAGGTTCCCCATAAATTAAAAAAAAATTAAAAAATAAAAGGATATGTCTAGTGGTAAAGTGAGTTTATATGGCCAAAATATCATATGTTCGAACCCCACTAACGTCTCTATGAGTTTCAGCCTATCACACCTGATTTTTCAACTATGATTTTTTCGTCATCTATGCTTTGCAGGCTATTTACATAGAAACATGTAATTTACTCAGGGCATACCGAAAGTAATAATTGTGAGTTTCTCATAAGTTCAAGAAAAAAGAAAGATGAAATTATGGAACCTAAGATTGTAGTGTTTCACATTATTCGTGAAATGTTCATATAAAGTCAACGACTGAATTATTTTTTTATATTATTAGTTAGTTGAACTTCGAGTTGCATTAGTTATGTGGAATTAGATGCCATAAAGACTTTCCTAACTCAAAATAGTATCGGGGTTATCTTGCATTAAAGGTCTATTTTTTTCTTCTATTGGCCACTAACTCCTTTAAAATTGGTTTTCAAATTTTATTTTGAAAATAAATTAATGATATAATTGAAGCTCCTCAAAACTATATCTTTTTTAAACACCCAAAATTATACTCATGAATGTAATATTGTAAAATATTATTTAGTATTAACCAATTCGTACAAATAAAATATATTTGCATCTTTTGATTCTACGTACGGACCCGTAGCATCACAAACACCTATTAAATCAAAGCGCGCATAATCTCTCTAAAATAATAAAATCTTCCGGTCCCGACTTGATGATTTTTTACAAAGCGGAGACTGCAAAATTAATGGCATCTAAAACATTAATCTTTTCAGGATTAGGTAGCCCCAACTCATGACCTTCCAATAGATTTTGTAGAATCTCCTACGATAGTGCATCTTGAAAGCTCTAATTATTCCAAGAGATCACATGGTTGAATCTTTGATGTCATGTTAGGTGGCAAAATTTTGTAGAATACGATAGTGCATCTTGAAAGCTCTAATTATTCCCGCATCATATGGTTGAATCTTTGATGTCATGTTAGGTGGCAAAAAGAATCAACATTATGTAACCCTTCAATGTTTTTTGGATGGGCTGGACAATTGTCAACCATCAACAAGATTCTTCTACCATTCATTTTGTGATCAAACCACCGAACATATTCTTCAAAAAGCACACTAGTCATCCATGCCCCCTTGTTGGCACGATAATGACAATTGATGTTGCTCATGTTGATGTTTTTGAAGCAACGAGGCTTTGCATATTTTCCAATAATCTACAAAGGAATTTTTTCTGAACCATCCTCGTTGCAACAAATAACAACTGTAAGCCTCTCTTTGTCTTGCTTTCTTCCCTCAAGTTGCTTGGTTGCAAGAGAGTGATCAGCTTGTAACCTGTAAAACAAACCTGTTTCATCCAAATTAAAAACATCCTTCATGGAAAATTGGTTTATTTTCTCCCTTATGACCTCCAGTTTCATTTCCACGTCCTGCATGTCAACCGAACCACTTTCTCCAAAATGACGGAATGATTTAATACCATGTCTAACCTTAAATTTTTCAAGCCAACCTTGAGAAAATTGATGTTCAGGAGGGTGTTGAGTATACAAAAGCTTCATTGTCTCCTTTGCTTTCTCTAAAATAAGCTCTCCGATCATGTTAACTCGATCTTGGTACTGAAGAAATCATTCATAAAGAACCTTCTCAATATCTGGATATTTCGCCGATTTGTGTCGCTTAATATCCCCACCCTTCTCAAAGTTGGTTGAAAGGTACTCTGATGATCTCTTGAGAGTGTTTGATATTGTACCTTGACTAACTTTCAAACTATATTTTTCTTCAACCCACTCTTGTAAATCTTTTTGAGTGCATGTGGGATGATCTCTCTTATACTCACATAATGTTTTACGCATTTGATCATTCATGGATGATTTTGTGATGCCTTTTAGATGAGAAAATATAGTTGGGACTTGGGTGTTATGAATTATTTTATTTCCATATCGAGATTTATATAGTATATGTTTCCTTTATGATGCATGAATATATTTAATTGACAATGAATTGATACATGTATGTAATTGTTAATTGTATACAATGAATTTATATTATACATGAATATATTAAAGTAGATACACAATGAATTGGTTGTTGATACATGAATATAATTAATTGAAACATAATAAATTCATTTATTTTCAATACATGTACCAAATTTGCTGAATTTAAAAAGTCTCTCTTTTAATTAATAAATTATTAATTTATCGATATATTAATATCTCTCTAAATTAATAAAATTCCATAGTCCCAATGATATAATTTATAGAGATTTTACTATATATATATATATATATAGAATTAGTTCGATTGAATATATATTTAGGTTAAATGTTCCTTCCTTATGCTGCTGAGATGATATAATTTTGAGGTTATGTGTAGTTTATGGTCCTAATTTCATAGTATTTTTATAGAAAAATGACATGAACTTTCTTTTATTTTTAAAGATTAAACATCGAATTTGCATAATCCAACATCAGAAAGTTGAATTAATTTGACATATTCTCATAAATGAGGCGGAATGATGAGAATTGGTGTGAGGATTATGTTTGATTTTTCTGATATTTTTTTCTTAATGAAGTGGCTATGTGTATGTGTATGTGTGTTGTGACTTGTGAGTGTGTGTGAATGTGTGATTGAGTTAGGCAATCCGTTAGCATGCCTTGGGTATAAAGAGTGGTTTGCAAGTTATTGTATAGTAAACGTGAAGTTTATTCAGTACGTACGGTAAGTAGCGATTGCGGGTTTCTCATGATACAAATAAATAAATGAGACTTTTAATAGACTTTGTGTGTGAAAATTTAGCTAGTGAACTCAACATAGGGGTGGAGGCAACTGCTCGTAGACGTAGTGTATATATATTTATATATCATATCTAATTAATTAATGGAATAATTATACTAAAGTGCTTCAACTTAATCAATGCTTAAAACAAGTAGCTTTAATTCTACTATACTAGAGTACCCTACTCAAATTATCGGGTATGCAATCCCAATTTAACACAAAAATCAGTACCAAATCCCGAATCAATTAAAAAAATCAGGTGTCTCAATATTCGACACGAGTACCCGACTCATGTATTCAAGTATTCGATCTTACCAACATAGTTTCATTTTACTTTCAAAATTAAGTCTTATCCTATTGGGTACAGTGTACAGTTCTCGCCTCTCCAATCTTGTGAACTAGAGGTTCCATAAATTAATAATTTAAATATTTAAAAAAATATAAATTAATATAAATAAAATAAAAGGTATTCGAATATACCCTACTACCCGACCGATATACCCAATATCCAATTTCTTCTCCAAGTGGTACCCGACCTCGTTCTGGTAACCGTAATTGTCGGTTACCGGATACCAGATTACCCTATCGGTGCTAATCGGATCGGGTATAACCCAACACCCAGCACTCGATTAGCCACCCTTACTAAAGATTAGAGGTGACAAAATCGATCTAGTCCGCTCGATTTTGGGTCGGGCTAGGCTAAAAAAATATAGGTCTGGTGGAATTTCGGGCCAAGTCGGGGGCCGCCCATAACGAGCCCGATCAAAAAATTTGTACTAAAAATAGTATTTTGGGTTTGATTGGGCAACAAATTTTTTGGCCCTCGGTCCGACCAGACCCGCTCATTTGTCAACTATCAAGCTATATACTATAACTAATCATAGAGAAAAAGTAATAATTTTCCTAAAAATAATAGTTTCAGCAAACTACTGACGCTCGACTGAGGACAAAATACTTATAAGATTAAAAATATCGTTTTCCTTAAAAAATAGCTTTGTTTTCAAGTATTAATTAATGCTTAGTATCTGTAACATAGAACTTGACCATTGAGATATGTTACTCCATCAGCTTGTACCCTAAGATCTCAATCAACATTCACTAACGAAAACATGGATGAATGTAAGATTTGAATAAAAGATCTAGTGATTAGGATATTCTAGAATATGACATTATCGTAAGGAAATAAATAGTTCTGAATATAATAGTATTTTTTATTCATTTTTAGAACAATTGTAGTAAGCTATCATTTAATAACGGGCAAGAGATGGTACACCGTACACATATGTTCAGTAGAGGGCATTCTATGAGGCCCCATGGGCCTTCAGCTTAACACCTTAAAATTCAATTATTTTATTATTATAGTTGGATTTAAATATGGATTATTAAGTGGACAATTTCGATAAAAGATAAAACAAAGAAAGGTTTTGGTGGATTGAGACATTTCGAAATCGATTGTCAAAGTAGACTCCATGACGGCTAATGCTTTGTTTGCAGGAAGGTCAAGAAAAGATACTATCAATTTGTTTCTGTAGTTAATTACAATAATATCGTCGAGATTAACCCAATTCCGAAGATAAAATAAAATAAAATATGCTTGAGATTAATCTGATCTCGATTATAAAATATAAAAAATGTTTAGAAACTACCAAGTACAGCCCTATAATTAATTGATGGAATAAAAGTTACTATAAAAAAATAGAATGAAAAATCTAAAAATTTGTTTAATTACCAACTCCAAAAGATGCACCTCTATAATCTCTAAAATGCACTGCCTACATATTTTACTTCTAAAATCTTCTTCAATTACATGCTCCATGTCTCATACTGATCTAATTTGCATTCATATTCATTTACAACTAGTCTTACACTAAAGCATTTGCACGATCAACATTTTATTCATTAGCAATTTGCTTTATTGTTATACTCCTCCGGAAATTCCTTTTCGTCCTTGTGCACTTTCCTTTTTAAACACAAACTTTACATTTTACCTCAACTTATCCACTTATTTACAAAAACACTCATGTTTTGCAGAAACGTGGAGCAGTTCATTATGATTTTGTGGAACCTTATAATGTTTTGCAGAAACGTGGAGCAGTTGGAAAGCTTGAAAAGGAGAGATAGGTTGAGCTTAGACGCTACAAAAATTTAAGATGGCATCCAACAAGAACACAGCATCAACCAGCAAATCTGTGCAGGAAACTGAAGACTTGTGATTTTGATTGCATTTGTCGCAATGTAAATACAACGCCAAATAGATTCATGATTCGTGATACTATTTAGTCCCAACTTTGCTAAACAAATATTGTAAACGAATGTTTTCAGTTGAATCAGTTTGAAAGAGATTATTATCATCGACTATGTAATTATAGAACATGTATTATTCACAGAACCAAAATTTGCTCCAAATGTGTCCACTTTGATACTGTTTTCCTTATCACATGATATCAGTGCCATCTGAAGTTGAGTAGTATCTAGTAGTCATAGACTGAAATGAATATATTCTATATGTCATGAGTCTCCAAGAACAGAATATCATTTGCTAATAAATTTAGCAAAAGAATTTGAAGATGTTATAGTTTTCTCGACCATAATCACATCAACCCAAAGTTCTCGTACCAGGGAGAGGCCAGAAACGAGCACGGCCGCATAGATGCTAAAGTCCATAGACACTGCTCCAAAAATCTTCTGCATTAGCAGCCCTAACTCCAGAGCTCTCCCCATTTGATCAGCGAAATCATTTCCACCGGATGCAGGCGCACTGCTCCTCCTTCTCGTCCTTGATTCAGTACGAGGTGCTCCCAGAATAGGGCATCCAAGTACAATGGTTTTGCTCGTTAGCAAAAGCAGATAAAAGGGTCTGAAAAGTATGATGGCTCGGAAGCCCACTATAGGAAGTCCCGTACATGACGCGATTACTGAAGCAGCAGCTGCTATAGAGCAATACATGCAAGTTTCTCTGAAGCAGCAACGGCAGATTTAATTTTACCAGGTGTAACCAAGCTATGAGGATGGGTCTGCTCACGTTGACGATCTTGTGCAGGTCTTTGTGTGGATGATGGGATTTGAGTAGAGATGGCAATGGACCGGATTTGGCTAAGTCAGATCCAGATCCGTAATTTTTTACTTGGGTCCGGATCCGGTCCAGATCCATTGGATCCAAAAAAATTAGATCCAGACCCAGATCCATAAGATCCACAGGATCCAGGGTCTAGACCCAGATCCATATGTTTTCTCTTCTAAAATAAATCCTAAATCAAATATAATTCAAAGTAACACCATAATAATAATAATAATTTAAATACATATAACATTATAATAATTATTTCAAAATTCTACAATCATCACTATACAAGAAGATGTTAGTTACAAATTTACTTTTGCTTTCATGATAGCAACTACTATTGTAATAGTAATAGAAGAAGTAGCACACATATTTTAGCAAATACACCATTCATATACAAATTTTCTCAATTACAAGGTATAAATTTCTAATATTATTAACATACTATCCAATTTCGTAACCTAGTTTATCCAACTTCGACTAGAAAGAAAAATATTATAATATACTTATAAATATAAATAAAAATTATATATACATATATATTATATGGATCTATGGACCGGATCTGGATCTCAGAAATCGAGATCCAGATCCAGATCCGGATTTTAAAAGAATGGTCCAGATCCGGTCCAAATACGTCGGATCCTATTTTCTAAAGATCCAGATCTTGAAAAATGGATCTGGATCTACGGATCTGGACCGGATCCGAGATCAACTGCCATCCCTAGATTTGAGATGATTCTTCATTGGTATCATGTAAGGCCACTGAGCTAGATGTATCTCTCATGCCAGTATAAGTGTTGAGTGGAGGAGGCTCCACCGTCATGTCAGAGACAGCGTGCTGCCCGTGCTCATGCCCTTGTTCCTGTATGGATTCATCATTTGGTAGCAATGAATCAGAGGTTGCATCTTCATGTTGAGAAGAATCTGCAACATCAATTGAGTAAGAAGCAATTTAGAAAAGCATTCAAAGAAATTGATATGAATCAGTTGGCCAGTTGCAACACCAATTTAGATATGGAGGGAGCAGCAACATGCACTAGGTGAAATTCCCAAAATTGTACGACCAAATAATAATAATAAATCACTATTATTATTAGCTTCATTATTAGGGGAAAAACCAAGAATCCATACAAAAACTGCCTTTCTAGCAGCAGCTTACACGGAAAATCCATCTACCAAGATATGAAATTTCGCATTTCGAAGAGTAACAATTATAAAAGGTTGAATTTGCATAAATCGACAACATACCATTCTATACAAAGATCTTCTAAATCGCCTTTCATAAACTCTGAGAGGTGAAATCACAATACAAGCCTTTTACTATCATGGAATCAATATGCACCTGAGGAGAACACGACGAAGAAAAAAAAAAGGAATCATCGATTCATCTTATGTCCTTCCCCTAATATAATACTACCAATTAAAATACCCTAAATCACAAAAACAACTATGTCCGTTCCCCAAATTTAAACACCTCATAATGGAACAATAACAGCTTCATCGGTTCATCCTATGTCCCCAAAAATAAAAACAAAAATGATGGAAAAAGAGAGTTTACTTAAATTTGCACCAATTTCCGGCTCATAACAGCTCATTCAAAATTAACAAAAAACTGAACTCAAAATAAGGTTAAAACTACAAAATATACAGAAAAGGGGAAAATAGCGGGGATACCGGTGGCCGGGATTTGGGGAGGGGACACGTGGAGGGAAGGGATTGGTCGGTGTCAGGCGGCAGGGACTGGATGCGGCCGGATATTAGGGCGAGGCGGTCGGATCCCCTCTCGATTATACAACGTTGCCGTGCCTCCTGGCGACGTGGTTGGGTCCTCCTGTTGCTGCCGCCGTCGCCATAGATTCCGGTGACCTAACTGAACTCAGTTGACTAATTAACTACTGGATTTAGAAAGAGATGCAGAGAATGCAGCACTGATGTACTTGACTAATTTAGCTGAAGCATTTTCCAAAAAAAAAAAACATATTTAGATTGTTGCAGCTTTTCCAGTTTGGGAGCCCAATCCTATTGGGCCTTCATCTTAGCTCTTAATACTATTCAGACTTTATCACTCTATTTGGAAGGCATATCAATTAAAATATATCGTTCAAATGGGTTTGTAATCCACCACTTTTGGGGTTTACAAATCCTAAAGAAATAATGCAAAATCCACCAAACCCGTCATTAAAACACGGGCCGTAAGAATATTAATATGGGCTATCAAACATACGCATTACTCATGATAACTTTGTTATCCTATCGAAACAGAGCTACCAAACAAGAGTTTAAGTTATTCAATATTGATGGATGTTTATATTATTCCATGTTGCTCTTTTAGTATAATAATTATAAACAAAATGATGTTATTTACTAGATATTTAAATTCAAAAAATTAATTACAAGTTCAATAAAGTATTTAAATATGTAACTACAATTTTCTGTTTTTGTCATCATAGATGAGAGTTCATAATCGACGCACTTTACAATTATGACATATAGTCATTGCAACATACAGTTCAGGAATAGACCACCAACTACCATAAATATTTCAATAATTCAAGTTCTATATAAATTAGAATATTTTGAGATTATGTATCATAGAGATGTTGGATAGCGATATGCATAATAAGTATACCATTCTGTCCTCTAAATTTAGTACATTGTTCCATAAATTATTGTTGTTACTTATTGCACATAAAAAATTTAAATAAAGGTAATATAGTGAACTAAACTATTTGAAATAGAAAACAGAAATTGTATCAAAAATTATTAAAACAAACATGAAAGTCTAACCATTTTTTGTTGAAACGTCAAATTTATCTTTAATGAAATTGATTATATATATATATATATATACACCAAATATTCATGATTATTATATCTAATATATTTTAGATAGAGTTGTTAGAGTTGTGGCTTGGCCGGAACACAGGCCAAGGGGGGATTGTGGGTCTGGCCACCCTGTCGAAAATTTGTCGTGCTAAAAAGTTGTAGCTAAATTTGATCCAAACTGGGTCTGGTTGGGCTCCAATAACCTACATGCTAAAGGGTTAATTTTTTTGACTACCATGTCGGACTCAAGTCCACGGGCGGAATTGAAATTTTTGAGGGGTCCAAATCAAAATGTTGTCGAGCCCAAATAATGACAGTCTGGTTCTATCCAAAGTTGGGTCGACCATTCGTGTCGGGGTGAGTGACCTTAGCACCTCCAATTTTGTAGATCATATACATTTACACATTTCAAGAAATGTAAATTTCTGAAAGAAAAATAAAGAAGAATTTACTTGTATGAGTTACGAACCTTATGCAATAACTTATCTGTTATTGATGCCATCGTTTGAAATCCACGTGTTATAGACATACTTGTACAATAGTTATTTCATCTTAAGACGAATACAAGCATGATAAGATAAATTGGGTAATCTATAATATGCCCATAATCTTTTTTCTTAATTCCGTCTAAACACGTAAACAATTCGAACCAAATAAACATCTAAATTTTCTATAAAAGAATGAACTATTTATAAAGTAGTAGAAAAAAGTCTAAATGAGACAAGACGAACATATTTAATTAGTTGGCACAGTCTGATTTTGGTGAACTGCGTAAGAGGGAACGTGATTGAGCTACTGTGACTACTGACTATGAGTTTCACTGTACAATTTTTGCTAATGGTTGCTTTTCAAAGATTGATATAAAGGAATATGATTTTCAATGGACGGATTTTACTCGGATTGGTTTGGAATCGCTCAAAATGTTAGGATTCGCTCGACAACATCTAACGCTTGTGCAATAATAAAACAGCTAAGAATAGATCTAGATCTATAATTAAAGCGTCGATGAGCCCTAGAACACGAAGATCGAAGACTTATGTGTTTATTACGCCTCAGTAGTAGTAAAGCTTCCAAGGAATCATTCGAGGCGTTTCCACTACTATAGTATCCACGTGTCTTTAATCACCGCATGAACAATTTTCAGTAGCCAAAATTCAACGAGAAAGCCAAGAATCTCCTATTGAATTTTGCAAGATGCGTATTCAAGTGTGTGTTCTCGTTTTACGGTTTCACGTTAATCTCAAAGATTAACTTCACATCTAAAAGATAACTACACACTAATAGATTGTATGGGCTTTAAGCTTAATTAACTAATGTCCAACAATTAATAATTAGGCCCATATCTAATATCTAGTCCATTTAACTTTCAATCTCCCACTTGGACTAGCATTAGACAACATACCGTGCACTATGCATATACCCTTGAACTGATTAACAATACACTTGATAGTGTGACCCAATAGGCCCCATTACCGACGATGATCTAATCAAAGTCCGCACAAAACTCTTGGATCAAGTTGTGCAATGAACTCGATATATGACGGACGCTTACGTGGAAACAAGAACTAACCTTTACATGAAGTTTATGTAATATCCTTTCATTCATGACACACTCGATTGAGCCTAGGATTTTGCTATGTGTCTATCCCAATAGCTCAATCATTTTTCTCATCTTTATTATAAGACCCATATGATCATATTCAATTACTTTAATTAAATATATCTCTTGCATTGGCCAATGACTTTATGGTCGAATAATATAGAGAAATGAGTGTTCACCGAAAATCTAATCGCGGAATGAATCTCATTCTTGGCTCAACTACCATTTTCATTTGTCTCATGATGCACCCAATCCAAGCCGTGTCTTGCCACTTGCAAGCGTTGCCTTGTTCAAAGTACAACACTCAACAAATAAAATGTGTAATGACCTCAAGTCTAAGGACTATTACATACTCCACACACTAAGAAATCGTAGACATTAAACAAACGATTTAATAGTTGGGTATACCAATACTCTCCAAAGTATTCATGTGTCCATCACGGATATCAAATATCTCGTAGTTGCGAGAACCACTACATTCTCTAAGAATGTGATGCAGACCACATGCTAACCTATAACATATCATCAATATCTCATTCTTGATGATCATTGGTTAGGGTTATTTTAGAATTATACTATATCATTGATGTCTCACAGCAAAAATAACAGTGATAATTCAAGGGAACAAATAAGATAATAACGACAAACATCAAAATAATTATTCCATTAAATGTACAAAACCCATTGATAAAACATTATCTTCGATTGTGATCAAAAGTAAGTATATCTCAACAAAGGAGTTTCTAAAACATACAAACTTTAAACTCCCACCAATCAAAGCCAACATCCCACATGTCAACACACAAGCTCTCACAACAACTTGGTAAAAGGGTCAGCCTAGATATCATCAGTGGGTACTCTTTCTAATTTTACATTGTTCATTTCTATTATTTCTCTAATCAGATGATATCGTCTTGAAATATGTTTGTTTCTGTTTGAAAACTAGCATCAGTGTACCTAGTCACTGATAGCTTTGGATGTCCACCATAGCCCCAACAATCTATTAGGTCTATCCCGATAGATCTTGATCCCAATGATATAGGAGGTCTCACCAAGATCCTTCATCATAAAGGATTTAGACAGCCAGTCTTTCACGAGTTGCATCATGGATCGGTCGCTCCCCATAATCAGAATGTCATCGACATATATCACAAGGTAGACAACGTTTCCATTCTCACGCTTACTATAAACGCAAGGGTCCTCTTTGCTTCTGACAAAATCAAACAATTTGATAGCTCCGTCAAAGCAAATATTCCAACTCCTCGATGCTTGCTTGAGTCCTAAATGGACTTCTTTAGCCTACATACTACATTCGACCTCTCTTTGGATACAAAACCTTCAGGCTGAGTCATGTAGACATCACCTTATAGTTCTCCATTGAGAAACGCGATTTTGACATCCATTTGCCAAATATCAAAATTGTAGTATGTAGCTATTGCAAGTAAGATCCTAATGGACTTGATTTTGGCAACCGACAAAAAGGTCTCATCATAGTCAATGCCTTCACGCCGACTATAACCATTTGCCACCAACCTAGCCTTGTAGGTTTGTATCTTACCATCTACATCTCTTCTTTTGAAGATCCATTTGCGCCTATGGGTAAACCCCATCCGTAAGTCATCAACTAGTTTCCGCACTAGATTGAAATACATCGAGTCCATTTCAGATATTAAGGCTTCAAGCCACATCTTTGAATCGGTGCCAGACACCGCTTCATTATAGGTCTTAGGTTCATCATCATCCGATTCGACTTCATCATCTTGGTTCTCAACCATTAGATTCAATCTTTCGAGTGCACGACGAGTCCTCTGTGGCCTATTGAGTTGGATTGTTTGCGCAGGTTCAGGTTGTTCATTCTGAACATGAATAGGTTCTTCCGTGTTGATCTGATCAACATTTTGGATATTCTCAAAATTTCATCATGATTTTCTTGAGGTGGCACAACTATTGTGTCATCTTGTATTTGATGAGTCTCATTGTCTTCTTGAGATGGTGGTGGCCCTCTAAGAGTCATTTTCCCTCCCAATAGATCATCAAATACTCCCACTGAATTCTTGTTTACACCATTAAACAATCCTTCGTCCTCTGTGTCGTTTTGTGGTTCTTGAATTGCTTCAAGATCTACCTCGTTGTGACCTTGTTCCTTGGAAACATAAGAGTCTTCAAGAAACGTCACATTCCTAGAAATGATCACCTTGTAATCTCCAGGTGAGTAGAATTCATATCCTTTTGTTTCCTTTGGATATCCCACAAAATAACATTTCTCACTTTTTGATTCCAACTTATCAGTCAGCATTTTCTTAACAAAAGCAGGACAACCCCAG
Organism: Salvia rosmarinus; assembly: GCA_036937905.1. Taxonomy (NCBI): domain Eukaryota; kingdom Viridiplantae; phylum Streptophyta; class Magnoliopsida; order Lamiales; family Lamiaceae; genus Salvia; species Salvia rosmarinus. The sequence continues at coordinate 8,696,413 of CM072815.1, forward strand.
GTCCGCAAATAGTTAAGATTTGCTCTTTCTCATACCATATCTCATATGGTGTTTTCTCGATCGATTTAGAAGGAACCATATTCAAAATATCGCAAGCGGTAAGTAAGGCATGGCCCCAAATGAATAAAGGGAGACTAGCGAAACTCATCATGGATCGAACCATGTCTAATAAAGTTCGATTTCTTCTCTCGGATACACCATTCAATTGTGGTGTTCCCGGAGGAGTCCAGTCTGATCGGATTCCATGTGATTTTAAGTAATTAAGAAATTCTCTGCTTAAGTATTCCCCTCTTCGATCTGATCGAAGATGCTTGATACTTTTACCAAGTTGTTTCTCGACTTCTAACTTAAACTCTTTGAACTTATCAAGAGCTTCAGATTTGTGTTTCATCGATACACATACCCAAACCTCGAATAATCATCGAGAAAAGTAATGAAGTACGAATATCCACCTTTGCTTGAGTTGGAAACGGTCCACACACATCTGAGTGGATCAACTCTAGCAATTCTTTTGCACGTAATCGTTTCACAGAAAGTGGTTTCTTAGTCATCTTTCATTTGAGACAAGATTCACAAGTACCATATGATTTGAAATAAAATGGTGTGAGATAATCTAATTTTCTCAACCTTGCTATCCTTTTCTCATTAATATGACCAAGTCTACAATGCCAAAGATAAGTAGCATTATTCAGACATTTAGCTTAGGTCGTTTGTTTTGTACATTGAGAATATCTCGCTCACATTCAAGCATATATAAACCATTCGAAAGAAAAGCTTTTCCATAAGACACTCCGTTATGAGAAAACGAGCATCTACCATTTTCAAAATGGAAGGAAAACCCTTCAATGTCCAACATAGGAATGGAAATAATATTCTTTGAAATCGCAGGAACGAAATAACAATCATGTAAATATAGTATATAACCCGAAGGAAGATCCAATCTATAAGTCCCCACGCGCTCGTGCAAAGAACTCTTGCTCCATTTCCTACGCGTGGGTCGACCTCCCGTGATTCACATTCCTCGTCACAAAGCCCTCCACATTATTACAAATGTGTGAGCCACAGCTAGTATCTAATACCCAAGAATGTGAATTGTTTATAGACATATTTATCTCAACGACAAATATACCTAAACTATTATCCATTGCACCTTGTGCCTTAAATTTTGGGCGGTCTCTCTTACAATGCCCCTTCTCATGAAGTGTACACTTGGAGAGATCTCGGAGTATCTCATACTCCAAGGTTTGTGCCTCGAGGCAAACAAACTCTTCAAGTGTCAATCATTTCATAGGGTAGCAACATTCATGTTGACTTTGGAGTTCCAAACTCATAGAAGTCAACATAATGCCTGAGCCGACATAGCATCCTCAACGTGCTTCTCATGAGCAACCCCGTCAAACGAGGCATACTCGGAGAACGCTCATCGGGATGATCTTCGATTGGTTTGTCCAAGACATACTCAATCTTATCCGCCTTTAATACCAAGCGCAAGCAACGTAACTAATCCGTATAGTTTGACCCGATCAACAAATTTGTTTCCATCAAACACTTATATAACATAGTCGACATCGTGACTGAACGAAAAAATTACATAAATTAGAACAAAATTAGAACAAAGTAAACACAGATCACAATCGTATCACTAATCAAACAAGGGTTTATCAGATTGATTAGCTCCCACTAATTTTAACATATATTGCACCCCAAATGCAAAATACGGATTTATAACAAATATATAAATCTTAGTAGTCCAAGATCCAAGTCAATATTATTGTAGCTCATGCGGGTGATGACTACAAATAATATCACCAAGAGACCTCAAAGCCAATTGCGGCAACATTTTGCATCGATTAAGTTCAAGATCATCGCAGCCTGCGGTCGATGACCACAATAATGACACTTGGTCGGTTTTGAATCCGAATGCAACAACAGTCCTCAATTCTTGGTTTATTAATCCAATTAATATGTGTCCACTAATTATCTTGATCACGAGGGCAATACAAAATAATTAAGCAAGTCAACCCCATCACACGATGCTAACCATACATCTATGAGTGAGTCTCGCCTCAGATTTGGGAGTAAACACGAGGTGTAAAACTCTTGGTCGAAAAGGTTATCGACTCAAACAATTATGATGGATTTACACGCTTTGTTTCAAATAAACAAGACTTGTATTTTGTGGGGATAAAACATGTGATACTAATTGTATATTTAATATCCAATATTAAATTCAAAACAATTCTCAGCCGCCACCAGCATAGAAATACGGACCACATATATTGGGTGCCACCCAAACACAAGAATACTGGACTACAAGTATTGGGCGCCTACCCAAACATAAAAGCGGTCTTTAACTACTATAGTTAAAATAAGCATAAAATCAAATAACATGCTTATTACGAAAAACAACAAATAGGGCTCAACGAATAAATTCATTAATCTAATTAATAATTTAATTCTCTAATTAAAAGTGGATTTGGGCATTTATATTAATTCCAAATCAATATAAATTTTCATTTAGCATTATTATTTCTAAAATAATAATCTAACAAGATTTATTAATCTAATTAATAAATCAATTCTCTAATTTATGAACATTAATAAATCATATTAATTCTAAATTAATATATAATTAAACTTTATACTATTATTTCAAAATAATAATAAAGTTAAAATTTATTAATCTAATTAATAAATTAATGTCCAAAACCATGATTAGATTTATTAATTCTAAATTAATAAAATTAATCCATGTACATTAGTAACTTATATTAATTCTAAATTAATATAAATTAAAATTTATACTATTATTTCAAAATAATAATAAAATTTAAATTTATTAATCTAATTAATAAATCAATTTCAAAAATTGGGATTAAAATTATTAATTCTAAATTAATAAATTAAATCCATGTACATAAGTAGATTGTATTAATTCTAAATTAATACAAAATCGAAATTAATGTTATTATTTCGAAAATAATAATATTAAACAAAATTTATTAATCCAATTAATAAATTAATTTTGTGTAATTGAAAATTTAATTTTATTAATTCAAAATTAATAAAGAAAACGTTTTTTTTTTAAATAAGCTATAACAGCCCTTATGGGCTGCCACTTAAAAGGCACGACCCAAAATGCATTTCCAATTCACGGCCCAGCCGCGGAAAAGCGGCCCGAACGCGCGGCCCATAAGCCTCCCAGCTTCAGAAGCCCACTCACGGCCCGCGCAAAATTTCGACCCAGCTGAAGCAGAAAAACGGCCCAGCGCACGTCGCCCGTTAGGGTTTCTTCGCGCGCCGCCGTCCTTGCTGCCAACGCCGCGACGCGGCCCGCCCACCCCTTCAACGACGTCATCCAGTTTCGCCGTCTACTCCGGTGCTCGTCCTCGCCCAGTGCCTTGCGCGGAAGCCGAGCACGCGACGCATGCCCGCCGTCGGCGACGGCGCGACCCAAGACGCTGATTTCGCCCGGCGCCGCCTCTTCACCTGCTTCCTCCCCCGTCGTGACAACAAGGCTCGACGGCGAGGCGCACGCCAAGCGTCGCGGTGGAGGCGCAGTCAGCAACAACACGTCGCGGCGCGTCTCCGGCGAGGCGAGACGGTGTCCGGCGTCGAAAAGTATTTGGTTCGATTCGGTTCGATTAAAACCGACTAAAATAGGAACATGATTAATACTATTTATATTTCGGTTGCATTTCGGTCGGTTTTGCTTAAATAGAAAGCAATTATTGTTGTCCATTTATATGAAAGTGAGATTGTGTGAACCGAGTGGATTCTCCAAGAAATCCAAAATTCCAAATACGCCTTGTTAAAAGTATTCCTCCGTCCCACACACTCAAGATGATTCATTTTTTTTCGTCACGATTATTTAAAAAAAAAATATAAAGTGATAAAAAGTAAGTAGGTTCCATAACTTTTGAAAAGATAATTGTTTCCTAAAAATAAAACAGACCGGCTATCTTGGGTGTGACAGTTCATAAAAAAATATATATCATATTGGATGAGACTGATGGAATAATATTATGTGCAGCCAGAATTGTTCCTTTTTTGTTTTTTTAAAAGTTCATTCATTTATTTAGGAAGTTATAAGCAAAAGAGTCAAAGACTTATTCAATTTATTTTTTTATTTTTAAAAATGAATTAATTAATGTCCCTGATTCCAATGCAAATTATTTATGGGGAGAAATATATAGTACTAAACCAATAAAAACAAAGGCCTTTGTTTTGCTATTAGTGTTGCAACTAACATGCACATGCGATGAGTCTTCAAGAGCCTATAAGGCTATAATCGTAGATTATTTAATATTAGCTGCAATATTCAACCATATGAGTTAGGACTGCACGAACATACTATTATTATTTGCTGCTAATCGTTATCGTGCTTTGAATAACCTCATTCGTACATTAACTAGTTAGTAAACTACGCAAGAGATGTGCGTGCGTTGATCTAATGGTATAATAGTTAATACATGAAATCAAAGATTTCGGATTCGAGTTTACTTTGATGTAGCATTTAAATTTTTGTATTTAATTGACAAAAAAAAACTGTGTAGGAGATAAAACAAATTATGGAAATATGAGTCGATAAGATATAATAATTTGTAATATGGAGAAATCATGAAAAGCATACCACCTATTATGATGAACAAAATCTTTTCTTCTAGATTTGCTTTGGATTGTTTGGTTGACGATGTTGATATGGATGTTATTTATAGATCCTTCAAAAAGACTAAGATATATTTTAGTAATAGAATGAGACATGAGGTTGAACAAATTGAGACGACAATCTAGACTGAGACATGCAGCTTAATTTACCTATTGAACAACTTTTGGTTACAACAAAATCACTTTTTTTAAGGTTAAAATCACTCCAGAATATTTTAGGGACAACAGAATTTAAGGTGGGTTCACATGGTAGAGAGATCACAAGTTCGAACCCACCAAAAGCCTCTATGGGTTTGAGCTGTCACACCAGGTTTCAAGTGTGGTTTACTGTCTGTGTGGTTTGCGGTTATTGCATGAACGTGAGGTTTACTCACACAGCACCTAAGGTAGCGGTGGCCCCCATGATACAAAAAAATCACTTTTTTGAGTGAATTTCTTAGCGAAACTGCAAAAGCAACCGTGTTTTGGTTTAATATTCCCGTACAAAATCCAATGTTTTTAGGAGTGTGCATAACCAACCGAAACTTAAAAACAGAACTGAACCAAACCTATGAGTTTCGATCATTTTCGATCGGTTAGGAATGGATTCGGATTCGATTCGATTACAAAATCAAGAACCGAAACATATTCCGGTCGGTTGGTGCATAACACAAAATTCACGATTTCGATTTTTCCATTTTCCGTTTCTGTTTTCCTTTTTTTTTATTAAAACAGATTAACAAAAATCAAAATAAAAGGAAATCATACGAAAAATACAAAATTCTAAATTTCGATAAATCCACGATTAATAAGAACACGAATTAATTATAAATCGAGCCCCGAGCTCTAATACCACTGTTAGGTTCGTTCTTGACAACATCTAATGCGCAGCGGAATAAAACAGTCAAGAACAGATCTAAATCTATAATTAAAGCATGCGATGAGCCCTAGAATACGTAGATCGAAGACTTACGTGTTTATTACGCTTCCAGGTAGTAGTAAAGCTTCCAAGGAATCCTTCGAGAGCGTTTTCACTACTATGGTATCCACGTGTCTTTAATCAGCCGCATGAACAATTCCTCGGTAGCCAAAATTCAACGAGAGAAGCCAAGAATCTGCTATTGAATTTTGCAGTACGTATTCAAGTGTGTGTTCTCTGTTTTCTGGTTTCACATTAATCTCAAAGATTAACTTCCCATCTAAAAGATAACTACACACTAATAGATTGTATGAGCTTTAGGCTTAATTAACTAATGTCCAACAATTAATAATTAGGCCCATATCTAATATCTAGTCCATTTAACTTTCAATTTCATTAACAGTGGTTCCGATTTCATAGTTGCTCATATATGGATCGGTCCAGAACCAACCCGATTATTTTGGGTCCAGTAAGGTTTGACATCTTTTCTTTTGTTTTTTTGATGTACTATGAGCTTGTTTAATGTGTTTAGATATTCTATTAATAATTACTTATCTTTTTTATTAAGTTATGAAAAAATCATATAAATTAATAATCATTTTAACATTGGGGTAATTACTCGATCAAAACTTATAGTTTGATGGTCTGGATTCAATCCGAATTCTATATTTAATGGGTCGATCAAAAACAAATCAATATTTATTTATTAATTATGATTCGAGAAAAAATCGTTCATTGACAAACCTGTAAAAGAATATCAAGATGAAAGGTGAGACGAAAATCAATATGAAAAATATTGGTTAATGGTGGTAAAATTGCAGCTGGAAGCATCGCCGATTGCTTTTAATATTGATTTCAGTAACTATTTGTGATCCTGATGAAATTATCTTCTATTAACAATAACTGTTTGCATGTTTAAGAAGGCGATCAAAATTGATATTAACTATCTCAATATTCCTAAAATCGAAGTTGCTTTTAAAAGTCATGTAAACATATTTATGGCTTCTTAAATACCCTCCAATTCATTTACTAGTCAACTCACGTGACATGCTCTACCTCAGCTCGTTAAAAACGACCACGTTGGCGCCTAGCATTCGGCGCTTTTACTTCTCCCATCGATCTTATCCACTCCTCACGTGATCATCCATCGGCCGTCCACGTCACATCAGTATCCCAGATCTGATCCGACGGCTGCCATCTCGTCCCAATCCAAAATATTTGCTCGACGTTTAACGCCTTCACCATTTTAAATAGCACCACCTTCGTGTGTTTAGCAGTCCGCCAATACCTCAGTGAGTCGGTAGCTTTTAAGCTCTTCGTGCGCTGCAATTGCTAACTTGCTCTGGTTGTGCGAACTGCGAACCATGGGGTTGCTTGACCACCTCTGGGATGATACCGTCGCCGGTCCCCAGCCGGATAGCGGCCTCGGGAAACTCAGAAAACACTCCACTTTTAGCTTCCAATCCAACTCCGGCAAGGGTACGGATCTCTCGCTACCTTGTGCCAGGAATTCGACCACTTCATATATGAATTTATATAAGCATGCCAATAATTTGAATAACCTGCACATAATATTGTCTGATCGGCCTAAATAAGCTCCTTTTAATCGTAATTTGCGTCACAAAATGAGCCGGAACTAGCAGAAACTGATGTCTTTTTTTTTTTCATTACGAAGTTTCTTTTTGTAGCATTGATAATTCTGTGTTAGGTTTAAAGTTTGTCAGCTTAAGTAATGGCTTAATTATCTGTTGAGAATATGCGCGAATACTTAGTTTAGTCACTGTTTTTTCTAAAATTTATCATGTTTCTGAATCAGAAGTTGAAAACAACATACAATCGTTGGGAGGAAAGGCTGCGGAGGATGCACCTGGAGTGACGAGGAGTATAATGATTGTGAAGCCGCCGCAGGCGAGCCAGAAGGACTCGCCGCCGGTTTCTCCTGCCGGAAGCACCCCGCCGGTATCCCCTTTAGGCGGTAAGCTTCTCCGATCAAATCTTTCTTTATATGTATATAATTATTAATCAATTGCTAGACATTTTAATGTGTTAATAATGCCTCCGATGATCGAGAAGAATCCATGGAATGTAACGAGGGTAAATAAGTCATTTTGTCCGTAAGACTTACTCAAAAACTGATTAAGCTGATAATGCGAGGGCCCGACGTGTTGGTTGGGTTAGGTACAATTATTTGACATTATTATGAGTGGAGTCTTGGAGAGAGTGACATTTGTGGAATGTTACGTGTGTTGCACTGCTTTGCTACATGTATTTCTGCTTATATAAATTAGGGTAAATATCAATTTAATTATTTTTATCAAAAATATCCTGAATTTTCAAAAATATTTATTAAAATCCCAAACTATCATATTTGATACATATTAAAATCCCAAACTATGATATTTTTGATACAAAATATGATAGTTTGAGGTTTTTGATACAAAATATGATAGTTTGAGATTTTAATAGATATTTTGAAAGTTCAGGATATTTTTGATAAAACATGTATAATTCAAAGTTTAAATTGATATTTATCCTTTAATTTATAGTTGAAGCATTATTAATGTGTTTGTGGGAGTAAATTATGATAATTTTGGATTATGTTAAATAAAATATTGTTATTTATGTAGGAGGAAGAGAAGCTTTCCGGTTCAGGCGGAGGTCGGGGTCGTTTTCATTTGAGAAGGCTAGTGGAGTTGGACCAAAGAGCCCTCCTCCTCCTTACGACCTCTGAGAGCTGTGTGTTGGTTGAGACTTGAGAGAGTGTGGTGCAAGTTTGAATATCAAGAAAGTTTTGTGTGCGTGTAGGTGGCCTGTTTGATCGACTATGGAGCTTATGAGTTTTAAGTAGTCAACTTCTTGTGGCTCGAGTTTCCGGATTTTCCTTTCGTCTTGATAAGCATTTGATATGCATACTCATGGGTAGTCGGAAATCTGATTTGATGTTGTGATCTAGCAAAATCTTACCACCACTTTGTTTAATAGTTGCATCGCATCAGATTCTGTTCTCCCAGAACTACTTTCTATATTAAACTTTTGTTGCATCTGAAAAAAAAAAAAAAAGAAAGTTGAGTCGTAGATTCTAGAAATGTTATGCAACTAATAGAATAATTTAAACTGAACTGGATCATAGAATCTATGGTTAATGAGCCTATGCGGTAAGGTGTCTAATTAAATTTAATGGTCGTAGAAGTTTTATGAAAATTATAAATTTCGATCTCTGTTCGCGTGTTTAATCATACCAAGCCGCTAATATATGGTGTGACTGTAATTAATGTTAAGGAAAATCATATCCACATAAATGGATGAAATTAACTCGTAGTTACCATTGCTAAATTGCTTTCGATTTATTTAAACTATGAAAACCGAAAGGTCGTGTAATTAAACTAATTTTAAATGAGAGAGCTTAATTAACTAATAATTCAATTCAAGTACTAAATGGGAAAAAGTTGAAAGGAAGAGTTGTCATATAAAGTAGAAATTGTATTGGTGGATAGACTTATGGTTCGTTTGGTAGATATGTTTAGATACGCCAAGATAGATAAAAATAGGATATGATCGTAGATAATGTTAGATTGGTATCGTATTTTAGTGTTTGGTAGATAAGATATAAAAATATGATAAGAAATCTTGTTGTTTGATCTCAATTAAAAACATAGATAAAGAATAAAAAACAAAAATAACCTTATAACAAATTAACAGCTAAAATCTTCACCTATTCATTTTCAGAGCATGAGAAATTGGTTTCAAGAATCAAGAATGTCATTGAGGTTGAAAATTTGGTAACGGAGCGCCCTCATATCAAATAGGTTGAAAATAAAGCATAAGTGGAAAATAGCTTGTTAATTTACAAAGCTTATACGTGATCGCAAGATCTATTGGGAATCTCCGGCGACTGCTTTTACTGCAGATTCCCTGCGGGCGCCGTAGCTTGGCCCCGGCCTTTCAGTGTAGACTGAGTTACCGTACGTGAGAAAGTAGTCTGTAGAAGAACCAGTGATGGGGCACAAAGACCGCAGAATCGAGGAGTACAAATTGACTTCCATGGAAGCAAATCCACGAGGAATGAGAGGGGTGGAGTTCAAAATGTCTCAGATGAGCTAGGCTTTTTCCGCTCGAAGAGAAAGATACAAGGTAGCCTCGTGAATTCAAACCTTGTAATCAGCCTCGATCACGCAATCTCGAGGAAACGAGAGATGGGTAAGCAAGACGCCACAGTGGAATAGCACCGGGCCGTCTCATTTCACACTGCTCGCATTCAATGTATCTAGGATACCAAACAATTTGGATTAGCCAAGATATCGTATGCTATCTTGGGTTTATCTAGGATACCAAACGAGCCCTTAAATTATTTAGGACATCGCTATTATAGATTGGCCTCTTTTCGCGTGTACTTAACATAGATTTTGGATTAAAATAACAGTCTCCACTAATTTTTAACCTAAAACCCCAAGAAGTATCCGGGCAATATAAAAAAACGCGGTATTAACGATTAAAAAAATCAATCGTTATCTATAATTTGTCATTAAAATAATTTAATTACAAAGTGTAACTATAGTTATATCCAACGTCGCTAATTTCCTCACAGATTTAGGATGGCAAAACAAAACCATCTTAAGAGATCAACGATGTTTATTCGATTGTGGGGGTTAATTTAATACATAATTTTTAAAGGCTGTGTCACAGTGGACTCGAACCGACCTTTGGCTTCGGGCATTAACCACTCTATCACTAGCCAACACACACATACGATGTTTATTCGATTGTAATGTGCCAACGTGTAATGAAGGATATTTTGTTGTTAATTAACGATGTAATTCATTTCGTAGTTAATTAACGATGATTGTACATTTTGTTTCCGTAATTAGTTCATCGATAATTTAAATTTTTATATTCTAATTCTTAATTCTATTTCATTAATTATATTGAATTCCATTCTATATTGATAAAAAATAGCTATGAAATCAAAATCAAGAAAATATATATATATATATATATATATATATATATATATATAATAACAAGATTCAAATGCAAACATAGCGAATATAAACGATTTGTTACAAATATCAGAACATCGTATAATTAGAGGGAATGGATGAATCCGGATATATCAGGAGGTGCAAATCAAATATGTGACCTGAAAATTTGCATCATTGCCGCCATTTTCCTCTGCATCTCGGTCATGTCTTGTGATTATGCTATAGGCGACCCTCTATCTCAACCTCATTTGTGGCGTTCGTTGAGCTGGGCCTGCAACTCAACCTCAATCTGTCGGCATTCGTCCAGTTGAACCTGCAACTCCGCTATCTCGAGAGTATATGTGTAGTGTCTTCACACAAATTCTTAAACCTATCGATCTCATTGAAATTATGTGTTTAATGTGTCCTCTAATCAAGTGCTAATTCTCCTCGTCTCGATATTAAATGAACACATTAATCATGTGCAAGTGATTACCAATCAATCAAACATGCCAGCATAGCAAGAGCGCATGAGAGAAAAGAAGTCTCGATAAACAAATGATAAAAACAAAGACTCATCCGATACACATATCCACCTAGTCTAATGCCTAGGATTAGTTTAGCTACTCGTAATCACGATCGCTAAATACCCAAAATCAAGGGAAATGATAAAGAAAAGAATACTAAAGACAAATCATTGTCTTGATTTCCAATCTCGAATTATTGACTTCCATCTCTTCTTTCTTGAAAGCTCAAATTCTTCCAACTTCTATAGAGAGAAAAATGTGGGGGAATAGTCATATAAGTCTTACATTTAAATGAAACAGTTAAGGGATATTTATAATTTTCGGGGGCTTTGGGCTCAAAAAGGGTAAGAAAACAAGTCGAAATTAGTATGGTAAATGTCGCAAAATGCAAAATTCAGACGAGAATAAGGTGGTGCAATAGAAAATCATGATTGTTGATGATGGGTCATATGTGCATGCAAGGATCCGCGAGCATGGGCTCATCCGCAAGAGCCCTTCTTCAAATCACAATATCGAAGCGACCTGGCCCACGAGTGGCTGCACTATAGGCTCCTTCAAAGGTTCCTTCAGGTGGCCCATGGTCGTGGCCACCTCCTCTAAGTTGGACAATTTCATTATTTCGGCTCATTCTCATTCATTTTAATTTCGATTTTTCTACAGATTCGTATTGAGTTGAGCTTCGTCGCCATTGTATTCACTCCTTCCGATTTTGACTAGATTCACACGAAATTTCACAAATTTACCCAACAAGTGCAATTCATCAAAGTATAATGAAATTAAAGCCTAACTCGTTTTTAAACATGAAATAAATGAGAAAAACACATGCAATTCATCCTAAATGAGATATAAAAACCATGTTTGTCATTCTTACTCTCATAAATAGAAACTTTTGTCCTAAATGCTCTCCATTTTAGTGGGTGGACCAAATTGGATTGACCCGAGCACATTGGGTCAAACTGTGAAAATCGAGTTGCACCTGAAAACTGACGGATTACACAACTCAATCCATGCACGGGGCATCAGTCTCAAATATTAAGTGATTCTAAATTCTATATATTGCCTTAATTTTCTCATCATCGATCTATATTTCAAAAGTAATAAATATATTATTTTCTCTTGTAACACCAAATTAAATTATTAATGAAATAATATAGCCAGAAAACATTTGAAATTGTATAGCCCATAAAATTGAAGAAATTGTAGGCTTCAACATGACAAAGTTATTCATTTATTGTACAATTTGCACCCTACAACTTAATTCTCTCCAAATAGCGATCTCATTTCCAGCATTAAACAAACAATTATGCTTATATCAAAGCTATATGGTATCCGACACGAAAAAAAGGGGAAAAACCTTCAATTTATTCTAGAGGAGCTATATAAGCAAAATAATGGGATATCAATATGCTAAGGCGCATTAATAAATGGCATAACTTGAAGACAAATACCACTCTTTCACCAGAATGTTAATGACGAATGCAAAACACATCCCACTAATATATGAAAATTATTAAAAAATATATGAAAATTATTAAATTTAGAAGTAAAGCAATAAATCCAAGTCTTGCAGAATCTTGAACGCCATATTTAGTTTCCATGTCATAAAACATCAATCTCGCATTAAGTGAAGCAGCTCCAAAGTGGATTGTATCCCGTCTTTATCAGAAATGGGATAGTCATCCGTCTGACGAGAAAATGAAAGGCGTCGAGATATCTATGACCCAAAGGGCCTGTCACGAGCTGGGCTCGAACCTGCGCTTTTTGGTCCGGATTTAAACCTTTCGATCGTGACTTTGAAAACAAAGAAGAGAACGAACAGGGAGTTTGCGCCAATGTCAAACCCAATGATTAAAAATACGAATAAAAGGTTTAAAAATAAGGAAAAACCCTTTTAGTTGTTAATTCTTTCGATAGTCTCAATAACTGAATCTGAATAAAGAATCCAAATAAAATTTGAAATAGTTTAACCGGGATAAACAAAAGTGAGTAAAGACTACTCAATAAATGAAATTCACTAAAGATTTTTCTTTGAGCTATTTGAGAATTATCCGACTTGAGTTAGGAGTACGAGTGGTTTCTTTTTCATTTTTCATGAAGAAAAAGACTAGATGCCCATTTGTTATTTAATTTACTAAAATTGGATACATAACGTATACAAAACTTGATTTAGTTGGATAAAGTAACAGGGAATTTCGACTAACCATGCAATCAATTTGATATTTAGGCCAACCATTAATTTTTTTTAGACAAATTTTTTTTTGGATCATAATCATTACTCTCTCTGTCCCATTTAAAATGTCTCACTTTTCTTTTTGGTTGTCCTGTTACAAATGTCTCATTCCATTTTAGAAAATAATTATCCCTTCAAAAAGTGTAGGCCCTACCCACTTTTTAACACTTTAACTACTTTATACCTTTCTCTTAAATACTCATGTCCAAAAGAAATGAGACATTTTAGGTGGGACGGATGGAGTATTTGTTTTTAGTGTGTTCAGGCCAACGCGTCCATTTCAAATAGGATTGACATGATGAGGTTAAAAACAAATAGCTCCCAGTTAAAAAGAAATAACAAATACTATGCATAGCAGGAATGATTATATCAAATATTTGAGAATGATAAGTCGAGAATGGTAACTTGTATGTAAGTTATACCAAGAGATTATGAATGATCATCTTATTTACAACCCATTGTTGCACTGCTTCTCGATCAATCGTGTTGTATTTGTTAAGCAATATAGAGTGAAACGCCTCAGTCAAAAGACTAATATAAATTTCAATTTTGATAATTTCGACAATTGACTATTCTAGGGTTTTTAAAATTTATGAGCAATACAACGACGTAGTGAATTTGTCCCAAATTCTGAAACACAACCAGTCAAGGCCATGGTCAGCGGGTAGGATTTTCTCGTCGCGATTCCTTTCTAGTTTATGCCTCAATTCAATACTGAACTCAAGAGGATACATAATCGAATATTGTAATGAGGAGATTCCACTATTTCTGCATCATCTTTCTCCTCAACTCCATCAATTTTTGGTTCCCGCACGCCTATGGTGAGTCTTATTTTCTCCTTATTCGATATTCACTTGATTCCATGCTCATCAATTAGTTGTTCTGTTGCTCAGCCTTCGAAAATTTGCAGGTGGTTAATTTTTTGTAATAGAAATATGTATTTATTTTTGTGGAGCTTGTCGTGTTTAATGTCTGATCTTTTATTCTGAAACGATGCAAGTATGAATTCCTTTTTCTGATTCAATTGGTACATCTGATTCCTAAACCTCAATATAATCAAATTCATAAGGATTTGTGTTATTCAACGATGAAGCGCAAGATCGTTGATTTATGCTATGCCTAGCTAGCTGTTATTTTGCTGATTCTGTTGGGAAGTAGTGTTCTTACGACTTAGCATTTTTGCACCGTGTACTAGAAGAGAGCGAATGCACTACTTTCAAGAAAAAAGATGGAGAAATGGATAGAGTAGTTGGGGTTTAGAATTGTAATTTCCTCATTCAATTTTTTTAATAAATAATAACGCAATGATTCAAAAGCATATCGAGTTTCGATATACGACATGACAAGTGGTATCTCTATGATATGTTCAATTTTCCTCCAGAATTTGCAGACATATCATTTATGTTTCAGGAAGAGTATGACTAATATTGAACACATTCTTCATGGCTTTGGGTCGGGGATAATCAATAGTATTACAAGATGGTTGGACAAGTGATACACATATTGTCCAATCTAGTATTTTCTGTCATACACTGTATGAATATAGGTATTATAAGTGTGATATCAGGTGTGGATAAAGATCATACTTTTGCCAGGGCAAGAGTAAATATCAGTGTAGGAGGGTAGTCTCCTATAGCTGAGAACTAAGAGAGACGAGCTGATCCTTCAGCTCCCATGTCTCATTAACAATATCAGGTGAAAGTAAAAAATCTATAAAATGCTCTTACTATATAAGATTGGGAAGCTTCTTGCTTTGAAGTCTCAATGAAGCAATGTGTTGTTTTTATGATGTTTCAACTGTTAAAGGTGAACAAATTGCAAAATAGGATTTGTGATTAAAATTATCCATCAATAGATTTCTGTCATTCAGCTTTACAAAAATGTGTATGAGATATATTTTCAAATAAGAATCGTGTATGATTTACTGTTGAGAGAGAGAGCAATCATTTAATTTTCACCATTGACAAATATGATGCTTAGCTGATCAACTTCACATCCCCTTTGATTCATGAGCATGTTAATCCACTCTAAGTTTGCCCAAAAATTCCCTATGGTATACTGCAGGCAGCAGAATGCCAGAAGTACTCTACATTGGATAAGCATCTCCAATGTTTTATAGAGAGCAGGACCTTATCTTATTATCTGACTAACTGGACCATAAACCTCAGCAGGAGGTATTTTCAGATCCAAAGTTGGACGTGCCACATTGTTGCAGAATTCACTCGGTCCAGTCAGTATTCAAATATTCCTGGCAGAAATCCCCATGTTCCCCCAATGATAATATTAGTTTTCACTTTTGTTCTAAGCTTTTTTTAGCTTTCACAAGGATATTTCTATTTTTCTTAGAGATTGAGGAAACAAGAAGTCAAGTGCACTTAAAGGCTTCTTGGAGGCATAAATTTTGACTCATATTTAATACTATAACGAATGATAGCAAACAATTAATGTAAAATGGTTTTGTGGCTAGGGGCACTTATGGGAATTCTTGCTTCTTCCTAGGGGAGCCCAACACCAAGGTGGGAGCTTAGACCAAATTCTACAACCATGAAATGGCTCACTCTTTAATCTAGCAATTTATTTCCTAGTATAATCCATGGTTTAAAAAGGCGTTGGTGGCGCCGCCTCGAGGCCCGCCTCGGTGCGAGGCGGTCGGAATCGCCTTCGAGGCGGTGCCTCACCCGATGTCCAGAGGCGACGCTCAACCGGCCCGGCGCGCACCGAGGCGGCGAGGTAGATCGAGGCGGTCTGAGGCGGATGCCTCGCTTTATCATCAAATTTAAAAAAAATCTTTTTTTACTTTATTATGTTTTGCATGGGTTTTATTATTTTTGTTAATTTCTAATGGGTGATAAAATAGCCTTAATTGATTGAATTAAGACCTAATTTCTCATGCACTCTTATCGCTTTCTTCTTTACTCGCACCGCCTCTCTCTCCTATCTCGCCTCTCTCTCCTCTGCATCACTCTCTCCCGCTCTCTCGCTCTCTCTCGGCGGTCTCCCTTCTCTCTCTCGATTTCAATCTATTTTTACGGTTCTGCAGTTCGGCAGATTATGCCTTTATTCAGTTTATTATTTTAGTAACTACAGTAATTTGTAATAATTATGTAATTGGCTGTACCAATCTTAGGTTGTTGTCTCCATAGTCTCGCCTCTTATACTTTTGATTATGGTGAATAATTATTAGACTTGAGTTTAAGATTTTAAAAGACTCATAAGTATTTAATTATAAACTTATGTTTTTCTATGTGTTGTAATATATGTGTTATGTTTTATGTATTTTTTTATATTAGTTATAATTTTTATGTGCTTTTACGATTTACGCCTTGGTCTTACGCCTCGGATCGCCTCGAGGTTTACGCCTCGCGGTGCTATTGGAAAACGCCTCGGTGCTTAAAACGTATATTTAAACCTTGGTATAATCAATAGACGAATATAGCGATATATAATGCTGCCTGGATTTCATATCCCACAGAATGATAATTTGGGCTCAGTCAAGTGATTGGAATAGCCACTTATTATTTATTATGTAAGGGGGGGTAAGAGAGTCTATAACAGAAAGTTTAGATGATAAAAGGAAAGCACACTTCAAGCTGCTAATCCTCTTCTATGATCTCTTTTTCTTTTTCTTTATCTTCAAGTATTATAAAGGGCCGATGAACCTCGCATAAGGATATAACCAAAAAAATTATACGAAAAATTCTGTTTCTAAATGGAATGAAGAAACTAAAAAAGCTCATTAATTATGCAGAAGTGTGACATTAATTTAGGATGCTTTCGGTGCAGGTAAAGCAAGTGAACTTTGCATTTCTCCTGGTGGTCGATTCCCCCCATTTTCAAATGTAGGCAAGCCCCCCAAGAAGGCAAGCAAAGGTCCCAGAGATCTTACACTTTGCAGTGTTTTCCGTAAAAAGACATGCTGTGATGTAACTCAGACGCATCCTGCTTTGCTAACCATCAGGAGACTCGCATCATCTGGAGAAGCTAGCCAAGAGTGCTTGCAACTATGGGAATTCTTGGAATGTTCTATCTGCGATCCAAGGGTGGGGGTACAGCGAGGACCTCCCAACATCTGTGCATCCTTTTGTGATAGGGTTTATGAAGCATGCTCAACAGCATACTTTGCTATGGATGGAAAGACACAGGTTCTTTTGTACTTTCAACTATTTTACATTTTGCGATTTCCTCATACTCTGATCTATTATATGTTCAGATTGCTTTGAAATTATCCAAATTATAGTTAATCCTCTCATGCAAGAGCACAAGGTGCTTTAGTGTTAGCTGGCCTTTGTTTAAACTTAAAAGTGATAGGACAGAATGTTGGTAAACTAAAATGATGGTTTGGGACTAATAGTGTTTAATTGTAAATGTTATCCTGTAATTACCTTATAATTTTTTGTAAATTTGCTGATTGGACAATTATGTTTCAGGTATTAGCACCATGTGGAGTAGGTGACTTTGTTTGTGGTAGAGCTTCAGAGTGGGTCTCTAATGGAACTGAGCTCTGCAATGCTGCTGGTTTCTCTGTCGAGCCTCTCGATGTTCCTGAAGAATCATCATGTTATGGTGGGAAGGGTAGTCTAGATTATATTGCAAATTCCTGGAAATCTTCGCGTTCTGAGATTGTACGTGGAGAACAGAACAGTGGGGCCATCCAAGATTTTAGGCAATTGATTGCTGATATGCCATTGAGCGAGAGAATTTCTTGGGCTGTTGGAGGAATGGTACTTACAGCTGGACTTCTGTTTGCTAGGTCAGTATTTGTTTTGAGGAATTTATTTGTTACTTCTGCATATGTTTGTTTGTGTGGTGTCTCAGAATGGAGATATGCGAGGATATAGGTAAGAAGTTTGGAGCTGGCTTAATTATTTCACTTATTTGGTTTCATAAATCCACAACTCTGAACCTTGAATTTAGTCCTTGTGACTTTGGAATTCTAAAAGAATCTGCAATCATGAGTGGGGTCTGCTTCATTCAGAAACGGAAGAAAAATAAACTTCCACAGTTCCACTGCTTCCAAAGCATAATCAATTAGGTCAAATACTGTTTTCTTTCCTTCAACCAAGGAAAGAAGATGTTGATATCCTCTCATGCTGGTGTATTGGGATTGTAATGTCTTTTGTTTTCTTGATTGTTGTTCATACTGAGATTACACAAATTTTTTAGTATTAGTCCATAAAAATATTATTCTGCGGCTTATCATATTAGTTCAACTGATGATACAGTAGAAGGAAGACCAACAGTCAACGCCAGAAGCAAGCAGCTATCAAGCGCGCTGGAAGGAGACTAGGAACTAGGATAACCCATCCTGTATCCCCGGTTAGCCAAGGGAGCAGAAAGACTGTCAGAAAATGAGTACAAAGCATATCTGTATATACTTATCCTTTGTTATAGGTGAGTAAGCTACACCAAACGCCAGCCCATCCTTGTTCCTCTTTGCAATGCTAAAAGCTATCATAATACATGGAAACATGTTTTATTCTGGGATCAGGCAGTGCTTAATCAATATTCTACTTGCATGTTCAATAAATGGCTGCATTGAGCTCACCTAAAACACATTTCTTTCAATACTCTTGAACAGGGGGCACTTGTACTAACTGGCAGCTACATTCGTCTTTGCTGATTATTACATGACTCAAAGGTTGGCACCACTCTCTCGGTTTTGAAGGAATCCCATTTACTCGATTTGTAGCAATGAGATTGGCCATGACGATCTTTGGTGTAATATTGCTGAGCTTTGTTGAATAGATAATGTCTCGTGCCTTCATAAACCAGGTAGACAAAGCATACATTTAAGTGCATGATGCTGATATCCCCCAAGTTAACGAAGCTTTACATTATGATATCTCCTCTACTTGATTCCAGTGACTACTAAAATGATAGCATCTAACTGTACCGACTTATGAGTACGAGTAGCAATTTATGATTTTAGAATATTTATTCAATTTTGGTCCTAAATGCCTCTTTAAAATATATGATGCATTCTTAAAGTTCAATAAACCACAAGCATCCCAAATGGAATCTACGTTCCATTAAAACCATACATCTATTAGCACAAATAGCTCAGATTGATTTGAACTTCACAAGGTGCAGAAACTTTGTAAATGGTCATAACTTTGAAGATACTCTACATTCCATTTCCAATCCAAGAATAACAAGTTATAGTAGTACACTTGTTTAGCCAAAAAAAAGAATGGATTAGACGTCCAAAACAAACTTTAAACCAAAGAAAATCTTGGGAATATTGAGAAGGTTAAGCCTAACACTCCAATTAATCCTCATTCCAATTCATAGACACTTCGGTGCTTGTCTGAAGCTTATCACCCGGAGCCAGTCACGCACATTGTTCTTCTTCAAATATTATTTTGTCAAACACTTGAGATACCTATCAAGCATTAACAATGGTTATAACATAATAAGTAGACAATGGGACAAAGTTAAGTCTCAGGAAGAAAATATAATACATATTTTTATGATGAAATTTAAAGTTTAGCTCGAACTTGAGCTTTATAACAATATGAAGCTATTTAAGCTCCTACTCGTATTTGGCTCAATTAGACCCATTCAAGCTCGACTCAATGTATGATTAAACGATAATATCTTGGCTTCATCTGATTCATTAAACGTACAAAGCTTTTCTCCTACTGATTATGTCAATAATACTGCATGATGTGAATATGATTATAATATTATTATCGTGAGATTTCTCGTGATATCCTCAATTCGTCGATGGCGGATTGGACTATGGAGAAAGCATATAAATACTAGCGGCGTGGTGAGAATTCGTAGATGCAATTTGGACTGGAAATTTAGACATTGATTTGTCTTTGAAAATTGAAACAGGAATACGTTGAATTGAAAAACCTTTTAAAGATTGAAGTAGAAAAAATGAATTTAAAGATTGAAGTAAAAAAAAAATCTAGATTATACCTTTTGCACTTGTTATTTAGCAATATATTAATAAGCGTTATTCCACCTCTATAGTTGTCGATTTGACAAATAGACACCACAAGTGGATAGCTCACACTTCGGAGTTTTAGTACCAAACTTGAAAAGAATAGTAAATTTAGAATCAACGGTTTAAGCTATCAACTTAAGATTGAAAAGAAAAATTATTGTTTTTATTTTGAATTAATTATGATTAAAAATCAAATGAAAGATCCACCTAATAGAATGTATGATTAATTATGACATAACATTCGGCTCAAATTTTAAAAATGGGTTGATTTACTAAATAATTCTTAAAAACCCACCTTCCATTGTATTTCTGAAAATTGCATGGGAGCGGACTTTTGGAACCGATGCTACCACAACGTTAGAATCCCAAATTTTCATAAATAATTTCATAAATACGCATTCAATTATAAGATCGGACGGTTTAGCCATTTAATTTCGTGCTCAAAATATGAAAATTTAGCATTTCGATACTCAGTTTTTTTTTTTCCGTGCCAATTTTGGAGATTCAGGGAGTGTTTGGTTCACTAGATAAACCCGAGATTACGTACGTATCTTGGCTAATCCGCGTGTTTGGTATCCTACTTTCAGGTCTTGGGAGCCCGAGTTCATATTGTCGGCCCGGGGTAAATCACTGTTACGCCATAGCTTACCCATCTCTCGTGCGAGTCCAGTTTGGGTATCTAACCGGAACCTAACTACAGATATAATCAAGGAATGACTATTGTACCCCTGTATTATATTTTTCAACGGGAAAGTAGGACAGCCCCCATATTCAAACCACCTTACCAATTCTTCACAGAGATTCAAATGCCCTACCTCAACTTTATTTGTTCTGTCAATGTTCTTAAGCAAAACAAACTTTGTACATGTGCATCTGAAATAAATAAAAATCATAATATACCTTATAAAATCAAGAATCTGAAAATTCACAATTTAAAATGGAAGAAAATAGAACTGTTCCCTTTTCCGTCAAAATCTGGAATGAGCCTTCTCGGCTATGGGCTCGGTGTGGTCACGGACTGATGCGTTTGTGTGAGTTGGGGAAGGGGTTAGTTCTACTGTTGTTGATGGTGTGGGTTTGAGCAGATGTGAGAGAATATGATGGCGACGGTGTTGGAGTATGGAGCCTGAATTTTTGGGCTTATATTTTTGGGCCCAGGCAGAATCCTAATGGGTTTAGGATTACAGAATCCTAATGGGATTAGGATTACATAATCCTAATAGATTTAGGATTAGAGTTATGTTATTTCTCTATTTAAATAGCTGCTCCTCATTGTAATCAATATCCAGAATTCATATTGAAATCCCTGGCTTGGCATCGCCCCGCACGTAGTCGCATAATGAACCGGGTTAACAATTCTCGTGTTCTTTATTTTCGTCGTGATTGTCTGTGTTTTCCGCAATGATTGGTATCGAGCTATGAGATACCTAGTAACGGTATCAGAGCAGTGAGATACCCAACAATTGGTATCAGAGCTTCAGGTTCGGAGGGAGCAATAACAACGATGGATGGGAAGATTTCAATCGAGAAGTTTGATGGATCAGATTTCGGATTCTGGAAGATGCAGATCGAGGATTACCTCTACGGTAAAGATCAGATCGCCGCGAAGAAAAACCGAAAAGATAGATCCGGATGAGTGGGAGCTATTGGACGAAAAGCGATGAGTGCGATACGTTTATCGTTGTCCAGGTTCGTAGCCTATCACACGACTGAAACCAAGTCGGCAAGGGAGATGCTGGCGATTTTGGAACAGATGTACCAGAAGCCATCAACTGCGAACAAGGTTCATCTGATGAGACGGTTATTCAACCTAAAGATGTCAGAAGGTACGTCGGTGCAGCAGCTTCGATGATGAGGTGCGTGCCCTAATTATGCTATCTTCTCTGCCAGAAAGTTGGGCCGGAACAGTGACAGCTGTAAGTGCGTCATCGGCAAAGACAGTGTTGTGTTTTGACGAGGTGCGAGATCTGATGATTAGCGAAGAGGTTCGCAGGAAGAAATCTGGATCTACCTCGTGGTCGACCGAACACGGAACACGAGGCGATCGGGAAGGCGAGCAGGGGGAAGATCAAAGTCTAGAGGCAAGAGTCAATCCGCCAGAAGGATAGTTTTGTTGAATTATTCAACGGTTATACTATTTACGTGAATAGTACAAAGTTCTGACGAGGAAAGACTTGGTATTTAAGCAGTCCGAGTGACTCACCTCTCTTTCCTGGGAACTAGGTGTACTGTTTATTTGTATAGTCTATTCCATTGAATAGTGAATTTCCACAGCGGTGTTCGTAGTACACGGTGGTTTCACAGGAATGATCTTTAACTAATCCAGGCGGGGTTAGACTTGAGTGGGAGCGATGGCTGCAGATGAAAAAAAGGAACGAAGTCTAAGACGGGAGGCGACTCACCAACGACGAGGACGTCGTCAGGGTTTGGTGGGGATGGTTTGTTAGCTCCTTGAGACTTGGCAACGAGATGTGCCGGGACGTCGGCATATCTTGGCACGATGGTGTCGAGTCACTTCAGTCCTAGGTGATTCGACGTGACCCGAAGGTGGACACGTGACTTGCTCGATGTAGGGATGCCCTCTGTGTGACTCGGACTTATGTCGAAAGTCTTCCTAACCAGGGGTGTTAGGTGGCGTGTTCCGTTGATGCGGCGGTGCAAGATGGTCCGAGTGTTTGAAAGGACACGATGTCGGGAGGCCCTCAGTGTGACTCGGACTTGTGTCGAAAGTCTTCCTAACCAGCGATGTTAGGCGGCGTGTTCCGTTAGTACGGCGGTGCAAGATGGTCCGAGTGTCAGCAAGGACACGGGTTGTGTGGTCCTTGGTTTGAGGGGAGGTTATTTGTTAGGAATTCAACCCAAGTCTCACATCGAAAGATTAGACTAAGATGGTCTAGTATTCTACTTCACTAGTATGAGGTTTTTTTTTGGGGGTTGAGCCCAAAAAGTGATGCATAATGATAAGCATGACACAGTTGTCAGCAATTCAAAACAGAGTGGGCAGTGTTCGCAGAGGTGGATGATGTCCCAAAAAGATCGGAGAATCCGATAGTTGAGAGTCCTCAGATGGAGGAATCAATCGACACACCACAACCTTCTGCGCTGGATCCTATGCAGCAAGTGGGAGCTTGCCATGAAAGACGAAGCACGACACAGTTGCCAGCGACTCAGAATAGAGTGGGCAGTGTTTGCAGAGGTGGATGATATCCCAGAAGATCGGAGAATCCGATAGTTGAGAGTCCTCAGATGGAGGAATCAACCGACACGATTGCCGAGAACTCGAGCAGTGGGCGGTGTTTGCAGAGGTGGACGAGATGACGTCTTTGATCTCCAATCCAACATGAGAGCTAGTTGAGTTACCTATGGGAAAGAAGGTGGTTCACAAAGTGCCACACGTCGGGCCGCATCGAGTGCCGAGCGAGAGATGGGCCGAGACGCGTGCGAGCATCAATGTCGCGAATCGCCGAGGCGTGCAAGCGATAGTGGCGGGCGATGAGCACCCCACGCCAAAGTGTTCGAACGATATGCCCACGGGCATGCGAGCGAGGCGCCGAGAGATGCGCGAGCAAGGTGACCGAAAGGAGCGGTTGTCCTTCGGCGATTACGTCCAAGAGATGGATAGTGTGGCGGCTTTATGCACAAGGAAGGTTTCTAGAAGTGCAATGTCGACCACTGTTGCTACTTCAGATAAAATTGAAGAAGCGGATTTCAAAAGAATTTGACATGAAAGACTTGGGTCCCGCAAAGAAGATACTTGAATATAAATCACGAGATAAGCAAAAGGAGTTTTGCGGTTATCTCAAAGTGAGTACATCAACCGTGGTTGCGAGTTTCATATGGGGTGAAGCCAAACCAACAAGACACATTTGGCTTCAAAGAACCAAGATCCTCGGACGGAGGAAGAGAGAAGCGTCATGGCCAAGATTCCTTATGCTTCAGCCATAAGAAGTTTGATGTACGCAATGGTCTATACGAGACCAGATATTGGCCATGCAGTGGGAGTTGTTAGCAGGTTTATGTCAAAATCCGTGAAAAGCTTATTGGGAAGTCATCGAGAGGATTTTGAGGTATCTACGAGACACTGTTGATAAGTGTTGGTACTTTGGTAGATGGGAGCTAAAAGTACAAGGTTACGTAGATGCGGACTATGGTGGTGACCATTGATAAATTGAAGTTGTGCTCAACTTCAGTTAGCCTGCTGAACTAACAACCAAAGATGACTGCCGCATTGATCGAAGATTGGAGAAATTGAAGCTATGCATAGCTTCAATTGGCCATGAAGATGAGGCCGAGCGATGCTAAGCGGATCTGAGGAATGAAAGCGAGAGGTACGTTGTTGCTTGGGGATTCGGTCTCAGTGGGAGATTGTTGGAGTATGGAGCCCGAATTTTGGGCTTATATTTTGGGCCCGAGCGAGAATCCTAATGGGTTTAGGATTACGTAATCCTAATGGGATTAGGATTACATAATCCTAATAGATTTAGGATTAGAGTTATGTTATTTCTCTATTTAAATAGTCGCTTTCTCATTGTAATCAATATCCGAATTCATATTGAAATCCACGGCTCGCATCGCCCCAGCACGTAGTCGCATGACCTAACCGGGTTAACAATTCTCGTGTTCTTTATTTTCGTCGTGATTGTCTTTGTGTGTTTTCCGCAATGATTGGTATCGAGTGTGAGATACCTAGTAACGGTATCGAGCGGTGAGATACCCAACAGACGGCTTGGGTTCTACTGTTCGTTCGAGTTAAGAAGGGTTGAGCTCGATTGAAGTCGAGAGAGGCATGAGAAAGAGGAGAGCCGACAACGACTCTCATTGCTGTTGTCACCGGACCGAGAAAGAGAGAGTCGACGGCGGCTTGGGGCATAGGTGTAGAAAGAAAAGATGGAATTTCGGTCACGGTCCGGAAAGAGAGTGGGAAACAATGATGACGGCGACGTTGCATGGTCATAGTGCCGAGGATGGAGGATGCAGGTATTGCTTTGCTACTACCAACGCCGGTGCGATGAAGTCGCGCTAGGACTCTATCGGAGATAAGGTGAGCGGCTGCAACGAAAGGGATTTGGGTATAGATAGACTTACGATTTTGGGGTATGAGATAAAATTGTCATTTTGATTTGTCATAAGGATACAATTATAATTTTTTACTTAATCTTGCTTTTTAACTAGTGTACCAAACAAACAAGTTTGCTATCTATATTTTTATATCTTATCTACTAAACAATAAGATACGATATCAATCTAACATTATCTACAATACATATCCTATTCTTATCTATCTTGAAATATCTAAACATATATCAATCTAACATTATCTACAATACATATCATATTCTTATCTATCTTGACATATCTAAACATATCTACCAAACGAACCCTCAGTGAAGTAGCAGAGTTCTTTTACATCTTTGAATGTCAAATCATATTCGAAATCCGAGCAAATGTTCACGCCATGAATTATTTTATATAAAAAGATAAACTAAAACCGCAAAAATAATCCAATGACTAGGGGTGAAAATCGGTTCGGTTTCAGTTAACCGAACCGAAAATTCGGTTAACAGAAAAGTGCATATATATGCATACGATAACCGAACCGATCGATTATTCGGTTATCCGAATAACCGATCGGTTCGGTTATCGGTTTTTTGGTTAAACCGAATTTTTGGATCTTCAGAGGAAATCATCTGAATAAACCCAACACAAATGTACATGAGAAATGCTAACTGCAATGCCAATAGCCATACATTTTCAACAATCAAACACCCATCAAATATAAAAACTATGAAGTAAACCAATCTTTACTAACGATCAAATTATTTCTAACTAGTAACAATTAGCCAAAGTGAAAAATTTAGCACATTAACCACATTAGCCAAACTGAAAAAATTTGCATCAAATCAATTAGCATTTTCTCGAGCATTTTGAGACATCTAATAAGCTCCCCATCTTAAAATTACGTATGGAAATATACAGGTTTATATGTTGATGAGTCTACAAGAGCATAGAGTAGAATTATTTACATTTATAACAAAAGCTCATTTTGCAATTAAGCAAAGAACAATTACCCCGATAAGTGATAAGTTGCGCACTGCGTTGATTTCTTGAAATTTTGAAGTGGCGGATCCTCACTCTTTTGTTTATCGGGATGCCATTTCTAGAAAATAAATCTGAAAATTAGATTAAAAATAAATGTTGTGGGATATTTGTTTTGTTAAATGCTAATGTAAGGGAAAAAGCAAAAATCGAAATTGAAGTGAGAATCGCCTTGACTTCCTCTTTGTGCTCAAATCGTACCTTGACGCGGCTGATGGTCTTGGAGTTGGGTGGGCGCGCACGGTGGTTTGGTCGTCAGGAGTTGGGTGGGGGCCTTGCGTGGTCCGGAGTTGGTGTGCGAGTGCGTGCATGGGTGGCGGCGGGCGCACGCGCGCGCACGGTGGTGCGGTGGCGGTCGGGCGAGACGCGAGAAGGAATAAGGCGAGGCTACCGCCAGGGTTCCCACTCCTTTCCTTTCTGCTTACCCCAATTGTTTCCCGACTCCCGAGCCTTCTCGACTTTAAAGCTCTCTCTCTTTTAGTCTTTTTTTTTTTTTTAAATAATTATAAAACTAATATATATATATATATATATATATATATATATAGGGGATGGTTAGCGTGAGAATCGAAATATTGGTGAGAAATGAGAATACAGCATTTAACGTATAAAATTGTTGCACTAAATGTATAAATTTGTTGCACCAAATTATGTGCAACAACTTTATATTAAGTGTTACACTTTATATGTTAAATTTGATGCAATAAATTTATACATTTAGTGCAACAACTTTATACGTTAAATACTACATTCTCATTTCTCACCAATATTTGCATTCTCACGTGATCCATCCCCTATATATATATATATATATATATATATATATAATAATAATAATAATATAATTATTTCGATTATCGGTATATCCATTCGGTTATCGATATACCGATAACCGAAATTTTAAATTTCATGATCGAATCCGAATCGATTTTATCAAAATCGGTTATTCGGATAACCGAACTCCATAAACTCGGTTTGATTTGGATAATAATCGATTTTCCGGTTCTAAATTTCCACTCCTATCAATGACTCAATATTCGACCAATAACATAATTTCGCTTTTCAAATCCCAAATTAATTGCAATTTATTTTCCAAGTAACTTTAAATTTAAGTTTACTGAGTACAATGACAGATGTCAGACGATGACTTCATCTCGCTCACTATGAGGGTGTTTGGTGAAACATTATATGTTCTTTAAAACAATTTATAAGATGTTCTGAGTGTTTGGTAAAATAAGTCTTAAACAAAACATAAAATTTGTGAAAATAAGCTCCAACAACATATAAACTCTCCTAAAAATAAGTTGGTCATACCCTAACTTATTTTTTCATAAACTTATAAGTAATCATGAATTTACCAAAATAACCTTATTATAATTCGTTATTTCCTACACATTCACTATTAACTTCACATCTCGTTAATTTTCTCTCTCTAACTATGATTTTATCTCTTTAACTCACGATTCTTTCTCAAACATAAGATCAATTGTCAAACACTTTAACAAATTATAAACACTTGAGACATTCTACCGCTTATGTTCTCAAACATCTTATGTTTCTTGAAGGTTATAAGCACTCTAAAATAAGCTTAGTCAAACACCCCCATAGTATGTCTCATTTAAAAACAAATCATTCGTCTCATTCGCTTCACTTCCATTCTCGCTCCTAGTCTCTGCACAAGAAGCCCTCCGTTGATCAGAAGCCAAAGGTATCTTTCTCTCATTTCTTCTTGATCGGAATATACGCAATCTCATTCCATTTCTCGACTTTCTGCGGAAAGTTTTTATTTTTATTTTTGCGATATCTTGTGTGAATCCTGTCAGTTTTGTAATCTACATTGGTTTGGTCCTCTAAAAAGTTTGGTTCTTGGTAATCTGCTCTTATTTTCTTTGATGATGGAATTCAGTTGAGACCTATCTTCAGGTGTTGAATTCAATTTATTGAAAATGATATTTACTGCTTTCTAGGGTTGTGGTCGTGTTGAGTTCTTTTTCCTTTTAAAGATAATTGGTCCTGCTTTGTGTTATCCGGTGCTTGAGTTTGTGTCAACGTCCGAAATCTGGATATAATATTTGTCAACTTCTCTAAAAGTGCCTCTCCATTTTCAAAATCCTCGATACATATCCATACATGCGCCCACTCATACACATACACACAGATATAATTATTTTGGCCCCAAATTTTGGTTCATTACTTTTTTTTCGTAGTGTCTGAGGGTGGCAATAGGAAAGATATGGGATGTATGTGCTGCCATCGGCATGAAAAGAAGGCATGATGAGCAGCTCAAGGGAGAGAAACTGATAAAGGACAGAGTAGGGTTTACTTATTTAATTTTATTTTATTTTTGGGGCAGGCGGTATATGTAATTGGGGGTGTGAATGGAGAGAGGGAAGAAGGAGGGATTTAAGTTAGACAGAGCATGGAAAGTTCGCTGAATATTGGAAGAAGGGTTGGGGGGGGGGGTTACAGTATGAGGAGAGAAGAAGAAGAGAGGTAGCAAAGGGAAAGGGGGGAGAGCTGGGTCGGCGGGAAGTGAGAGATTGTTAAAGATGGTTAGATGCTAGGCATGACTACCATTGGAACCATGATGGCGAGAGTCGATAACAACATGATTTTTATAAAAATATGTTTAAATTCTGTCAAAAGAATATAGCCCAAATTGCAGTTCATATTTTGTAGATGTAAATATGCTAGTCACCATGTGACTGCATCAATATCATGAACTAATTATTTGTGAAGCTGCAAACATAATCAGCTCATTTTCTCTGTCATATTAATAATAATTTTTCCAACTCAAAAAAAAGATCAATGTTGTAAAGAACGGTCTAGAGGATCATCTAGGTGCTAGGTGCCCCCATACTGAAGCAAAAGTGGTCTAGGTGCCAGGCTACTAAAGTATGAGTTGGGTGCTCTAAGCATCGTGTGCAGCTAAATTGATTTTGTCAATTTATTTGATTTTACATTCGAGTCAAAACAAGATTAAATTGATTTGAAGCCTTTTCTACACTATTCCAAGATTATGGTATTGTCTTTAGAAAAGCCTTTGAGTGAGCTTAATCTCTTTATCAACTTCTGAATTGATTAAAATTATTAGAAGTTAAATGCAAGAAATAGCTGAAATTTGTCAAAAATGAATGGATTGCCCAGTTCAGGGGCTTCAGAATTTGTTGTATAACTGTCCTTGGTGATGTGTCCGGATATCTAATATGAATATGCTGCCATCACTTGGTTGGACTTTTGATGTCGTGATTCATCATCGAAAAGAGCCTTTTTGCAACCTTTGATTTCTTTGATGGGGGCTTATTTATCTAACAAAGGGGATTTCTCTCTCATGCGTTGTTATTGTCAAATTGCGGGAGTGGATTTCTTAATATTGATCCTATTCCTTCTCATGTGTGGGATTTGGTTGACGCCTGACGGGATATTTGGAGCGCAGATTATATAACTGAGTGAAAGAAATAATATTTGATTGCACTAATGTGCAGACAAGTAATGGAGTGCTTTCATACTTTTGCATTTCCAAAATTGTCCATAAAATGTCATCTGCAGCTGCTGATATATGGGTGTTTGTGTATTTATATATTTTAACTTCTGGATGTCTTCATCTTTTCAGCAAAGATGGATCAAGCAGAACAATTTATGTTGGCAATCTTCCTGGTGATGTTTGTGAGAGTGAAGTTGAAGATATATTTTACAAGGTTTAGCTATATGTGATTGATTTTCTGTTTGCATGTTGGGGTTTTTAGGGGGTGTCATGGATGTTGGTCTTCTTAATAAGTATATTGTTTATTGTAGTCTCCTATGGATTTTGTATCATTATCTAGGCAATTGCATTTCAGCCCTGGACAGTGAAACGACAAAACATGAACTAACATTTCAGCTGATAAAATTGTTTCATTTTTCCATTGGGGTTGATTTTCTGGAGACATCTTTAGCTGCTTTCATAACGATGGGTGTCACCTAGTAGAAGGTTCCTTGATCCTGAAGTTGCTTATACCCAGTACTGTTTTCTAATAAACTCTGTGGCAAGTCTTAAAACATCCTGAGAAGATTCATGGAGTCTGAATTTGATTCCACCTAGCTCTTTGTCCTCTATGTGACTTTCTCCCAAGTCTTAGAACATCCATGAACTCTTCTACTTAAAAAATTTAAATTAGTAATCTAGTACAAAGGCTTATCTATCCCCCTTTAAAATCATGTGCGGTTTTGTGAGTACTTTAATTAATAAAGTTCTAAGAAATTTTCACTTTTTGTTCAGAGAACTTTGGTATTTGGAAATCACTAGCTAACTTTCCCAGTTCAAAAAATTGTTAATATGAAAATAAAGAATCAGTAAAATCCTTATGAGTATTATGTTTCTGATACTATCTGGTGATTAAATACCAACAATGTAACATAAATAAATTTTTTATAGCACACTAACGGGAAGTGTTTGCTATTGGAACCTTTTTTCCTTATATATTTATGAAAAGTTGCATCATAACATGTGCTTGGCTATGAGAGTTTTTTGAATAAAATCTTAGAAATATTATTGCCAATTTCCATTACCTTGAATGTACAGTATGTGGAGAAGGAATGTGCTGAATCTTATGGAATCATAGTTTTTTTTTATAGCCATGGCATGATAGCATAATATGTTTGTCGATGTGTATTTATAAATAGGTGTGCCTTATATACATACTCAGTTGTCAATTGTATATATAAAATATCTTATGTTTATGTGTTGATATATGCATATTCACATGTTTGTGCAAATATGCTATACTTTTCAGTTTTCATAAATACTTAAAATTCATAACAAATACAAAATCTCTTTAATATGTATATACTTTGTTCTGATAAATGAATTATTTGCAAATGTTAGAAATAAAAAGCACATATATTAGGTACATGCATTAACATCCTACAAACTTTACCCAATCAACATTATCCACGAAAATTTTCTTTCACACCAACAGTGATCATCTAATTTTTATCACATAGCATAAAAAATTTATTTGTTACTACTTGGATAATATTTTGAACAGATTCCCCCTTTTATTAGTTTGGTTTTATGAATTTTTTTGTGCTTAATATTTTTTTTTGGTTATTTTCCTCCAGTATGGGCCCATTGTTGATATAGATTTGAAAATGCCTCCAAGACCTCCTGGTTATGCTTTTGTTGAGGTAAGCACCATTTTGAGCCAGCAAACTATCATTAATGTTGTATTTCTTGCTCTTATCAGTTACTGGATTTCAGAGGATGTTCATTTAGATGCTGGGTTGGTTTGTTTTCGTGATTCTATCCAATGATTCTCAAATGGTTTTGTCTTCCAGTTTGAAAATTCTCACGATGCTGATGATGCCATACGTGGCCGTGATGGTTACGATTTTGATGGATGTCATTTACGGGTCAGTTATATCATATACTAATTCTATCATGACAAAGTTGCTCGGTCCTGTGCTTCATGAGTTATCTTGTGTCTATCTTTCTGTCTATATGCAGGTTGAACCGGCTCATGGAGGGAGAGGATCATCATCATATGATCGTCACAGTAGTTACAACAGTGGAAGTAGTCGTGGAGGTGTTTCAAAGCGTTCCGACTTTCGGGGTAATTGCAACTGCATGAATAGTTTGATTTAATTTTATTATTTCCTTGTCGATATTTAGTAAAATTCTTGATGTTTCAGTGCTGGTTACTGGACTTCCTTCTTCTGCTTCTTGGCAAGACTTGAAGGTAATGATTTGCTTTTGCTTTCTCTAGTGTCAATAATGGTGTGTCTCCTATAATTACAAGTGTACCCGCTGACGTGCTAATGCTAGTACCTTATTTGCTTCTTATGATCGTAGGATCACATGCGTCGAGCTGGAGATGTTTGTTTCTCTCAAGTTTACCGTGAACGTGTTGGTGAGAAATTATCTCCTTCTAAAACTACTAGCTTTCCAGACTTGATTTTAGCGAATATGGGTTAAATGTTTCCAGTCAAAAGTCGTAATTTGTGTGTTTGCCTGACCCATACTCAAGCTCTCTGGTGATGGTATATCTGTAGATGTCTTACATTTTATGTTATGGTGCATTGGTGCTGGTGGTTGTACTGGTGATGTGTATGTATGTATTATAATGTATTCAGGCATGCGTGGAGTTGTCGATTATACGAACTGTGATGACATGAAATATGCGTTGGGTCTAATAACTTCTCTCTGCTCATTTCGATTTTGTTTGAACTTTGACAATTTTTTAATCAACTCCCCCCTTTATCTGTGTGGCCTATCTTTATGATCTGTTTGCTGGTTCTTTCTTTAGATAAGGAAGCTTGATGATTCTCTCTTCCGTAACCAATTTTCAAGGGCATTTGTAAGGGTATGTTTGAAGAAGCTTCAAAATGTGATTTTTTAAAAATTATACTCTCTCCATCCACCAAATACGTTCTTTGATTTTGGTGACACTTGTTTGAATAAATCGTAATTACTGCAAAGTGAGTGGAGATAATAAATAAATAGATTAATGGATAGTGGGATTAAAAAGTGGGCCATAAAGATAATAAATAAATATATTAATGGATAGCGGGAGTAAAAAAATGGGCCATTGGTGTTTTTTGTAAATAAATGGGTAGATTTAGGGTAAAAATTATGGAGTTGATGATTCCAAAAAAGAAAAGTGAATGTTTTTCGTGGACGGACCAAAATGGAATTAAATAAACGTTTTCGGTGGATGGAGGCAATATATATATATATATATATATATATAGGAAGTGGATCAAATGAGAACCACATTTTTTTCTGCGAACCCGCATAAGATATTAAAGATGATGCACAAAACGGTATAAAGTTGTGCACAACGAAAACTTTCTAAAATTGTTTTGTTATGCAACAATTTTAGAATGTTTTCGTTGTACACAATAGGTTTTGTTCATCAACTTTATATGTCTGTCCATGGTTCTCAAGTTCTAAAAAAAAAGTTCTCACTGGTTCCAACCCTATATATATATATATATATATATATATATATATAGGAGAAGGTTAACGTGAGAACCATTTTTATCGTGAGCGTGAGAACCAAAAATGATGAATTCACGGTGAAAGTTGATGAATTGAGAAAGTTACTGAATCCAAAAATAAAATTTTCGCCTCATGGGATTCGAACCGGGTGAAAAATTCTGAATTTTGAATTCATTAACTTACTCAACGGATTCATCAACTTTTATAACTAATTCATTTGGTTCTTAGTTTTTAGGATAAGAATGGTTCTTATTTGAACCAAACTCTATATATATATATATATATATTTTGCGGTTACTGCTGCATCTTAACATCCAGGTGGAGGAGTATGACAGGAGACGTAGTTACTCCAGGAGTCCTAGTAAGAGCCCTTACTCAAGAAGCAGAAGTATCTCTCGCAGTCGCAGCCCTGTTGATAGGGACAGGACAAGAAGGTAACTTTCATTTCATATTTTGACTTGTTATTTTGTGCCGAAGTATTTATCTTTGCCAACTAAATTTATCGTGCAGTGCTTCTCCAAGGATGAAATATTCTCATCGAGCTAGGTCTAGGTCTCTTTCAAGGTCTGTTGCATCCAAGTCAGAATCTGGGTCTCCTCGCTCTGTGTCAAGGTATGACTTTCTTCACCAAAGAAAATAAGAATTGTATTAACATGATAAATGCAAAATCAAATTAAAGTACAATAGCTGGTTGACTAGAAAAAGAGGAGTGCTTTGATTATCTGTTTATAGAATATATGTACTACTCCACAGATGGGAAAAGCATCTATTTTTTCCAAACCATCCATCTTTTTGAATGAAAACACTGAAAACAAAATGAAAGAACTCCTGATGAGTGGAAATTAATGATAAAATGGGTTTAATTAATTATCGGTTTGATTGTTGTTCTGTTAGGGTAGCTGGTTTCATTGTGGTTCCAATCTTTTGAACTCAATGAGGAGGGTTTTGTTGAAAAGGATATGTAGGATTTAAGGATATGGTTCTATGATTATGAAGATTGCCTTTTTGTTTCTAGTTTTGGCTTTTCGTGGCGATCTGAGGATTGCATGTTAGGGACTTGATGGCTTACGGTGCTCAGTTTCTTGCGACTCATTTCTTTCTTGCAATAAGCTGTAAGTTGATGAGCACATGTGGCAAAACCCAGATGGTAAATTTAATTTTTGTATGCTATATATGGTCAATGCGCAGTACAAAAGGTGTGAAGAAAACTAAGTTGACAGATGAAACCTGGATTGCGTCCATAATTTGACCTTTTCTATCTCTGAGTTTATTTTCAAGATTGATGTGCATTAAGTTGGAGCAATGGGTAGAATTATTACCTAGCTTTTCCTATTAGCATATAGTAGGTGCTTCAGGACGGGGTCTTTTTTTAACTTATAAATTTGGGTGTGATGTTATGGTGCATGCTCAGTCAGGTAATAGCTAAAATATTTCCATATTACCTAACATCTTGAATGCAATAAATGCTTTTCACTTGAGTTGAGGTTTAAAAGATTTATCTTCGATTTTTGAATTTACCGTTCATGAAAATTGCAGATCCCCAAGGAAAACTAGACCTGCAGCATCACCACCAGTACGTATAATTTCTGCCACCTAATCTTTGTAGTACAAAGAATCTTGAATAATTCTTCCTCTGCCACCTAATCTTTGTAGTACAAAGAATCTTGAATAATTCTTCCCAACCCCCCAAGCACCCTCAGTAAGATAATTACACTATTACAGAGAGGACCTTGGGATATCATCAGGCTGTTACAGTCACCCTTATTACCATCAGATAGCTTCATAAATAATCTAGAATGATCGGTCATGGTTAGTATATCCTTTAACCAAACTTTGATGCTGCAGCCCCATCAATCCAGGGATCGCAGTGCCAGTATGAGCCGGAGCCTCAGCAGGAGCAGATCGAGATCGGTATCCTATTTTCCCTGTATGAGTGCCTTTTTTTTATATAAAATTCTTGTCTGTCAGAGTTATTGTCAGTTTGAGAATGTGATGTCTTAAATTGGTGGTTGGCAGGTGCATTCTGATTGAACTGCATTTGAGGAGAATGGATTTATAGACAGGCAGACGATTATGTCTAGTGTATCAAACAAAGACTTCAATTGTGAAGTCGGTGTTCGGTCAGATTAATTAATCGAGTAGCAAAAATTGGCTAGTATTTCATCACTGACAATGATTATATGCTCCTTTTCTGCCTTTGATCTTGTGCCTTGTTTGATCGTTTTTGTGTCATACTTTGTGTAGAAACTCTGAAATGGCGCTTGATGTGTTATCTTTTTCCCCAACTCCACTATCAAGTATCGACTTATGTGAACTCGTGTTACTATTTTGCTAGCATTGAGATCTCTGTTAAATTTTTAAAGTGATGATTCAACGACATGGAATGTTTTGTGATCGAATTTATTATTTCAACTGCGGATAACAGTAGAAACATCACTCAAAATAGAAACCAAAGGGGTGTTGTGGAATTCCCCACAATCTTTCTGATGTTGGTATAACAAAATCAGCGTAGCACATAAGGTTTGTGGTTCTTGACACGAGTGAAAATCCCAAACGATTTAAGAATGTCAAGAAACATGTGTTATTTACCTCAACGGCGTAGAAACAAGAGGAAGCCAAACCCCATCAGACAAACTTGTGGTAGCATGAATAGCAATATTTGAAGTGACGCACCTTAGTCTAGACATTATAGACTGACTGCAGCTTAACCATATACGATTCGGGCTCTCAGTTGTGAGCCACAAGCATCAAAGTTTTCACCACAACATCGTAAAACACCTATGATCGGTTTTGAGATGGCATCCTCTCAGACCCATGCCTCTGCCGGAAATTGCTTGGTCTCACACCGGAATCGGATCCACCAGCTGAAGGGTGGAAAGCTGCCCATATAGAATCTCTACCAACCTGGTTTGAAGGGAAGCCAGGCTGCTGCTCGCTGCGGTGGTCGCGTTCCCATCCATGAGGATTTTCGGCCTCTTGAAAACTTCTTCCAGATGGGTTTGATGAAAAGAAGTAAAATCCACCAGACTGATCCGGTGATGAGGCTACTGGGGCAACTTGAGGCAAAACCCTATGGCTGCTGGATCTTCGTCCAGCGGAAACAAGAGAGGCGTGCCACTGGTGCAATACTGGATTGCTGGAAATATGCTTGAAGTGGGGGAGGTCGGTCACGGGGCCGATCAACTGGACCAGGGTAAGGTGGAAGCACTGATGATGTAATCGAGCTCGGAGCTCTACTAGTGGAGCTGTCAGAAAACATGCAAATGTTACACGACTCTCAAAATTTCTAAGAGCATAAGCTGAAATAAAGCCTTTTCTATTAATTGCACAAGTAGCACTTAGACTGTAAATCTATTCCACACTAATGAATGATTCAGTTTTGTGTTTTGCATGTAAATTTAAAGCGCATACACCCCAGCTATGTCTCCTTACTTCCCATTTCTCTTACCAATGTTATATACCAACAAGATCAAGCCAAATTGGTTACTGCCAATTAATTGCACCCACTGGACACAATTCCACCCAGAATGACCTAAAATTGGTAACAAAATAAAAATTTGATTAATTTCTAACCTGTGACCAACGATGAAAGGATGCATTCCAGGTCTTGGAATATCAGAATTCCTAGCTCTCCTCTGAGTGACAGATGGAATAGGTGGTTGATCTGCACTACCAATTCTGTTGCTTGCAGGGAAATGAGAAGAGTGGTCCCAGTTGTTGTGATAATGGGCATCCATCGAAGGGAAAGCATAGGAGTTTGGTACTTCACTTGGAGCAGACAGCCCACTCCAGTGATTACTGAAACTAGACCCATCAGATACATTCCTGGTTGATGTTGAAGAAGATGGATGGATTGGCCCAAAATATGCAATATATGGACAAGGATGAGTTGAAGAGGACATGGGTGCATGTTCCGCAAAGACAGCATGATGTCCAAGAAGATCATGGTCTACAAAACAAATCACCATCGTATTATTACAAAACTTTGAAGTAAGCCTTTACAGTTTCTTGGAGGAATGAAATCTTACACGAACTTGATGGAAATTCTCCTTCACTGCAAATAAAAACAAATAACCAAAGCCTTGTTAGCTGAATAGCTACACGGGAAAAGAAGAGTAGAAAAGATTTTAGATGAACTGACAGCCAACAAATAGATGTAATGCAACATTAATTAAAAAGAGATGTAAATGGTAAAATATTCAGAAAAAATGAGATTGAATACTCTCTAGCATCCCTCATACTGGCACAATAGACCTGTAAGATTTATTTGGATTCACAAGAATGAA
Organism: Salvia rosmarinus; assembly: GCA_036937905.1. NCBI lineage: Eukaryota > Viridiplantae > Streptophyta > Magnoliopsida > Lamiales > Lamiaceae > Salvia > Salvia rosmarinus. Next base: position 8,734,010 of record CM072815.1, read on the forward strand.
GAAAGCTGAGCACGTCTGCAATGACATAATAAGACTACACATATCAGCATGTTCTCTTTTAGATAAAATATTCCAACTACATGAAAAAGGGAGAACCTTAATACATGCAATAGTGGGTGTGTTCAATATAAGACTTCCAAAACTTATTAGGATGCAGCACATACAATTAGCTGACAGAATATCAGCTGAACGAGATTGTGCAAACCCAAACCTAATTGAAATTGATATATAATTCACTGCAGGCTTCCAAAAGTCTAGGGCAGGCACATAAGTCATCAAAAGACATGGTTATTCCAGCCACTAGTGATTTAACATAGCTAAAATTTCATAATTCTCACAGCTGACAACCAACACGCTCTTTCAGGAATTATGAAATCATATTCCAGACTCCATAAAATCCAGCTATACCGGACACACATAGCAGGAAGAAATAACAGAATACATTCATCTCTAAATGGAAAACAATTCTAGCAGTGGTTGACAACATTCAAAAGAAAATGGAATCTGATAGTGGTTAAAAAGAGGTATCATCTGTATTCGAACACCAAAAAGAGACATACTTTAGAAGTGGAGACTTGTCAAAATAAAACCGTAAGGTTAGAAGAGGCTTACTCAAAAGATGATGGAAGCCTAGTCAAACCACTGAAAGGACACCAGTGAACTCCAAACGACTGCGGAATCAAAGAAAACAAGATTACTTAAATATAATTCTAATCTGAATTTCAGACTGATCACTGCAGAGAACAAGTAAAAGTGGACAAAGAATAGAACTCAAATGCTACCACCACCATTTTTTACATGTTGCATAATAATCCAACAAATTAGCAATCCAAAACCATGTAAGAAGTTGATGGCATAGCACATCATAAGATGCATAGCCTCAGAATCATGAATTAACTTCAGAAAATTACCATTTCAGAATAATTTAGATCATAATCCTCATCATGTCCCCAGTCATCCATGCTAAACTCAGGAAACTGACGACCGCCACTTGCATAGAGCCATTGTCCTTTCTCAATTTTCCGGCAGTTAGGACACTGCATTGCTCCCTTTATGTTAAATGCTGAACCTATGCAATCTGCCAGATCACACACAATGAAATGAATATATAATAACACAACCATGCATACAAACACCAACAGCAGCATTCTGATTCTAGAAAGTAGAAACACTCATTAATCAGAGTGTACATCTCATGCTTTACATGAAAATAGGAATAGGGAACAGAACAAAGACAAAAGGATGGTCAGTGAGTTAAAGAACCTTATGTTGAAAAATGTTCTCAAAAGACAAAGGAAGTAAAAATAAAAGGATAAAACCACTCAAGAGATTTAGCCTGTTTACGTTACAACCATGGCTTTGAAATAATCAAAACTCCCTAAGTGCCAAATACTCCCTTGAGATTTGTATTTAAATTAAAATTCCACTGCAACCCGCTGACACACACACACACAAACACAAACGCATGCACACACAAAATGGAAATTGTAAAATAGAAAAAATGCAAAGCAGATACTAGTAATATACAAACTTGGTTTCCGTAAGAAAGTTCAAACCTCAATGATACCATTTTAAGAAGTTATAGAGCTATCTTGTATTCCCAAAAGAAATTATAAAATGATCCACTCTATGTCGGCAATTGTTTGAATTCATTTGGAATTGCTGAACTTCTATAAGATACATGGTAGTATTGATCTAGCTAAGTGCTAAAGTAGGCCAGAGAGTCGCTTGACATATACCAGCGAAATTTCTAGCTGAATCCCTGGTAGTAGTAAAACTGTTTGGTTTAACTATTGGTAAATTATTATTAGTTCTCAAAATGTATGAATTACAATTGACATTTCGATAATTTGCAACTCTTAGCATGAAGTGGTTACCTTTAGAATTAACAAAATAATGCAATAATATTCTGAATGAATCCAAGCATCTAATGGGGGGCCAGTTCTTGAAAATTCCACATCTTAAGGAAAATATTTTATCCAAAGCAAAACTCCTAGAACATGAAGTTTCAAGCATTATTCTTAGGCCAGAAACCCAATTTCTTGAAGCATATTCATCAAATCAAGTAGTTTATCCTTTTGCCCATATAGATATGATTAAGACATCAGTATGCATTCACAGTCTTGTAAGTTGTAATAAATAAAAAATTTGCACTTTTTATTGAAGGAATGGGACAAGCAATTGTTTAGCGGCTAGATGAATCCTTCTAGAGTTTAGAAGTTTCTCTATTATTTTAAATTTTAGGCTACATTATTTGGAAGCAGGAAAACAGGAATCAGCATTTACTATAATGTTCAGAAAGACCACAATATATCAGTTAAATCTTACAAAGACATCACAATATTGCCATGCAACATTGCAGGTGAATAGTAGTTCGGGAAATACAAACAAATCTTACAAATGAATCTCTCTATCGATTGAAAATCATGATGATGGCCAATAAAATATCATATAATATATAAAGTGAATAACCGCATTATTCATCGGGAGAGCCATAGCATGACAGGTGCATTCAGGTCTCTCACAGTTGCATTACTTCGATAAATCTAAAATGCTAAATTACACCACGCAGTAGATTTCTACAAAGAAATAACCTCCCAATTCTCTGCCCAATGCCAAGTTAACTTTGTTTTTCAATTCAATAGTTCATCTTTACAACTAATTTTCGGCCTAAAGCTCCGAAGAGCTGAAATTTACACGAAAAATTAATGCCCAGTTCCTAAAACAGTTCAGCTAAACCTATGAATTAATACTCCAAACTAACTGCATAATACCGTATAATGAACTCCTTTTCAAAAAATCCAATCTCAGCAACTCCTATATCTGAAGCAAGATGATCTTTTCATCTAATGCGCTCTCCCTTTAATTATTGTACCAAAAAAATAAGGAAAAAAAAATCAACAGTTGTAATGGAGTCAAGCAGATAAAAGAGGTCAGATCTTTATCATCATGGAGCAAATTGCAAAATTCATCACCCACCGAGATGGAATTGGTGGCCGCATTGAAGCTTCGCCCAGGATCTATCGCCGCCATCCGTCACCACATCCAAGCAAATCGAGCACGGTACAACTGCGGCTGACGCCTTTCCTCCTCCGCCACCACCGCCGCCGTCGTCGAGAAGATCCGCATCGCCCAGACCCATAATTTAATATATATAATCCAAAATCCGCAGAAAACCCACCGCTCTGCTACGATCTAGCAATTAACTGCTACCGCGAGCAAAAAAAAGTTTCAAATAAATAGAGTTGGAACCGAATTATTACCGAATTCTGATGAAAATTAGATAGGAATTTGGAAGCTGCTTCTGAGACGTAAAGGAGATGAGGGAAAATTGTGAACCACTTTTTTTCTTCTTCTCTGTTTCAATTTTTTGTCCGTTTTAGTAGGCTGTAAGAAAATGAGGTCAATAAGCTCGGCGCTTTTTACCAAACACACTAATTCCCTTGGCTGACAATTTCGCCTGTCTTCCACCTAATATTTAATATGTCAACTCTCTTCAAATTTTGCTTATTTCATTTGGAACTTAAAATTCCATTTAAAGTTTTCCTTATCCTATATTTGAAATATAGGATAATTTGAAATATGTCTTAGAAATATTTTTCTACGAATTTTGAAATATATTTGATAATTTGACCAAAATTATAATTTGTGATGGATCGATGATTATAAATAAATTATATTACAAAGAATGTCTCATCTTTTTTTTTTGGTATCATGGGGAACCAACAGTGGCAAATTCTATATTCATGTACAATAGCCTGCAAACCATACATGACAGGTAAACCACACTTGAAAAATCAGGTATGAGCCGCAAATCCTACGTTCTGCATCTGATAGCGCAAACCATATAAGACAGGTAAACCACACTTGAAAAACCAGGTGTGACGGGCTCAAACCCATAGAGTCGTTTGGTGGGATTCGAACCTGTGACCTATCGGTGATAGGAACCCATGTAATTAACCATCGTCACCAGGGATAAAGAATGCCTCATCTTTTTCTAAAAAAAAGGATACCAAGTGAAGTTATACAGCTCAATCGAAACAATTCTTGCACGTTCATAATGGAAATCCCATAAAATTCTTCATACTCCTAAATAAAACAAAGAATAAAATTTGGGGCAAATTCATATATAGTCAACTAATTATTTTTAATTAGTTGGTGTTTTTATGGCCACACTCATAAATATGTTTTTTTTATTATTTAGGGATGGTCTCCTGCGCGCGCACACAGTGAGACCATCCCTATTAATTAATTAATTTTAATTAATTAATCTTAATTAATTAATTACTTAATTCTAATTAAAATTAATTAGTTTAATAAAATTTAATTGTAAATTCATAAATAATAATTTTGAATTAATATATCTTAATTTTGAACTAATAAACTCTAATTGTGAAATAATAAACCCTAATTTTGAATTAATAAACCATAATTTTGAATAATAAACCCTAATTGTGAATTAATAAACCATATCTTTGAATTAATAAACCCCAACTTTGAATTAATAAACCCTACTTGTGAATTAATAAACCCTAATTATGCATTAATAAACCTCAATTATGAATTAATAAACCATAATTATGAATTAATAAATTTTAATTTTAAATTAACAATTATAATTAAAAATTAATAAATTTAATTATATATTAATGAAATCTAATTATTCTTACTCACCATAATTAATATATAATCATTTTAACAAAAAACAATTGAAATTTCGCGGTGAGTGAACTCACCCAAGTTTTTGTCTTTTTTTTTTATTTCAATAGAAAAAATGGGAGTAGGCCCGAAGGAATTAAGTGAGAGGATATGTTATTTTTAAAAAGAAAATTGTAAACTTACCCCTCTCTATCTATCACTGTCTCTATTTGAAAAAAAGGGAAGAAACCGACTGTGAAGGCATGGATGCTGACCGTGCCAACTAATCAACCATGCCATTATCAACTCTACAAATATTTCAAATTTGCAGTAGATTTAAACTGTTAAATTCATTAACATGTTGCAAATTAACAAGTGAAAATTAATTAACGTGCTGCCAAAATACTATTTTAAACATATTTAATGGTGGAAAATCTATATCAAATGTGGTCAACGATGTAAATAAAAATATCAACCAGCATCAACCGTGAACATGAGAAGTCAACATGTTGTAAAATACTGTAAATTACATATTATTAGTGTTAATTGAAGTTTAATGTAGACAAATGAAAATTAAATTGGTTGTTCTACGATATTGTTGGCCTGTTGCAAAGTTAGCACGATTGCACTGTTAACACGATTTGCACGAAAACAAGGCTTGATGAGACTGATACGAAGAACTAAAATTATATTTATTGAAATGATATTCCATGTAACTCCTCTAATTGTTTTGTTCGTGAAAAAAAAATACTCTATTCGTCTTGATAATATTTGGCTCATTACTTTTAGGCACATGAATTAAAAAGAATTATGTTTTATGTGTAAAATAATGTATGATACAAAATTCAAGGTACTTTTTAATGTAAATTCTTTCCTTTTATGGTATGGATCAATAATAATGTGACAGCCCAAAATAATGTACGAGTCAACATTAGCGAGATGGAGAAAATAGAATTTAGTGTAATTTTTTATTTTGAAAATTGAATAAGTTTTTTGTTTGTATGGTCATCTTTTAATTTAATAAATTGTAGTAACTAGCTGGTAATCATGATAACGATTTTTATTTTTTTGACTTGTCTAAATATGCTTTTCATTTTATTTAACATCTATTGCTTCGCATCCAAACTACTAGAAATCTGTAGCACTTAAAAAATTGTGTAATACTCCCCCGTACTTTATATATAATTTTAGATTTTACCGACAAGAGTTTTAATAAATGCAATGAGTATAAAGTGAGTAAAAAATTAGACCTACATAATAAAATATATTATGTGAGTGAAAAATATGGGTCATTGATGGTTTTTTGTAAATAATTGAATTGGGTGTGAGTAAAAGTGTTGACTTTTGGGTGGAGTCCATGTCTATAAAAGGAAAGGGAATAAAATTCACGGACGTACCGAAATAGAATTAAATGAACAAATATGATGGCATATGTAGTATAATATTTTCTTCGTTCAGCTAATGTTGGTTTACTACTTTGGATACATAAATTAAGGAAAGTTGTGTTTTATGTGTAAAATAATGTAAGGTACGAAATTTGAGATATTTTTAATTTTTTAGTGTAAAGTTCTTTCCATTTTTTGCATGGCCAACAATAATGGGACAACGTAAAGAGGTATATGAACCAACAATAACGGGGCAACAGGAGTAGATTAAATTTAATATACACTAATAAAAAATTTAAAATACAATTAAATCAAAATAAATGCCATGATATTGATCGAAAAATACATTATAGCTGCTACCGCGAGCAAAAAAAAGTTTCAAATAAATAGAGTTGGAACCGATTATTATCGAATTCTGATGAAAATTAGATAGGAATTTGGAAACCGCTTCTGAGACGTAAAGGAGATGAGGGAAAATTGTGAACCACTTTTCTTCTTCTTCTTTGTTTCAATTTTTTGTCCGTTTTAGTAGACTATAAGAAAATGAGGTCAATAAGCTCGGCGCTTTTTACAAAACACACTAATTCCGTTGGCTGACAACTTCGCCTGTCTTCCACCTAATATTTAATATGTCAACTCTCTTCAAATTTTGCTTATTTCATTTGGAACTTAAAGTCCCATTTAAAGTTTTCCTTATCCTATATTTGAAATATAGAAATATAGGATAATTTGAAATATATCGTAGAATTATTTTTCTACGAATTTTGAAATATATTTGATAATTTGACCAAAACTATAATTTGTGATGGATCGATGATTATAAATAAATTATATTGCATAGAATGCCTCATCTTTTTTTTTTGTATCATGGGGAACCCGCAGCCGCAAATCCTACGTTCATGTACAATATGTCACGAACCGAAACTTGAGCCCCTCGAAGTTCCTTCACTCGTGCAGTCCTAGACTAGTTCGTCCCGAGACTAGCTAGGCAACCTCTCCACCAAGTCACTTGGCTAATAACACAAGAAGACTAGAGAGAGAAATATTTGGATAATGCTAAGGAAGTTGTATTGCTCTCAAACTTGGATGTTACAAATGAGAGGCCAATGGCCTATTTATACAAGTTGGAAGAAGATCTAGATCCTTCCAAGGTTCTAGAGAATTCTACCATCTACATGGTTCTAGAAAATTCTAAGAGGATCTACAAGTATGTACACTCTTCCACCATCTTTCGGAATCTTCCACTAGAGTGTGGATCATTCAAGGGAATTCTAGAGAATTCCATATGGCCTCAGTGAGTCGGACGAGAAAGCATGCGGGACGTAACATTCTCCCTCACCTAAGTCGAAACCGTCCTCGTCGCGACCTTGGCTCGATATGCTTGATCGATCCCGAAATTACCACAAGTGCTCTTCATGCTCCCAACTACTCTCATTGTCGGGAGCCCTTCCATCTCACAAAGTACTCGTATATGGGCGGCCGCCCGTCTTGAATCTCCGGATGTGAGATGATCTCGTCCATTTCTTTGTCGTAAGAGGTCACCACGGTCGTTGGTGCCCGCTCGGCGATCCTGATATTGGGTCTTCCGTGTCTTCGTGGTGCGGCAGGTTGGCTCACATGGAATACGGGATGGATCTTGACTTGGCGGCAACTCCAGCGATAAGACACGTTCCCAACACGTCGCTCGATCTTGAATGGCCCTCGTACCTCCGGATAAATCCGCATACACGGATCGAAGGCGCTTGAATTGTTGAGGGTAACTTCACCATCACCCGATCTCCTCGTTGAACTCATTGCTTCGTCTCTTAAGGTCCGCCCATTTCTTCATCTTCTTGGCGGCCTTGTCAGAAGATGCCCGAGCTAAGTCATCTCCTCGTGAATGTTTTGGCAAAGGTGTATGCCGAAGCGGACTTTGCCGAGTATCGATTGCGAGGCTTGTTGGAGTCGTCGGTTGTCTCCCGTCGCTAACTCGAGCGGACTCCTCCCGTTGACTCGCTCATTTGGAGGTTGTGCGAGAATTGTGCGTGTCAGCAACCGCCCAATCCTTTTGATTCGCTCACGAAGTGCCTCAAGTACAACTCAATAATGCATTGACACGCTCCGTTTGGCCATCCGTTTGCGGGTGGAAGCTCGTCGAGTATGCCAAGTGCGACCCCAACATCTTGAACAACGGACCAAAACTTCCCGTGAAGCGGGTTTCTATCACTCACGATCGTCTTGGGATGCCCCGATACTTGACCACGTGCTTCACGAACAACTTGGCCATGTCTAAGGCCATCACGTCGGGTGGTGCGGGGATGAAGATGCCATACTTGGAGAATCGATTCACCACCACAATAATCGACCCCATCCATCGGACTTGGGAAGACATGTGATGAAGTCCATAGACACGCTCTCGAGCAGGTGCTCAAAATGGGCAAGGTTGGAGCAAACCGCCCGATTGTTGTTGCTCGATCTTGTCTTGTTGACACACGACATGTCCGCACATCTGCCTCACATCCTCCCGCGTCCTAGGCGAAAGTAAGAGTTTTCCATGAGTGCCATCGTCTGATGCATACACGGGTGGCGGCCCACTTTGAGTCGTGGCACTCCTTGAGGGCGTCCTCCTCAAGCTTCCCCACTTCGGCACGAACACGCGATCTCCTTAGTGAAGAGCAACCGTCTCGCCCCAAAACCTTCTGGTCTTGCCTCGCCCGCAAACTCCATGATGTTCCGTGCCGTCGGATCATTCTCCAAGCCTTCCCAAATACGCCCCTTGATGTCGGTCTCGGCTCGACTTATGGTGGCAAACTCCGCCTTCCTACTCAAGGCGTCGGCTACACGATTCGTCGCCCCGGCTTGTACTCGAGTGTGTAGTCGAACTCCGCCAAGAACTCTTGCCATCGAGCTTGCTTTGGTGTCAACTTCTTTTGGGTTTGGAAGTAGCTCGTGTCTACGTTGTCCGTCCGAACCACGAACTTACTCCCGAGCAAGTAGTGCCTCCACGTCCGCAAACAATGCACTACCGCCGTCATTTCCTTCTCATGGACCGTGTACCGCTGCTTTGCCCCGTTAAGTTTCCGACTCTCGTACGCCACAGGATGCCCCTCTTGCATAAGCACTCCTCCAATTGCATAGTCGGAGGTATCCGTGTGCACCTCATACTCCTTAGCGTGGTCGGGTAGAGCAAGGACCGGCTCTTCCGTCACCCTAGCCTTGAGTCGCTCGAAGGCCCTTTGGCACGCCTCACTCCACTCCCACTTCCGAGTCTTCTTTAACAACTCCGTTAATGGTACGGCGGATTGGGAGTACCCTTTAATGAACTTTCGGTAGTAGTTGATGAGACCCAAAAATGATCGGAGCTGGGGCACATCTTTGGGTGGCTCCCAATCTTGGATGGCTTTCACCTTGGCTTTGTCCATCATGATTCGACCTCTCCCAACACGATGGCCAAGGAACGACACCTCCTCTTGGGCAATTGAGCACTTCTCCAACTTGGCATAGAGTTCGTTCTCCTCGGGTGAAACACCATCCGCAAATGCTCCACGTGCTCTTGCAGCGTGGGTGAGTACTGACAATGTCATCAAGATGAACCACAACAAACTTATCAAGATCGGGTGGAATACCTTGTTCATCATGGTACAAAACGTGGCGGTGCATTCCTAAGGCCAAAAGGCGTGACAAGGAATTTATATGACCAGTACCTCGTCACCATGGCAGTCTTTGGCTCATCTCCCGGTGCAATATGCACTTGCCAATATCCCGACCGTAAGTCTATATTTGAGAACCACTTGGCTCCTCCAAGTTGGTCGAATAGCTCCCCGATGAGTGGAATGGGGTACTTGTTGCGCATCGTCAACTTGTTGAGTGCCCGGTAGTCCACACACATCCGCAAACGACCCGTCGTTCTTCTTTTGGAAGAACATCGGCGCACCGTAGGGGACTTGGATGGTTGGATCATCCCGCGTCTAGAAACTCCTTCAATTGTTTTGTAGCTCCTTGACTCGTGGGGCCATCCTATACGGTGTTCGGGATGGCGGTATTGAGTCGGTCACCAACTCGATCTGATGATCCACGTCCCTTCTTGGTGGTAACTTCTTCGGGAGTTCGTTGGGCATCACGTCTTTGAACTCCTCCAACACGGCCTTGATCTCCTTCGGGACCTCGGCCTTCACCGCGGTCTCGCCCTTGCCCTCGTCCGTCACGACAAAAGCGGCAAAGGCCTCTTCACAACATTGGAGCCCCCGGTTGAATTGCATGGCGGAGAGGACTCCCGACCCCGACGCCTCTCGCCTCGCCATGATGGTGCTCGTAGTCCCTTTGTCACAAATAATTAAGGAATCCGAATATGGGAAAATGAAAGCCCATACCTGATCGAACCATTGGAATCCGAGGACGATGTCGTAGTCACCAAAGGAATCACCGTGAATGAGACCGCACCACGCCAATCCCCGATTTGCACTCGAACCTCCCTCACCTCGTCGATCACCGACTTGGCGGAAGTGTTCTGAACTTGACCGATCCTTTGGTGGAGCGACGTTCAACCGCAACGCCTTGGCCCTTCCCTCATGAAGTTGTCGTCACCCCGTGTCCACCAATGCCGAATCTTGACTCCCGATCAAGGCCTCCACGAACATCGAGCCTTTCCTCGGTCCCTTCGTTGGCTCCACTCGGGCCTTGACCGCGTTGAGTAGCCTCAACGATCCCACTTACGAGTTTTCTACCTCGGAGCTCGGCTCCTCCGACCCCTGGACCGCGGCTACTTTCTTTCCTCGGAACGGGCAATTGAATTTCAAATGGTTAGTGGCACCACAGATATGACATGTTTTCTTACCCGATTCATCGGTGAGACTTTTTGAGCTTTGACCCCTCGCTTCCGGCTTGTGTGGGCGGTCTTCCCCACCTTTCCCCTTGTCCTCCCGCCGGAACTTGGGCTTATTGCTCGACACCTTCAACTCCACCAACCGCTTGGCCACCGCGATGGCCTCCGATACGTTTTGTGCGTTGGCCCGTTGGATCTCAAGCTTCGCCCACGGCTTGAGCCCGGCAATGAACGCGAACAATGCCTCTTGGTCAGTGAGGCTCGACAACTCTAGCATGATCTCTTGGAACTCCTCCACGTACTCCTTGATCGTCTTCGGTGCGTGAGTTTCTTGAGTCACGATCGAGACATGAACTCCACATTCTCCGGGTAGAATTGGCGCTTGAACTCAGGTTTGAAATCCTCCCATGACTCCATCCGACACGTGCCTTGTTCAATGTCCGCCTCCCGACGTCTCCACCATAGCAACGCCACGTTTGCTAGGTAGGAAGGTGCCATTTGCAACTTCGTTGCGTCATTATTCATGTTGGCGGCACCAAAGTACTGCTCCATGCTCCATAGGAAGTCATCCACCTCCCGAGCACTCCTCGAACCTTTGAAAGCCGTTGGCTTGGGACATCGATCCGAGGAGGTGCCGCGCTAACTTCGCTTCGCGCGTTTGCAGCCTTCGCTCGAGCAGGCCATCCCGGTCTTCATGGCTTCGAACTCGGCCTTCATCTCTCCAGGCCTCCATCCTAGCCACCATCTCATCAAATGTCGCCCTCATGTCATCTTGAAGTGAAGCTCGCAGGTTCCGATTCATCTCGTTGAGGGACAGGACACTGCTCTCGAGCTCATCACTTGCACCTTCGAGAGTCTTGAGCCTTTCCACCACCTCTTCCTCAAGGTACTCGTCCACGATTCCCTCGACCCGAATCACTCGAGCCTCCAAGGTAACACTTTCGTTGGACGAGCCCTTGTTCTTCCTCATGGTGATATTGGCCATGTTGACTTCGTTCTCCGAGACTAGCTAGGCAACCTCTCCACCAAGTCACTTGGCTAAGAACACAAGAAGGCTAGAGAGAGAAATATTTGGAGAATGCTAAGGAAGTTGTATTGCTCTCAAACTTGGATGTTACAAATGAGCGGCCAAGGGCTTATTTATACAAGTTGGAAGGAGATCTAGATCCTTCCAAGGTTCTAGAGAATTCTACCATCTACATGGTTCTAGAGAATTCTAAGAGGATCTACAAGTATGTACACTATTCCACCATCTATCGGAATCTTCCACTAGAGTGTGGATCCTTCAAGGGAATTCTAGAGAATTCCATATAGCCTCAGTGAGTCGGATGAGAAAGCATGCGGGACGTAACAAATAAACACCAACCATACAGACGAATGAAACCACACTTGGAAAATCAAGTGTGACAGGCCCAACCCATAAAGGCATTTGGTGGGATTCGAACCTGTGACCTCTTGGTTATAGGAACCCACCTTAACCATTGGGTTGTCCCTAGGGGACATAGAATGCCTCATATTTTTCTGAAAAAAAAGGATACCAAGTGAAGTTATACAGCTCAATCGAAACAATTCTTGCACGTTCATAATGCAAATCCCATAAAATTCTTCATACTCCTAAATAAAACAAAGAATAAAATTTGGGGCAAATTCATATATAGTCAACTAGTTATTTTTAATTAGTTGGTGTGTTTATGGCCACACTCATAAATATGTTTTTTTTCAATAAAAAGAATGGGAGTAGGCCCGAAGGAATAAAGTGAGAGGATATGTTATTTTTAAAAAGAAAATTGTAAACTTACCCCTCTCTATCTATCACTATCTCTATGTGAAAAAAGGCAAGAAACTGACTGTGAAGGCATGGATGCTGACCGTGCCAACTAATCAACCGTGCCATTATCAACTCTACAAATATTTCAAATTTGCAGTAGATTTAAACTGTTAAATTCATTAACATGTTGCAAATTAACAAGTGAAAATTAATTAACATGCTGCCAAAAATAGTATTTTAAATATATTTAATGGTGGAAAATCTATATCAAATGCGGTCAACGGTGTAAATAAAAATATCAACCAGCGTCAACCGCGAACATGAGAAGTCAACATGTTGTAAAGTACTGTAAATTACATATTATTAGTGTTAATTGAAGTTTAATGTAGACAAATGAAAAATTAAATTGGTTGTTCTACGGCATAGTTGGCTTGTTGCAAAGTTAGCACGATTGCACTGTTAACACGATTTGCATTAAAACAAGGCTTGAGGAGACTGATACGAAGAACTAAAATTATATTTATTGAAATGATATTCCCTGTAACCCCTCTAATTGTTTTGTTCGTGAAAAAAATACTCTATTCGTCCTGATAATATTTGGCTCATTACTTTTAGGCACGTGATTCGTGAATTAAAAAGAATTATGTTTTATGTGTAAAGCAATGTATGACAAAAATTCAATGTACTTTTTAATGTAAATTCTTTCCTTTTATGGTATGGATCAATAATAATGTGACAGTCCAAAATAATGTACGAGTCAATATTAGCGAGATGGAGAAAATAGAATTTAACGTAATTTTTTATTTTGTATGGTCATCTTTTAATTTAATAAATTGTTGTAACTAGCTGGTAATCATTATAACGATTTTTTTTTTTTTTTACTTGTCTAAATATGCTTTTCATTTTATTTAACATCTATTGATTCGCATCCAAACTACTAGAAATCTATATCACTTAAAAAATTGTGTAATACTCCCCCGTACTTAGATATATAATTTTAGATTTTACCGACAAGAGTTTTAATAAATGCAATGAGTGTAAAGTGAGTAAAAAATTAGACCTACATAATAAAATATATTATTTGAGTGAAAAATATGGGTCATTGATGGTTTTTGTAAATAAATGAATTGAGTGTGAGTAAAAGTGTTGACTTTTGGGTGGAGTCCATGTCTATAAAAGGAAAGTGAATGAAATTTACGGACGTACCGAAATAGAATTAAATGAACAAATATGATGGACATATGTAGTATAATACTTTCTTCGTTCAGATAATGTTGGTTTACTACTTTTGGATACATAAATTAAGGAAAGTTATGTTTTATGTGTAAAATAATGTAAGGTACGAAATTTGAGATATTTTTAATTTTTTAGTGTAAAGTTCTTTCCATTTTTTGCATGGCCAACAATAATGGGGCAACGTAAAGAGGTATATGAACCAACAATAGCGGGGCAACGGGAGTAGATTAAATTTAGTTTACACTAATAAAAATTTAAAATACAATTAAATCAAAATAAATGCCATGATATTGATCGAAAAATACATTATAGCTGCATTCTTGTCTAATGTGTTTTAGCAGGTTATTGTTTATTTTAATGATTCATGAATGCAATGCGATTTAATTAAATAGTTTACAATAATTCTCATTACATATTATTTTTAATTTCTGTAATTCAGGTTATAAGTTTGGTTTATTCTGTGGTTATAAGCGGGAATAGTAGATGGTTCCAAAATCATTGACCATACTTGTCAATTTCAACTCAAAATATAACTGAGTTGCCACATTCGAATATGATTCCAATAGTAGTTACGAGATCTACACATAATTATTGAACATATTGGATGTTCATTTTGATACAATAAATTATTATAATTTTTCCCATATATCATAGTGCATAACACATATATAATCACATATTATAGTATAATATACTAATTTTGCTTCAATAGATATATTGTATATACAAAATAAGGAAAAAAACAAATTATAAAAGAAATAAACTAAATCAAAGTAATGGAAATAAATAAAGGGAAAAATTAAATAATTCAAGCTAATGGAGTTTTTTCCGAGTTCAGACTCAATACTTAAATATTTTTGCAGAATCTAGCTCGAGCATGACTGGAGCTCGATAATTTCTTAATGTGCCAAGCTCCGTCATGAGAATTTTTTGAATTAAACTCGGATCTAAGCTTGTAAATGTATGATTTAGAGGGTGTTTGGTTGAGCATAAAACAAAAGCAGTTTATAAGCTCAAAACAGTTTATAAACTGTTTTGGGGAGCTCTAAGTTCTCAATAAAACACCCTCTTAGTTTGATACAAATCCAATCATAGTGACTAAATTTATAATTTGTCGGGTTTGCATTATTGAACAAAACCCACATAAGGTAATATACGATTTTATGAATTCCAAACATAATCCGAAATATTTTCAGCAAATCCAACTTTGTTGATCAACGGACCGATTCCTATTCCGATTATGATCGTTTCTTCGAATCGGTTGGGCACCTCTACGCGGTGGCTCGTAACTACAGAGGAAGATGCAAAGCAGTTGAAAGGTTCAACGGAGGGGCAGAATGGGAATTGTGTGGGTTGACTACATGGCGCGGAATCGCAGACTGCACACGCCTCCTAATTCCACCAATTCCATTGCTAGGGCCAAAACGCGGTTGCTTTTTCAACTCCTTTTTAGCTGTTTCTCCTTTTCTCTTTTTAATCTTTAATGAATATTGTTATTTATCCTCTTATTTTATTTTTTACATGGAATAATGTATGTTTGGTTGCTCGTATTTTTAATTTATATTGTACTTGTATTTTAGCTATTGTTTTGCATTTCATTTTGTTTTAATTGAATTCTTTTGTAGAAACTAAGTTCCATATTTTCATTTAAAACTGGATAGTCTCTATTTTTCGTTCATTTTCTTAAAGTAAGATAACCAATTTAAGTGTGAATGAAAATGTAAACCCCAATTTATAAAATAAATAAATGTTAACGTAAAGATATAAGTACATAAACAATATTTTAAATTTTTAACGAATACAATTGCAAAGTTTTATTTTAATATTTTAAAAGTAAACAGGATGTATACAAGGCTTTTTCCTTTTCAAATCCTTCAATCCCAAATTCATTAATTTTGTATATAGAAATATTAAGTATATATGTATAGCAAATTACTCAAAAGTAGTGACTGAACTTTATATTTGAATTTGTGTAATACTAACTGTGATGAATATATTGTATAATCAATTTCAAATAATATATATATTTTTAGCATAACTCTCATAGTATACACTATACAGTACATGAAAAATAATAATTCTGGCGGTGTCTATGAAATTATGAGTACAATTGATTTTCCTATAAAAGAAATACAAATTATGAAAAGGGGGAAAACAATGAAAAAAAAAAAAAAAAAGTGAAACAGGGAGAGCACTCATCAATCATCATGCACACGAAAAGTCAATGCCCAAAATGACCCAACGATAATAACATATTCACATTTTCGATTTTGCACCAAACCAATCCATTCCTCTCTCTCAAACCCCATCAATTTGAAATTCTGATGACAACCCTTTTCATTTCTGTGCCTGTCTGAGAGAGAATTGCATTGAATTCCCAGAAAAGAAACAAAAGATGATGACAATAGAAGGAAATATGGATAAGGGGGTGTTGGATGACATAATACGCCGGCTGTTGGAAGGCAAAGGAGGGAAACAGGTTCAGCTTTCCGAGGCGGAGATCCGCCAGCTCTGCGTCAACGCTCGCCAAATTTTCCTCTCCGAGCCCAACCTCCTCCAGCTCCGCGCCCCTATTAGGATCTGCGGTCTCTCTCTCTCTCTCTTTTCCTGCTTTTCGCCCTTTCTGTATGATCAATTTTTGCATGTATGCGGTGTTGGAATTCAAAATAGGTGTTCCGGATAGTAAATGGGACTTTTGGGTATTTGCTGCTTCATGCAATTCATTAATTATGATATTTTTGTGCTGGATTTGTTGATATTTTGGAACATGCTTGACGTTGATTATGGATTAATTCGACGGCTTAGCTGTTTTAGTAATCAAGAGGTAACTGAAGGTTATTTAGTTTCTTATAGAAAGTCGTTGACTAGGGATTGCAGGTGATCATGGTGATGTAGGAGAACTTCTATGCAGTATAAAATTCCAGTTTGTTTCTTTATCGGATTCTACATGGTTTATGGTCTTGAGGTTGTTGTTGTTGGATGCTTGGAGAACAATATCAAGTGAAACGTATGAGCGAACAATGAGTCATTTGGTCCATTTCTCACAACTGTGAAAATCACTTTGCAATTTATAAGAAATACAAATTATCGAAAAGGGGAAAAATCATCAAGTGCCTAGCAGTCATGCTAATTCATCAATAATTTTAGCATTTGAAGTCTCATGCAGTTTTATCATTCTGTGGATCTATGTGAACTGTAATGGTCATATGCCTATCCATAGCCTAGTTTGGAGTAAAACCGAGTTTATGTTGCTGGCCTTCCTTGAACGCTACATTGAACCATAAAAAAGTTTTTAAGTTGAGTCAGTCACATGATTAGATTAGTATGCGTTAGTAACAAGAAAATGACCTTTTCAGAGCATTCAAGGACTTTGACGTTTTCGTGTTCATTTTGGTCTCACTGAACCTGCAAATCCTGATATAACTCCCAATAGAACAGGGTGGGTGGGTAACTTGGTTTATGTAGCTCTCCATTTTTAAGCCCTCTTCCACACAGAAGTTTCAAAATATGTGTAAGTCAAATGATTAATTCGATAAGTTTTCTTCCCTTTTATAGGACAGAAACCAGCAATTTGCATTTGTGGACAGAATGAAAAATAATTGCTATTAGGGTTTTGAAAATGTGATCACCAGTAACTTGCCTTTCCATTTCAAAATGCTCACTCTTTCCTTTCACATGATGGACATCATTCATTAGTTGAATACATGTGATGTTTTTTATTTTTGTTTTTCCTCTATAGGAAATAAGTTAGGAACTGAAAACGAGTATTGGGTGCATCAATCTAAAGTGACAATGTGTCTCTAGTTGCTTGAATATACTTAGCAGTGCACCCGTCAACCAGTATGTTTACAATTGTGCCATGAGTTGTTGCTCAATGCTTCTCATTTTTGCTTTGTGCTCGTAATGAAATAGTTCTCTTACAGGCGACATACACGGCCAGTACCAGGATCTATTAAGGCTCTTCGAGTATGGTGGGCACCCTCCTGGTGCCAGTTACCTCTTTCTAGGAGATTATGTTGATCGAGGCAAGCAGAGTTTGGAAACAATATGCTTACTACTGGCTTACAAGATAAGGTATCCAGACAGTGTCTACCTTTTAAGGGGAAACCATGAAGATGCCAAGATCAACCGTATTTATGGATTTTATGATGAATGTAAGAGGCGGTTCAATGTTCGGCTCTGGAAGATATTTACCGAGTGTTTTAATTGCTTGCCCGTCTCTGCCCTTATAGATGAAAAGATACTTTGCATGCACGGAGGACTTTCTCCTGACCTCAAACAATTGGACCAGATTAATGAGATCA
This sequence comes from Salvia rosmarinus, assembly GCA_036937905.1. Lineage (NCBI taxonomy): Eukaryota > Viridiplantae > Streptophyta > Magnoliopsida > Lamiales > Lamiaceae > Salvia > Salvia rosmarinus. The sequence continues at coordinate 8,752,142 of CM072815.1, forward strand.
CTAGGCCGACTGACATTCCAGATAGTGGTCTCCTATGTGATTTGCTTTGGTCCGATCCTGATCCTAGGATACGTGGTTGGACTGACAGTGATAGAGGTGTTTCGTGTGTTTTTGGGGCAGATGCAGTTGCAGAATTCTTACAAAAAAATGATTTGGACCTCATTTGTCGCGGTCATCAGGTATAAGACTATCTTCTTTAGCTTTCAGGCTCTTTTTCTTCCTCGTCATTTTTGTATCTGTTAGTTGGAGTAAGAGAGTCACTGTAAATGGCTAAATGCTTATTCTCTTTTCCTTGGATCTTGTTGAGCTTTAATTAGTTTATGACTCAAAATTAGATCATTGGAAGATTAACGTATAGCTTAGAATTTTCTGTGTCATGCCGCTGTTAAATCTTTTCAGAATGAGGATTTACCACATGCTAAATGCAGGTGGTCGAGGATGGTCTGAGTTCTTTGCCAAAAGAAGACTGGTTACCATATTCTCTGCTCCAAATTATGGTGGAGAGTTTGATAACGTAGGTGCTCTTTTGAGTGTGGATGAATCACTAGTTTGTTCCTTTGAGATATTGAAACCCCTGTTAGTCAATCCGAAGGTGCCTTTGAAAAAGGTATGACTGTTCCTCTTATACATGCTTATATTTGGCATAGAACTCTTTTTGATAAAAATTTCCGCATCTTGATTGGCAGCCCCCTAAAATTGGAGCAGCCTGATGCACCACGAAATGCATTTACAAGTTTGTTTCAGTGAATGGGTGGAACATAGGCTTGCATTTCTTTGTTCATAAGCTTTCTCGTAGAGAATGTTTGATACTCGTAGCTTAGGAAACTTGGAAACCGGGAACTTGAGGAGAATCCATTACCAACGGGCAAAAGAGATTTGTAAACAGGACGACCGAGTTGTTTCCCTTTCACTGAATTAGAACCCTCTTAATTTTGGGATATTTAATGCATTGTGTTTGTTTGCATTTGGGTAGCTACAACTTATTGCAAATGCTAATGTGGTTTCTAGCATCATTTGTAAATCCATTCTGACTGCAGCTATGGGTCTCTGTCTGGTAGTCTGATCATCTTTGCAGCAACAAGAAGTTTATGTTCTCTAAACTTGAAGAAGGTAAAGCTTTTGATTGTACAAGTTCCCTTTTTCTGTCTTGCTTTCTGTTTAGATACTTTCCTAGTAAATATTTGTACATACATTTCTGTATTATTATGCAATACCAATGCTCATCTTTTTGCCTATAAGTTCCATTTTACCTTAGAAAATCAAACCAAGGTATTTGGTATGTGATTGGGAAGAAATCTTTTTTATCCACATTCATAAGTTGTATACTACAACTATCCGAATCTATAACTTGTATACTAAAACTACCAAATTTAACAAGTTTACCCTTGAGAGAGTCTCAATTAATCGGTACTTTACCGACAAACACTTACATAATTGGTACTTTTTACAAAATTTGTGGTAATGCATACGCATGGGACACAAATTATGCAGAATCTTGATTGAATTGGGTTTGAATTGTAGGCCTTCCCTCGTTTTTAGGTTTAATAGATATTGAGAAGGGGCCGGATAGTCACATATTGAAAAAGGGAGAACGAGATTGAGAAGGGGACGACTAGTTTGATTGAGAGAAGAGGTGACTAGTCACAAATTGAAGATTTTCGGCGAGGTAGCGGTTGGTGGGACGACACCTCCTTCAAGAGTTCGAGTCTTCCGACTAGTTAGATCGGGGGAGGCGGCAGCTAAGAGAAAGAGTTCCGACAAGGGAGAGGTGGCTAGTTAGATTGAGAGGCATCAACATCTAGTGTGAAGGCAGCTCATTTCTGGTGGTGGGAAGGCATCGGCAGCTAGTGGGGCTTGTGTGGGGTCGGCAAGGCACGGCTAGGGACAGACGACCACTGGGGCGACGCGAAGAGGGACCGCGTCTAGTGGGGCGGCACAGCAATACAACGACAGCTAGTGGTCAGAGGAGAAGCAACGACGGCGATGCACCAACGACGATAGAAGCGACTAGCGGTTGTAGGCGAGGCAGTGGGCGGCTAGTGGGTGACAGCGAGGCACCAACGACTAGTGGCTGATGGCAAGGCGCCAACGGCTACTGGGGTGGCGCGAGGTACTAACGGCAAGTGCAACGACTTCTTCCCAGTTATGGCTTCGTCTTCCCAAAATTCACAATTTTATATACGTTTGTTGGGTAAATTCGAGTATGATTTAAATATATTTATCGGATAATTTCGAGCATTATATATGTTAATAGGTTCTTAGATTATTGAGAATATGATAGATTTGAGCATATATTTAAATAGTGTTAATCATATCGGGTGGTAAATTTGAACATGTTTTAATAATCAAATAATAGAGCTATTGAATTATTGTTGTTTAAGTAATCGGGTAATTAGGAGGTTTGAAGTTGGGATGTGAGCATATTTATTGTTGTTGGGTTATTGATGCTGGATATTTGTGTTTTATCGAATATGGATTTGAGCATATTTATAGATTAATTTAAAACTGAGCATTTTACAATAATTGAGTTGGGTAGATTTGAGCGTATTTTAAATAGTGTTACTCGAATAGGGTAAATTTAACCATACTTTCAATAATTAAATAGTTGAGCTATTGGATTATTATTGTTTTAATATTGCATTGTTTAATAATTATTAATGATAATTTTTAGGGATGAGAAAGTTCTCTATGTGAAGGCAAATTGTATTTTATAGAATAATATTAGCATGTCATAATTGGTTATCTAGAACTCTTATTAGTGAAAAGAGTTTGATTAAGGAATATTTAGCTCCGGAATATAAAATTAGAGGGTATAAATTAACCTAGGTGATATAGTAAATAATTTTTGTATTGTTTAAACATATTGATTGAGGAATATTGCATTGTTTAATATATTGATTAAAGTAATAATGCAGTGTGAAATATTTGTTATGATTTTTTTAGGGATGTCAATCGGGCCAACTCGCTCGGGTTTGGGTTACCTCACTCGGGTTGTCGGGCTATTTGGGTTAGAAATGTTCAACTCTAACCCTAAACTCTGGTTTCGGGTTAACCCATCGATCAATCGAGCTAGAAAGCTTAAGGAATATATATATATATATATATATATATATATATATATATATATATATATATATATATAATCATATATTTATAACAAGTATTTTATATTAAACATTGGAGTAAAAGTCAAAGAAGTGAAATAATAAATATAACTTTCGAATACTAAACTAAAATACATTCCACAAGTACTTATTTAAAAGAAATCTTATTATATTAATTTTCAAGAACAAATAATGAAGTTTGAAAACATGTAACAAGAAAATTTTAGTTAATTGAGGAATTCAATCAATTTTCGGGTCAATCCATTCGAGTTCGGGTTACTTTTAGGCCAACCTACTCGGTTTGATTTTTTTTTTTTCGGGTTAAAAATATTCAACCATAATCTTATCGGGTTGTCGGTCTATTCGGGTTAACCCATAAATTTCGGGCTATATTGAGCTGGCAAAATTGGCCCGGCCCGATGGGCCGACCTGAGGTACCCGAAATTGGGGTTGGGTTGGGCTCGTAAAAATAGTGGTCCGAAAAATCGGACTAAAAAGCCTCACCACATAGCCCATCTGGCCAAGACTTTAAATTTAAAAGTCCGGGTTAATGGGCCAAAAGCCCGCCCACACATTTAAATTTTTTATACTTTATATTAATAGTAAATACGAAATAGTAAATATAGAAAATAAAATTGATGTTAGTAGATGTTAAACGAAATTGTTATTTTCGATCGCTCGCAATAATCTGAGGTCCTTATAGAATGGTAAGGTCGACCCAGTCGAATCTCTCGGGAAGGCTTAGCAGGCTACGGTTCCATGTCGAACACGAAAACAGAAAAGAAATACTAACGTCCTAAAATAGGGATCCATCACGGAAAGGACAGGCGAAATAAAATAAAGCGAGATAAAACAAATGCACTTGGACAACAAGAGGAATGTGAGATCTACGGAATTGGAGACGGTGTTCTGGGTTGAATCTATCCTCACAACTAATGAATCAAGGACCGGTACACAATGCATCAAACATCCACGCTTCTCACCCAACGGTCAACACTAACTAATCTATCGATTACGTCGATGCTAGACTCGAACTTAATGACGGAGATCTCTCAACCACCCCACCATCAACTACGAAGATATTTCACTACAAATGCACACAATAGCAAAACCCTATCCACATATATCAATTACCCAACAACAAACCAATCTCTCGATCACTTTCATTTGTCAAACTCATATTTAATATAAATCGCTCTCGCGTATCTTCATAATCAAATATAAGCACACAATCAACCTACACTATTCTTTCGAACACCATGTATGAAGATCATGAAATAAACAATTTATCTGAATAGGAAAATCACAAATCATCGACCCAACAATCACGATTCAAAATAAGAACACCCTAACATGTATTATTCTACAAATCATAATTTATCTCATGGTAGAAATGATTCTAATCCGATTACATAGACATAATTAAAACCAGAAAAACTTACAACCATTTCATAGATAAATTAAATCTTCCAAATACCCGGAATCGTACAATCCACTTGCTAATCCAAGCACAAAATGATTAAAGGGAAAAGAAAAGGAAAAAGAAAAGAAACGCGTGCGTGCGAGAGTGAGAGAATATGAGGGAGACTAGGGTTTTTGCGTCTAAAACTGTATTTATATCTGCAGAAAACTCACGTCCAGCGCCGGACGGATCGCAGCACCGGACGCGGCTTCTTTCTGGACGAACAAAAGCAACACTCCAGCACCGGACTAGTCGAAACGCCGGACGCAGAGTGTTACGGAAGGACACGCAGCGCCCGGTTGAGGCGGCGCGGCCGGGCATGCATGGGCGGCGCGCGTGCGGCGTGCGCTAGGTGGGCGGGCAGCGCGCGCGAGCCGGACGGAGAGCGAGAGAGCGCTGCGTTTGCGGAGGCGAGCGCCGGGCTTCAGCGCCGCGGCGGCGGAAGCGGCGCGAGGCCTTGCGCAGCGCTGGCTTCAGCGCCGCGGGCGAGCGAAGCGGCGCGACGCACGGCGAGCGCCGGGCGGGCGCTGGCGCGGGCGGGCGAGGAACGCGCGGCGCTGGGCGGCAGCAGGCGCGGGAGTGGCGTGCGCTGAGATTGCCTTGCAAAGATAGCGAATCGCGCTATAACTCAGCGCCGCTGGCGCGCGCGGCGAAAAGGGGCTGGCGTCTTGGCGCGGACTCGTCTGTCTGACGGGTGTCCGTCTTGCGACTTTGATGATTTGGCCCGTTCTTCCTCGTCTGAACTCCGATTTACGAACCGTTTGCACCTACGAACTCCTGTCGAGATGCTCTTCAATAAATTTGATTCTTGGCAGATCCAATTCATCCTATTGTATGCCGTTTTTATACAAAATATCGAAACAAACGAAATAAGTTCGAATCGACAAATATTAATCAAACCAACGGCATAAATAGGACAAACCATTGAAAATGATATGCAAAACAATACCAAGAATACGCAAAAATTCATACTAAACAACTCTCCCACACTTATCCATTTGCTTGTCCTCAAGCAAAGTTTATACTCGTAAGAATAGGAAGGATAATTCATGCAACTTCACTCTTAGTCTAATCAATCAAACCCTATTGCTTTCCCCTACACTTGGTGTTTACGCATTCAAAGTTAATGTGAAATAAATCTAGGACGGCAATTGATTTCCAATAAATAAAGGGTAATCTCTTTCGGACCCAACTCTCGTTAGGGTGAACTAACTAATGTGGTCACCTTTAGCAACAAGTTTCTTTTTTTAGCACATAGAATGTTTTAACAGATTTTGGAACAATGTTCGAAGGTGAACCTCGATGAACTCGAGTTTCCTATCATGGTTTCCATGTCCATTTCTCAAATTACGAGAAGAGATGATGAATCCCATCCTCCATTTCAACAATCTCATTTTCTACTCTTTTCACACTTTTTTTAATCAATAGACGAAACAAGTATATAGGTAACCACAATGTTAACACTACCCTAACATTAGCGGACAAATCACATCAATTCTCCTCTATCATTTTCTATCAATCACAATCTCGTCAATTCACATTACACTCGAATCATATACCACCAAAAGTTTCAGTAAATTAAAAGCAGTTTGACCAATACCACGAGCTTAGTTGAACAAATCAAAATCCTAACTTACTCGCATATACAACACTTGAATCCAAGAAATCAAAATAAGCATAAATGCACATCACCAAGCATTAAGGTACACACAAAAAGGTAAACATCCCCACATAATCCGAGCACATCCACGGTGCTCCAAACATTAATAATACAAAGGTCATGAGGATGATACTTCCCGATAATGAGCGAGTGTGCTGTTGTAGAGTTGGAGCATCACGGCTTCACCACACCGGATTAAAATGTCCCGAACTCAAGAATAATAACACGAAACCTGCACCACGAAAACCAAAACAAAGGCGAACCAAAACACAAGCAAAACCAATGAAAACAAGAACAAAACAAAAACAAGAAAACTGGTGGCTTTGCCTCCCACGTGGCGCTCGTTCAATGGCACGAGCTCCACTAATCAAAACGGACTATCCATAGTCCTTCACCGCAGGAATACCATCTCAACGAGCATCGGTGGTAACAAGGTAAGCACAAAGGGCGGTTAAGGTAGCAAATAATGAATTGATTAAGTTCAAATCAAACATCCTATTCTTCAAAGCAAAAAAGACAACTTCAACTCCAAAAGCACAATACTTTGGAGAATTAGGATGCTGAAAAATTACCGATGCTACCTCAACGTTTGTCCTCTCCTCATCCTTCAACTGGATCGGGAAGATATCTGTTTGTTCACACTTAGTCTCGGCTTGATGAATCCTCGACTCTTCACTTTCATCAACTTCCTTGATTCTCCCCTCAACTTCATCATCTTCATAGACTATGATAGAAGAAGTTTGCTCCAATTGTCTCGGCATCTCCTCCACACTTTGGTTGTGGACCAATTCTTCCACTATCCCGGCTAATCGGCTGACTTGAGTCTCTAAATGCTCGATAGATGTTTCCAAAATCTCGAACCTTTGTGGCTTCACCGACTGACTCGCTTGAATGAACGCCTGCAATGACTCCTCCAATGTCGGCTTCACCGGCTGCTTCATCGGTGACTACGCTGAATGAGCGCTGCAATGACTCCTCCAATGTCGGCTTCATCTACTTGTTGGAAGAAGAGGTCTTGACTATATGAAGAACTCGAGGATGCCTCCAGGTAGGGATCATAGGCTTGATGCTCACGACTGACGGTATCCTCAAAATAGTCGAATTGGGCTCCTTCTTCAAAGGAATAATTTGCCCAATCGACGAGCTTTCCTCCTCCAGTCTGTATGACCATATTCGTATCGTCGGTAACCCCCGCATTAATGAGACACCAACTACAAAAACAAGATCACACGCACCAGTTGGAGAAAATAGTAATAAAGAAAAAGAAAAAGAAAAAGAAAGAAATAAAAAGAAGAAGCACGGGGGAAGAAACAGAAAAACAAAAACAACACAAAACCTAAAGCCTTCCCCGGCAACGGCTCCAAAATTTGTTCCGACGAAATTGTTATTTTCAGTCGCTCGCAATAGTACGAGGTCCTTATAGAATGGTAAGGTCGACCCAAGTCGAATCTCTCGAGGAAGGCTTAACAGGGCTACGGTTCTATGTCAAACACGAAAACAGAAAAGAAATACTAACGTCCTAAAATAGGGGATCTGTCACGGAAAGGACGGAAGCAGGAAACAAAATAAAGCAGATAAAACAAATGCACTTGGACAACAAGAGGAATTGACAGATACACGGAATTGGAGACGGTGTTCTAGGGTTCGAATCTATCCTCACAACTAATGAATCAAGGACCGGTACACAATGCATCAAACACCCACGCTTCTCACCCAACGGTCAACACTAACTAATCTCTCGATTACGTCAATGCTAGACTCGAACTTAATGACAGGAGATCTCTCAACCACCCCACCATCAACGACGAAGGATATTTCACTACAAGTGCACACATAGCAAAACCCATCCACATATATCAATTACCCAACAACAAACCAATCTCGATCACTTTCGTTGTCAAACTCATATTTAATATAAATCTGCTCTCGCATATCTTCATAATCAAATATAAGCACACAATCAACCTACACTATTCTTTCGAACACCATGTATGAAGATCATGAAATAAACAATTTATACGAATAGGAAAATCACAAATCATCGACCCAACAATCACGATTCAAAATAAGAACACCCTAACATGTATTATTCTACAAATCATAATTTATCTCATGGTAGAAATGATTCTAATCCCGATTACATAGGCATAATTAAAACCAGAAAAACTTACAACCATTTCATAGATAAATTCGTCTTCCAAATATCCGGAATCGTACAATCCACTTGCTAATCCAAGCACAAAATGATTAAAGGGAAAAGAAAAGGAAAAGAAAGGAAAAAGAAAAGAAACGTGTGCGTGCGAGAGTGAGAGAATATGAGGGAGACTAGGGTTTTTGCGTCTAAAACTGTATTTATATCTGCAGAAAACTCACGTCCAGCGCCGGACGGATCGCATCGCCGAACGCGGCTTCTTTACGGGCGAACAAAAGCAACATCGCAGCACGGACTAGTCGAAGCGCCACGCAGTGTTACGGAAGGATCTGGCACCGGTTGAGGCGGCACCGGTGAGCATGCATAAGCGGCGCATGCGGGCGTGCGCTAAGCGGAGCGGGTCTTGCTGGCCAGGTCGAGACGGAGAGAGAGCGGCGTTTGTGGATGAGGCGGCGGCTGGCTTCAGCGCGGCGCGAGACGGAAGCGGCGCGGACGCGCGCAGCCTGGCGGCGGGCGCGGGCGGGCGACGGGAACGCGCGGGCTGGGCGGCGACGAGGCGCGGGAGTGGCGTCTGGCTGAGATTGAGCGCGCAAGATGGCGAACAGCTGTAACTTCAGCGCCATTTGGGCGTCTTGGCGAAGAGGCGGCGATCTTGGCGCGGACTCGTCCGTCGACGGGGTGTCGTCTTGCGACTTTGACGATTGGCTGTTCTCCTCGTCGAACTCCGATTGCGAACCGTTTGAGCCTACGAACTCATGTCGAGATGCTCTTCAATAAATTTGATTCTTGGCAGATCAATTCATCCTATTTTATGCCGTTTTTCTACAAAACATCGAAACAAACGAAATAAGTTCGAATCGACAAATATTAATCAAACCAACGGCATAAATAGGACAAACCATTGAAAATGATATGCAAAACAATACCAAGAATACGCACAAATTCATATTAAACAGTAGACATAATTTATCTTATTTATTTTGAAATTGATGTTAGTAGACTTAATTTATTTATTGTTATCATATTTTTTTTAAATTACAAATAATATTTTTGAAATTAAAAATAATATTTTAGTAAATTAAATATTGAACGGGTTTGGCCCAGTGGCCCGATGGCCCAGATGGGGCTGAGTTACCATATTTTTAGCCCGATAGCATTTCGGGCCGGGCCAACCCGACCCAGTAAAAACAACAAGCCCGATGGGCCGGGCCGGGCCGGGCCTGCCCGACCCGCCGCTTTTGCCAGCTCTAATATTGACATACCTATTTTTTTTATAAACATGAAATAATAAAGTTCTTAAGGCCCGTGATCATAAATCGAAAATTAGATATCATCACCTACTACAAGTCGAAGTATTTCATAAACGTCATGATGAGAATGAATGACATTAGCGGCGATGAACCGTTAATTGATAGGATTAGGCAATGACGCTTTGATCACCTACTTGGTTGGGATCTTGTTTTCAAGTGTAACATGGATTTGCATCTCCCGACAAATTAAGCCCATCGATGATGATGATGATAGTCAAGAGCTATGGTTTTCATCAATATAAGGAAAAATTATTTTCCCTTTTAGGATTTTGTGCTTGTGATGGGTTCGAATTTTGGGACATTATCTTTCGATCCTACAGTAGAGCACCATGTGCAACACATTGAGGCTTACCTTCGGTTTGTTGGTCGTGGGGAACTAATATAGAGAATATAGGCGTGAGATTCTTTGATACACGTAATCCGGTTGATGATGAAGATGGTAGTCTACACCTTCCGTGTAACCACGTATTAGTGCTCCACAAGTTCGTGCTTGGAATCGACTTGCCACAATATGTGGAGTCATTGGTTTGGGTTCTGGTTGATGATTTAGGCGTTGTTAGATTTTTGTGGGCCGTTTATGCATATAAGATTCTTCATTACTATATGATTAATATGAAAAGTATGTTGAAGTACCACTTCTATTGACCATGTGGACTTTTGGTTAGTAGAGGTCATTCTGATTTTAAGCACGTCAGTTGCGAAACATGTGGATAAAGATGTTTATCCTAGATGTATGAGGTAGAAGTTCTCAAAGCCAATCAAAGTGAAGCTATAACTTCTGCTTGAGAGAGATGTATTAATTGTTCAATGCTAATTTTTATGATTTATTACATTATATATATATATATATATATATACATTATTTTAATAAATATATAATAATAAGTATTGGTGTATTGTAGGAATAGTCGTTTTACGATCTCATCCCAAATGACTACGAGATGAGCACATTGTACTAGATATCGTCTCTGTATCCCAATGCGCTAAGCATAAACTACAAGCACGACCGTTCCCGTGATTAGTCTTGGGAATAGTTCCCCTTCCCCCTCACAATAGAGCAAAGCCTCATCCTGATAATGTGGTGGCGATTTGGTGGCAGCCATGTAGTATGAGAGCGCAAACTTCCATTGTTGATGATGATTATGAGGATGAAGAGGCACAACATCGATCTGTGGAGAGACGGGATACGGGGAAGAGTGCGAGACAACCACCTTCCTTCTCATTGAGCAGTAGTAGTGAGTACCACATATGTCATAATGCTCGTGATCGTTGTTGGATCCATAACACAATTTGACAAGGTGACGAGAGAATATTGAAGACAATCGAGGATAAGTTTTTTCCGAATATTACAAGTCAATGAAGTCATGCTGTGACTGCTAAATGTTGTTACTTTTAACTCAATTGATCCTAATTACATAAATAATATCATACCAATGAATTGCATATCATTTGAATTTTTGTTTTGCATATAATATTGGCGAGATCTATAAATATTATTACTATGCAAAATAAAAGGACAACATCCCTATGCGCGCCTACATTATGCACGGATGAGAGTGTTTATTATGTTTAATTTATTATCCATTTGTTTTGCTTCTGTGGTGTGTAACGGGAGGAGAATGTTTATTAGACTGTCAATCCCCACCATGTGTGATTTTTAACTTTTTAGTACAGTTTATAATAATTTATCTTTTGTCTATTTATCTATTTTGTAAATTATTTATTATTAATTTTATTAATTTTTAATTAAGGTTTATTAATTGTCAATTACAATTTATTAATTCTCGATTAGGATTAGGGGTGACTATTTGGGTATCGGTAGTGGTGCCGATACCCGACCAAATTTCTCGGTATCGGTGCCGATTACCCGAAAATCGGGTGTAGGGGTCGGGGTCGGGTATGGCTTTTAGGTTAGGTCGGGTATCGGGTATACCCGATCGGGTATCGGGTATACCCGATACCCGATTTTTTAGCATGTCTTCAACACCCTTCCATTCATCCCAACTGCTGAGTTGCAAAAGGAAAGTTGAGTAATACCCAGAAATTCCAATCAATAGATTAAGAAAACAGAATACATTAATTACTTCCAATTATGCCGCATTCTCCTCAAAGGCATCAAGTTTCGTGGAAAGCAAAGCATCCAAAAATTACCAGTACAGTTTATTCAGAATGAAAATTCCGAAGTCCCTAACTTCAAGAAATAAATTACTAGCCTTCAATGGATACATTAGTCAGAATCCAGAAAATTCAGATCATCAGAATGTAGCAGATGACATGCACTCACGTTTTATTCCATTCCTGAACAAATAGAAGATAGGGAACACACAATTAAAACTTGCAATATTCGCCAATATTCTGCAAAAAAACATGTTATTATTTAAAAATATGAAACAATGCAACTGCATTGGAAAAGAATGCTAGGACTGAAGAATGCATAGCTAAACAGCTAAAATTGAAATAGGAAGAACATACTTACATGATAATGAACATAATGCCTCCATCACTCAGAAGCATAACAACACAATACAAGGAATTAGGAAACCTATATACTATGATTTAGGATTTGAATGCATATAATTCGAGAAATTATTAAACATCAATACCTGAAACAAATACAGGTATTTCAGTAGAAATGAAAATTGCAATCAAAGCTAAAAAAACGGATATTATTCACAGAATCAAATACAAATATGTCAGTAGGAAGCAAAGGTGGATTTTAAAAAAAAAAAAACTAAGTTGGGTATTTGGGTACCCGAATACCCGATTCGGCATACCGACTCGGATTCGGTGCCGATTAAATAATTAGGGCCGGGTAACATATTTTAGGCATAATCGGGTCTGCCGATTTTTTCGGGTAGGGTGCCCGACCCGACCCGATTAGCCACCCCTAGTTAGGATCTATTAATTCAAAATTAGGATTTATTATTACTTTATTAATTCAAAATTAGAGTTTATTAATTATAATTAGAGTTTATTAATTCACAGTTAGAGTTTATTAATTTCAAGTAGGGATTATTAATTCATAATTATGATTTATTAATTCAAAAGTCGGGTTTTGTTAATTTACAATTAAAGTTTATTAATTTCAATTAGAATTATTGATTCACAATTCGGGTTTATTTATTTCTAATTAAGATTTATTAAATCTTCTAGAATTCATTAAAACCTAATTAAATAAATTAAATAATAACTTAATGCACACACTGTATTAATTAATCAATCAATATTAATCGGTGTGGTGAAAGGGGGCGTAGCTGAGTCATTAAGGTTGAGAAATTGGGGAAAGGTTAAAAAATTGATGAGACAAAGTGATGGAAGCAGAGCTTGGTTCTTGTATCATCCAAATAATAATCGCGCGGTCGCGTAAAATACGGCGGAGCATACGTGATATGAGGTCAAATAAAATATTATTCTCCCCATTTTATTTAAAGTGTTTAATTTTTTTTGGGAGGTCATCTTCTATACATCCATACGCATATACGGACATTATACTTTTCTTTAATACAAATGATATTTTTCTTCAATTTAAATGATATTTTCTAAATTTAGGGTAAAAAACAAATAATACTTTTCATTAATGTAAATGATATTTTTCTTAATAACAAATGATACTTTTATCCGTTCGCACGATGCGGACATATGTATATGAGTTTTTGTGTTCTTTTGGATATGTATATTTAAGATAATACTGTAAAATAATTAAATTAATAAAAAATAAATATGATTCATATTTTTGGATATGTATATTTGTGATTCATAATCTAAAAAAATGAGATATTTTAAATGTTTCGATTAATCACCTCGCCGAGTACCCAATTTGAGAAAACGTTTGCCCCTAATTTAATTGTGCACCATAGTATAAATATCTTCAATTAAATAAGGAAAAATTCTATAGAACATGTAGGTGTACTACATCCCCTCTCACATAATAATATTTTATTAATATAATTATTAAATAAGAATATATCTTTATTGGTATGTGCTTCTGACAAACCCACGACACACGTTCGGTCTTACACTCGATACAAAAATATGTATAGACAACGAAACATAAAAAATATGGAAATAGGGACACTTACATGTACAAACTCTATTTCTACTCTCTTTCCTCTTAAGTAACTTTTTTAAAAAAATAAAAAATAATAACGTCTGATTTTCTTAGTATTATAAGGTGCAAGTCAACAATTTGAAGAACGTGGAAGGAGAGCCTCTTTTTGTGAGATTTGATTAGTATCAAAATCGGGTGGAAATTTATCTGAATGTTTAGGGTTTCTGTAAATGGCATAAAGCACCAGCTGCAGAGCTCCTAACACAAATCCTATTGAATTTGGAACCTGCATGCATCAACATATATAACATTATAATAACGATAACGGCGATAATGGCAATGACAATGAATTCAAAATGATACTCGATGCGTTCCATTCAAAATGATCTATATTTTTTTTTACTGTCTCACCTAAGATGGTCTATTTTATTTTTAAAAAATAATTATCTCTTCCAAAATTATGAGACCTACCTACTTTTTATTACTTTATATTATTCTCTTAAATAATCATGCTGAAAAGAAATGAGTCGTCTTGATGGGACGGAGGGAATATATAATAATAAAAAATATGTTTTCAGAAGTTATGGTAATACGTATCGACTTGCATATTTCACAGAGATTGATTATGATTAAGTTATTAGATTCATTCCATAATTAAAAGGAAGGAGATTAGTAGAATAATCACTACTATAAAAGGCCTAAAAACAATATGACGATATATATGAGAATGAGAAATACATTGACTTTTTCTAAACTATCAAAGCCACATACGCTGCTACACATAGTTGTATATATGATTGCTCTCTCTCTCTCTCACACACACACACACAGAAATGCTATGTTGAAGTCTTTATCTAGCTAGCTGCCACCAGTCAATTTCAAGAATGAAAAAACGTGATAGTTTTGGAGATGGATTTCAATCTCCAAACTATGTATGGGTCCATTATTTTGTAATGTAGAATTAGTTTCCATATCTACATAATAGATTGTCACCAGCTAATGTATGGGTAGCCCCAATTCATTTATGAAGTAGTTGATCATGAGATAGAAAGTAATCATAGTGTTACTTTTTACCGTCAAGAGATGTATATAAATTTGACAAAAAAAGTTAAATTAATTAATTAAGATTTATACTAAACAAATCATCATAATTTAAAAGTTGATCATATATAGTATTCTCCCAATCTATCAAAAGTTTATATTGTTTTGATGATACGTGTTTTAATAAAATGTAATGATTGTAAAATAAGTGGAGATAATAAATAAATATATTAATGGATAGTGAGAGTAAAAATGACGAGTCATGTGTTTTTTTATAAATAAGTGATAGATTGAGGATAATTGATGTTTCTAAAAATAAAAAATACAAGTTTTGATGGACGTTTCAAGAAATTAAATACAAACTTTTGATGGACTAAGGGTACCTTCAATGGTGAACTTGGCTTCCAGCTTTTTTGATATCACATTACTTTTAAAAATTTACCTATTTTTTTTATATTTCTCTCAATCATATACCTACAACATCAACTTTTAAATGAGTCTCATTATATATATATATATATATATATATATATATATATATATATAGTTGTCGGACTTAGAAAAATGACAAAAAAGAAGAAAGATTATTGTGGGACACGAAAAAAAAAAAAGCCAATTTTTATATTCAGATGTTGGTTTTGTAAAAAATACCAAATAAGCACATAAAAGGTTGGTTTCTCCAATTTTTCAAAAGAAAAAAAAGCTACCATTAGAAGAATTGACTCTCAATTTTTTACCACATTAACTTTATTCCAATGCTAAAGAATGATTCTAAATTTATTAGTTATCTGTGTCAAGAAGTACATCATTAAGCTATTCTTTTAAATTTTAATGTCAATAAAATTTACAAGCTCAGTAATAAATTAAATTAAATTAAATCTGGATTGCATTGACATCAAAAGATAACATCACGTGTTTAGTTGTGATTTCTCTTCCCATCAATCATTTCATTGGTCGCAGTGTCGGATTCCAAACAAGAGAGTTCAAATTAACGGTGACAAACAACAAAAGAAAAAAAAACAATATTTTTCCACAAGAGCAGTAAAAGGTACTATTTACTTTTAATTGTTTTAGGATTGAAATACTTATAATTTTTAACTATATATTTATACTTTATAAAATTGATGAAGAGAAGGTTGAATCATTTTCTTTCTTATCTAATAAAAGTGTCCTTAATTTTACATTTTTATGCTATAAATAAAGATTCCGATCCCACTTGCTTTAATTAATTTTATATGGAAGCATCACTTTTCCCAATATTGCCAACACAAATAAAATGATATCAACACAAAACGTAATGTTTACTAATAATTGACAAACCACATTTCGAGTTCGTCAATTTTAAGTTAGTTATCATTTACAGCAGTTAGATGGAGTTTAATTTATTTTGATTTCTCCATCGATCTCCAAAGTGGGTCCTTCAAGATTATATACACATCATACCCAAAAATTTAATGTAATTAGTTTGTAGCCTGATATTTTTCCATGGCAGAATCTCAGCCATTAAGAAGAAGCCATTATTATATATATAGTAAAATCAATTTGCGTTACGCAGTAATTAGACCCCACCATGCTACGCAGAAGTCAATTTTCAATAAAGTGGACAAACTACACCACTCATTATTAATTACAATTACTTGTCTGATGTCCAATTATCATAATAATTACTTTACCATTTAAGAAATGATTATGTAAGATAATTATATTAAAAGCATATAAATTAAGGAGAAATAGTCATAAAAATTTGTTAGCGTTCTTAGATTGGATTATGTAATTCAAATATAATTACTGTTTAAACTTTTACACTAAGGTCTAAGAATATATATATATATATATATATATATATATATATATATATATATATATAAGAGATCAAATAAAAATCTATTTTTTTGTAAGAATCTAAAATCAATGCATTTATGTACAAAGTAATGCACTTTATGCATAAAATTAATACACTACGAAATAAGAAATATTGATGAATAATGTTGTCTTTACTAGAATTCAATGGTGCATTAACTTTATCGTAAAGTGCATTAACTTTGTATGTAAAATGAATTGGTTTTAGGTTTTACGACAAAATAAGTTTTATTATAACTCAACTCTCTCTCTCTCTCTCTCTATATATATATATATATATATATATATATATATAGAGTGAGATTCAAATAAAACCAATTTTAGCGTGAGAACTAAGAACTACAAAATTCTTCTGAACAAAATGAATATCTATGAAAGTTAATGAATACTGATTGCGAAGTTAATGAATCCAAAATTGAAATTTTCACGGGGTTCGAATCCTATGAGAGGTGAAAATTCTATTTTTTATTCATTAACTTTCATGATTCATTTACTTTCATAACATATTCATTCATCATTCTCATGATAAAAATGGTTCTCACGTTAACCCTTCCTATATATATATATATATATATATAAAGAGAGAAAGAGAAGTTCAAATAATAGCAATTTTTAACGCAAGAACTAAAAACCATAAAATATTATTATGAAAGTTAATTTATCCCTTAAGAAAGTTATTGATTCAAAATTCAAAATTTTATCCAGTTTGAATCTCATGAAAGACAAAATTCTAATTTTTTTATTCAATAATTTTCCAACGGTTTCATCAACTTTCACAAATGAATTCATTATTTTTCAATTCTCTCATTTTCACAATAAAAATGGTTCTTACGTTAATATATATATATATATATATATATATATATATATATATATATATATAGGGGTTGGTTATGGTGACAAAGCTCCTTAATGTATTTAAAATAGGAATACCAAGACATCTTTCATATTTGTGTAGCACAATCGAATTACTATATTGCACATATTAGTTTAGCAAATATTTCATCAATTAAGTAGCACATATGCTAAATATATTAGTTTAGCATCTTTCATTCTGATAAGACAAGAAGAGTTATAGTCTTTGCGACAATAATCCGTGTAGACACAAAACACCAAACTATAGCACACCCAGAAAATTAAATCTCAACCATTGATATAGCAAATCAAAGACCTAGATTCATTCCTATTTCCTATCAAATTATCCTTTCCCACCTTGATTCATCTCCTATATATATATATATATATATATATATATATATATATATAATATGGAACTTGTTGATTAGACTTGCCTTAAAACACGAAACTTCAAATAAGCACTTCTTAGAATTCTGCTATGCACGTCAAAATAATTAAGGTTTTAAGATAAATTAATTAACTTATATATATGCACATGCATTTGTGTGTTTATATATTTTTAAATTTGATTATGATAATTAAAGATTAAATTATAGAAGACTTACTCCAAGAAACCAGTCTTGCACAAGAACTGCGTAGAAAGTCCAAACCCCACCATTCAAGAAAAGGAAAAATGAGAGAAGAAACGGCATATACTCCGCACTCTTTGTCGTCACCACTGTTTTCTGCATCAATAAATTAATATTCTTAATTAGTTATAATTAACAAGGAATCGCTTCATGAATAACTATTTCTTCATATAGAAGAAACCCTCTACTATATATATCAAGGAACTTTGACCTTATATACATATATGGATAATATTTAATGTCAGAAGATGAAATATTTTGAGTAAAAGAACTTGGTCCAATAATTTGAGATGTGACCTATGATATAGAAAATTAGTAATTAAGGTGATGTCTATACATAACATAAGGTTGTTAATTAGCCTAATTAGACTTGTCAGTTTCGTCGTTATTTAGCTACTTGTATTACATTATTCGAAGAAACTTGAAGAGGTGGACTTACGTAAACAGATTAATAGCATATATATTGTAAGATACTTATACGATATCCCAATTCAATAGCATATCACGTTAATTAAATAAAATGTATTTTTATTTAATTATTATAAGTAATTTAATTCTTTTTTTTTTTGGTCAATCAATACGAAATTTTAAAGGTTGCATCACGGTGACTCGAACCGGGCGGCACTTTGCCTAAGCGTTAACCACTCTACCACTAGGCCAACACACACACACACACAAGTAATTTGATTCTTACCACGGCTGAAAGAGGTGAAGCATACATGATGATGTTGAGGCCTGAGCTTATCAATCCAATGGAATCAATCCTTTGCTCTTCATCCAACAGAAAATATGTGGCTAACAAAGCTGCTGCTAGAAACCCAACATCCACAATTCCCACAACTATTGCTGTCCTAACCTACACAAATTCATATATATTCAAACAAATCAAACATTATCGGTTCAAACATGAATTAAGCAACAATAATTAATCTCTCTTTGTTTTAGCTAGGTAGAGATCGATATATCAAAATGTAATTAAGAGGCGCGTTGACTAATATAATTTAAAGTGATAATTTGAGTCATGAGATCGTCGACTCCACCAACCCGTTTGTTAGGAGGAGCGAAGAGAAGGAACAAGGCAACATAAATGATCTCGACGACGACTCCGAAACCGTTGACCGTTGCAACGAGGTAGCTGCCGGGCTTGATGATGCCATAGTAAGTCCAAAGGGCAGAGTTGAGGAGCGTGCAAATGTAGGGAAGGCTCTCGAATTCCTCTGTCGACTTGTTCTTCACTATTCTCACAAATGTCTTCCTGCAATTATATTAACCAAAACACCCTCCTAAGTCCTGATTAATATTTATACTTATATATATTCATATCTTTTGTTGTAACGTAACTCAACTTACCCCGGAGAAAGAAACATAAGAACTGAGATTACATTCCCTGCAGCAGAAACAAACACACATATGCAAAAGATTAGTGGTTATTATTATTATTAGTAGTATGTATTTGAATAATCGAAAGCAAGTTGTTACCTACGACGCCGATGAAGAAAACTAGTGCATCCATGTCTGGAGTGAGACGTGAAGAAAAGGAAGAAAATATAGGTAGATGCGAAATGAAATTGTGCGTGCTTGCTTTTGGCAGATATAGTTATATAGGATGTAGTAGTCCTTCTCAACTACCACAAAATTCTGCCCTTAATTTTTTTGTTTCTTTTATTTACTTTTATGTTTTGCTTTAAAATATCTCGCCACATATTATTATATTAATCAAACGTGTTCCTTTTCTTTTTTTGTATCATAAGGAACCCGCATCACTATTTACAGTGTGCACTGAATAAACCCCACGTTCCTGTGCAATAGCATGTAAACCATACAAGACAGGTAAACCACACTTAAAAAACCAGGTGTGACAGACTCAAACCCATAAAGGCGTTTGGTTGGGTTCGAACCTATGACCTCTCGACCACAAACTCACCTTAATCAAATATGTTCTAACTAGTGGAAAACCCGACTTTTCCCAAAAGGCTTATTGTTTTTTGGTGGTTAGAATTATTCTATATGTTATATCTTGTGTTTTGCTTATATTTTTTCTTGAAATTTTAGAGGTGTTCTTGCTTGGTCGCCTACTAAATTAACCTTGCTAAAATAAGAAAAAAAAAATCTGTTTTAATGTAGATGTGTTTGAACTTTGAAGGGCCGTCGATCTGTTGTTATTTGGGCAGTATGCACTATTTTGTAAGAATAAGTTGCACAAAATATAACGATAAGAATTATATTATTTTAGCTAAAATATTTAGAGATAATTTTGCATCTTCTCCCCAAAAATAAAAGCGATAGCTCATGAGTAACGTGACAATCTACCGAATGGCTAGATATAGAAGGAAATAATGAAACAAATTATTAAGGACAATATACTGATGAGCAAATGAAACTTAAAAAATGTGACCATATTTTTACTTGTAAAATAATTGTTTATTGGTTGTCTTAATTTAGTCCTCATATTCGTGGGTTTATGTTCTCCGGATCCGCTACAAAATAAAGAATTTTTTGCGTGCTACAAATGCTAAAAGGAAGATTGCCTTATCAATTAATTACATAAATAATTGAAACTTTTAATGGTAGCTAGAAACGCAAGGTACGTAGTTGTACGTGGCCTGTGGGCTTGAGTTGCATATTTAATTAAATTAGCACCCACAACTTATTCAAGACGAATTATGTCAACATCAAAGCATAGTTCACGAGTTTTATTTTATCATTCGTCCATATGTACACAAAATATTCCAGCTGCCCAAAATATGTATATAACAGCTAAGAGGAAAAATATCTGCATTTAACGTAAATAATTGACGAGATGTTTTTATTCCACATGGAAGACAGGAATGTGGACAACTTTTGTTTTATTAATCAACTTGTGATTTTTTATTTTTTCTAAAAAATATTGTCCACACACCACAACAACTTATTCATTAATTCCTGGGTAGAATAAATCTCCTTTGGATTGTTTAATGAATTTGTTTACGTACTTCACTTTACAGAATTAGGGGGATTTAATTTCTAAACCGTTAATAATACATAATGGTGAATATAAGGGACTTGACGATGGAAAAAAAAGGTTTAGTTGGGAGATGATAGCAGATGGAATTATAGGATAATCAATCATGATTTTTGATTGGAAACTGTACTTATCAATCATCAACCACTTGCTAATCCACTCCCTTGTGTGAGTTTGAGTTTATTGTCAAAAATGTCGTCGTGATCACCTAATTTGCTTTTTCAACTCTTTGACGATCATTAAGTATTAGGTTATTGGTGTATAAATACATCAACTTTTGGTTAATTTTGGTTTTTCTCACGAACTTTAAAAATTATCACAAAATACACAAATTTAATGATTTTAGTGTTTTTACCACGATTTCAAATTCAGGTCAAATTAGATCTGACTTGACATCTCGAAAATTTACTATAGACTAAACGATTAATGATATAAACGACATCGTAGAGAGAGGACATAAAACATCGTCGTTCCATCAAAATAAATTAGATTTTTTTATTTCTATGATTTATCGTGTCAACCCTCAGTACAAAAATCAAGTATTCTCGTTTGTTTCATCGTCTGATTCTAGTTGGGATCAAAACATTCGATATCTTCTCTCTACAATGTCTTTTATATCATTGACCGTTTTGTCTCTGGTAATTTTTTTGAGATGTCAAGTCAAATATAATTTGGCTTAAATTTGAAATCGTGGTAAAATCAATAAAGTCATTAAGTTTGTGTAGTTTGCAAAAAAAATTAAAGTTAGTGGAAAAAACCAAAATTAATCCAAAATTGATGTATTTATATGCCAATAACTCTTAAGTATTTTACACTCTTGGTATTTCCAAAGTATCTTCTCAAAATTTAGTTTGGGTTCTATCATATTCATGTTTTACTCCGGACACACAAAATTGTTTAAAACAGTATGTCATATCAAAATTTGTTAAATGGATCAAATATTTGCATACATTTAAATATATATTTATAATTTTAAGAATATTTGAATTCGAGTATTGACTTATTTGACCCACCATACGATCTTACAGATGACCTGCTTTTATCATATCACTATTTCAATGTGATGGTACAATACTGAACCGTAATAGGACCAAATCTCATACCCAAAATCATTACCAAGAATTCAACCTTCATTTTCAAATTTCATGTCATTTTGCCTTCTCCAGCCACATCTCTTGTATTCCCACGTTTCTTCTTCTTTCAAAGTTCACATCAATTTGTTAGAAGGTGTTTGATTGAACTTATAAGCTCGTACAAAGTATTCGACAAGATAAGTTCTTAAACAACTTATAAGCTGCAAAATAAGTTCCACAGCTTATAAGTTCCTCAACCTCAACATATTTTTCCATAAGCTTATAAGCAATAATAAATTTATAAAAATAACCTTAATATAATCCGTTATTTTCTACATATACACTATCAACTTCATCTCTCATTAATTTTCTCCCTCTAACTATGATTTTCTCTCTCTAACTCACGATTAATTTCTCTAGCTTATAAGCTCAATTATTCAAACACTTTGACAACTTATAAGCTCATGAGATATTTATTTTATAAGCTCTTGAAACATCTTATAAGTTCCTAGAACTTATAAACTCTCTAAATTAAGCTTAGCCAAACACCCTATAAGTTTATTGTCATTTTGGTTATTCAATGAATATTTGTGTATGTCTCCGTGTTCGTGTGTGTGTATTTTGTTTACATGTAATTTGTGTATAAGCTCATGAGACATTCATCTTATAAGCTCTTGAAACATCTTATAAATTTCTAAAACTTATAAACTCTCTAAATTAAGCTTAGTCAAACACCCTCTAAGTTATTGTCATTTTGGTTATTCAATGAATATTTGTGTATGTCTCCGTGTTCGTGTGAACGTGTATGTTGTTTACACGCAATTCGTGTATTAGTGTATATCATATTTTATGCGTCTTTTTGCACGTGTGCGGTTGTGCTTCCTAAGTCATTGTTGCGAAAACAATTTATTAGACGTTAATTCGATCATTTAAGTCGTATAAAACAACCATTGAGTATGTAGTTTAGACTCAATTTAAAATAAGATATTTTTTTACTTTCTGCATGAAAATAGATAAAATAAAAATAGTCTTTTAAGAATAGGTCAAAATAAATATGGATTAATCATATTTTGTAACCAACTTTTAGTCTTTTTCAAAAACTGTCCTTAATTTACATTTTTTAAAAAGACCTTCATCTTTTAGCTTTTTTCAGAAAATATCAGTGTCACAAAATTCAGTGATGGGATGATGAGGCACCTCATCGGATTTTTATGTGGAATATAGGTGAATTGATGCACGAGATATTCTCTGGAAAAAGTTGAAAGATGAAGGTTATATTTTAGAAAACATAAGGTGGGACATTTTTCGGAAAAAAAAAAAATTAGGGGTACAAAAGATTATTAACCCAATAAATATTTAATACGAATAGTCTTAGAAGGTTCTTTTAGAAGGATTAGATTTCCTAACTGGAAATATGTTGTTGACCTGCAAAAAAGTTGTCTGAGGGAGCTCCGATGTAAACACTTCGACCCTCAAATCAAGGAGAATTCTCAAAGAGAAATATTTGATGAAATGGTGAAAATATGAGATATCATTAGTAATGAGGATGATTATACATGGATGAGGTGGGGTATTTATACATTTACCACGGCAAAGGTGTATTAGTAATTTTGGCTCTGGAATTACTAAAAATATTATTAACACCTAAATATATAACCATCCAACCACTTCAATATTTAATTATATTTTATCTTCTTCTCCAATTTTCTTCTAACCCAGCCACATCTATTTTTGATGGTTTATTAATGATCACTCAATTACCTAATCACAATATTTTATATTATTAATTTGTTTTATTAAATAAATATAATATAGTATAATTAATTGTAGTAAAAATAATTACAATAAACTATTATTATTGTAAAAAAAATGTAAAAACACAAAAATGGCAAACTAGTATGACATAGAAAATATGTCAAAATACAAAATAAACAAACAAAGAACATAAATTACAATAATCGAAATGGAAAAAAAAAAAAAAATTGATAATAAGAAATTGACAAACTAATAGATGTAAGTAGATAAAAGAAGAGAAATTTTTGGTGCGTGAAACTATAGTAAATTTGATCTTTATTTATAGAGAATAAAATAAATAAATTAAATTTAATGTTTGTTCAATTACTCTTTTACACACAAATGCAATGTAGGAATTTGGTTCGGCAATAATAATATCCCCCAACATACCAAAACTAGTTGTTATCCCACCAGTATTAGGAGATGTAATGATTGATACATACAATAACTTTTTATTTGATTGACAATCATATAAAGCAGACGATATTTTAGCCATTTGCATCGGCTCAAACTCCCTTATTACATGCGCGCTCCTCCCGAAGCGCACACTATAACAAGAGGTAGAAATTGATTGGTAGCTTACTCAATCAAATGGGCTCCTCACCTATAGATCTCATACTACCCCGTAAATTGAAAATCCGAGTTTATTTATTAATATATTATGTAAAATATACCAGAATTTTATCAATATATCTAAATGAAATCCAATTAATCAATAGAAATGAGATAAGTCTCGATCCCATTAGTTGAAATAAGAGGGGAGAGAGAGAGCAAGAAAGGTCTCTTTTTGAATTTTGTCGACCAGGTTGCGATACATGATTTCAATTTTTCTTTTTATTTTCCTTTTCCTTTTTGTTGAATTGCTAATGTGGAGGTCGGCCATATTATGTGGTGGTCTTGGTTAACATAGTCTAACAAACCCTAGCCACGTCATTGTATGGACGAAGGGGTGTCCACTCATTTTGGTTGACACGGGAGCCGACACTACACCTTTCGGAGCTCTGAGTGCTCAATATGTCTCTCAACACTTAGAATTAATTATGTTTCGAGTATCTCAGTTCTATTATGTCGTACGGCTACTGAAGTAGTGACTTCAATTCTTATGTCCTAGAGGACAAAATGGATTAACCACTGATTTCATTACCGACTGCTTACTATGATATACATGTAACGAAGAACATCGAGCAATTAACTGTTGGAAGTTAATGGGTTGTGAGTGGAATTCTTAGTAATGAGTTCGTGGCCTGGCTTTCATTTCAACTCTTGATGTTAAGAGTTAATGGAATATTGATGTTTGTCATCAATTGTGACCTTAGAAACATCCTCTTGAGTCTTATATAGTGCGTCATTCTAGAGTTAGAAGCAAAGCAAAAACATTCTATTCTCTCTAGCAAAACAAAGCATTCTACTTGCATTCTTAGCTCATAGTTCTTAGTTTTGAGTTCGGTTCTCGTTTCGTCCGGTTCGCGGGGCTCGACTTGTTTGTGGTGCTACTACGATCGAGGCGAAAGTCGTTTACCTTTGGGGACGAGCCGCCAATCGTGAGCACTACCGGCGTTTCTCGTCTTGCGTAAGTTCAACTTGGGCGACTTATTGATAAGTTCTTGTTTTCTTGACATCTCATTTGTAATAGTTATTTTAATCATTTCATTGTAATTTTGCACGATATTGTAACCAATATTCACTACAATCGCAAGACGAGAAAGTTTTGCCCAACTCTGCTTGAGTTACGATCGTGCAAATTGAAGATGTCGACCAATCCGATGGCGCCTCGCCACCACTCGATCCGTTGGAGCAAGTAGCGGTTCCACCATGGCTCGATCTTTGAACCCCGCATTCGGTGGCTCAACAACGCCAATTTTCACGGCGTCGACTTCAAACGGGGCGCGATAAGATGATGTTTTACATCGCCACAATGGGGCTTGCTAGCTTCTGCGTGAAGGCGGGCGCCTATTCCTTCAGGAAGAAGCGGACGTGAAGTGCGTGTGAAATCGACACTTGGTATCATTCGACTATCGTGTCCGAATATGGTGTTAAATGGGCGATAATAGCTTTATTTAATGTATTTTGATCGAGATCTTGCCAAAGAGTTGTGGGAGGCACTTAACCAAAAGTATCCGGTTGAGGAGGCTAGCACGAAGAAGTTCGTGGTTACTGTGCTCACCGAGTTCAAGATTGTGGATTCAAACCGATCATGCCTCAAGTACACGAGTTTCAAGCTCTGTTGCACGATGTTCACGCCGAAGGTATGCCTCTGCTGAACAATATTCCATTGCAATTTTAATTGACAAATTGCGGAAGGATGGAAAGGGTTCAGATCTTACCTTAAGCACAAGCGAAAGGAGATGACCATGAAAGCATGGTTGCTCGACTCAAGTTGAAGCTCGAGTTAAGGAGAGAGTTGAAGGTAAAAGTCCGATGGAGGCTAAAATCGATCGGAGGAGGACCTTGAGAAGCGCCTCGTCCAGATGAACAAAGGCGAGGGAAAGAAGTAGGCGCAAACCCAGTTTTCCGGAGCGTGCTACAACCGTGATAAGCTGGGCACATGGCTAAAGACTGCGGCTTAAGACAAAGATAAAGGCGAAAGCGCGTCGACAATGTTGAGAAGGACTTGAAACTTGGGACAAAGATGACTTTGTTGCCATGATAACGAGGTAAACCAAGTCACAAATCCTACCCCTACTTCTTGGTTTCTTGACACGGTGCTCTTGTTCACATTTGTGTCCATCGAGACTTGTTCTACACCTACAAAGAGGTTGAAGATGCAGGTGTGACCGAGGCAGTGATCATACTTCCAAGGTGCTTGGAGTTGGTACCGTTGTACTTCAACTTACCTCGGTGTGGAAATAACTCGAAGGATGTCTTGCATGCTCCTTCGATCCGCAAGAATCTCATCTCTGGCGTCAAGTTGACTAGAGCCAAATTTGATATAGATTTTCGTGGAGAATATGTAATAGTTAGAAAGTTTGGAAAGACTCTCGGCAAGGGTTATGTCTCAGAAGATCTTTTAAACTCGGTGTTAGAACTTGTAAGCCTTCTAAAGCGATTCGTAAATTAATGAGAATGCTTCTACTACGCTTACTTGCTTGAGTGTTCGATTTATGGCATTGTAGACTTGGTCATGTTAATGTTAATGCTATAAAGAAACTTCGCTAACATGAACTTGTTAAAATAGAAGTATCTAAAACACAAGATAAATGTGAAATCTGTGTTGAAGCAAAAATGACCAAGTTGCCTTTCAAATCCGTTGAAAGAAGCTCAAAACCTCTAGAATTAATTCACACTGATGTTTGTGATTTAAAGTTTGTACAAACTAGAGGTGGTAAAAAGTATTTTATTACTTTTATTGACGATTGCACAAGATATTGTTATCTTTATTTATTAAGAAGTAAAGATGAAGCAATTGATGCATTTCGAAACTTCAAGAATGAAGCTGAAAATCAACTTAATTGCAAAATTAAGGTTGTAAGAAGTGATCGAGGTGGAGAATATGTTGCTCAGTTTCTTTGAATTATCAACGAAAGTGGTATAATCCATCAAACAAGCGCTCCTTATTCGCCTCAATCAAATGGTGTGGTGAGCATAAAATCGAACTCTTAAGGAGATGATGAATGCGTTATTGATAAGTTCGGATTACCCGAGAATATGTGGGGAAGGCGTTTCTTACCCAACTATATCTTGAACAAGATTCTATCAAAGGAAGGATGTAACTCCTATGAACTTTGGAAAGGAAGGAAACCTTCATATAAATACTTCAAAGTGTGGGGGTGTTTAGCTAAGGTTGAAGTACCGTTGCCAAAACAAGTTACAATTGGACCTAAAACGGTAGATTGTATCTTTATTGGTTATGCACTTAATAGTAGTGCTTATAGATTTGTTGTGCACAAATCGATATACTGATGTTCGTGTGGGAACAACAATTGAATCGAGGAACGCTATATTCTTTGAGAATATCTATCCTAATAAGGATAAGAATAGTTACGATTCAAGTAAAAGAATTGAGGAAGATTCTACTAATTCTCATCTTGTTGAAGAAAGTGAACCCTCAAGTTCTAAGCAAGTTTTTATGGCCTCGCTAATAGAAAGCGACCTAGGTCTACACACGAAGATGTGCACCTAGGCGTGGTAATCGTGTAAGAAAAGCTAAAATTTATGGACGGATTATGTCGTTTTATTGTTAAATGATGAACCGGTTCCGTAAAAGAAGCTTTATCGAGGCCAGAATCTTGAGATCTGTGGAGAAGCAATAGACGTTGAGATAGAGTCTATTATGTTGAATCATACTTGGGTGTTAGTAGATCTTCCACTGGTTGTAAAGCTTTAGGATGCAAGTGGATCCTAAAGAAGAAATCTGATCGATGGCACTATTGATAAATATAAGGCCGGACTTGTAGTTCGAGTTTAAAAAAAGTGGGTATGACTTCTTCGATACCTACTACTACGTGACTAAACATACTTCTATTAGAATCTTTTCGCTATTCTTTGCTTTGCAAAATCTTGAGATTCATCAAATGGATGTAAAAGCAGTTTACGTATGGAGAGTTAGAAGATGAGATCTATATGAAACAGTAGGAAGGTTTTGTAGTACACAGGCGAGAAGCACAAGGTATCTGCAAACTTCAAAAGTCTTTGTATGGACTTAAGCAAGCGCCAACGCAATGGCATATGAAATTTGACAAAGTTATGTTGTCAAATGGTTTCAAAATCAACGAGTGACAAGTGTGTCTATGTAAAGAATTGAATAACGATTTTGTTATTGTTTGTCTTTATGTAGATGACATGTTGATAATGGGAAGTAACTCGTGTGATTGGAGAAACAAAAGAATGCTAAGTAAGAACTTGACATGAAAGATATGGGTTTGGCGGATGTAATTCTTGGAATTAAAATTCTTAGAGCGCAAATGGAATGGCTTTGACACAATCCCACTATCTTTGAGAAAGTGTTGAAGAAATTCAATGCGATGGATAAGCCTATTTCAAGACTCCTTGGGACTCGAGTGTTCATTTGACTCCAAATAGGGGTGAACCTATAAGTCGAAGATGAATATGCTAAGATTATTGGGAGTTTGATGTATCTCACAAGCTGTACCCGACTGATTTAGCTTGCTCGTGAACAAATTGAGTAGTTTCACGACTAATCCAAGTAGAGAACATTGGAAAGCACTTGAGCGCGTGTTGGGTTACTTAAAGTTTACCCAGAATTATGCGATTCATTATTCTAGTGAGCCCGCTGTACTTGAAGGGTATAGTGATGCTAATTGGATATCTGCCTCAACTGACTCGTTTTCCACAAGTGGATACGTGTTCACTATTGGAGGTGGAGCTGTATCTTGGAAGTCCAAGAAACAAACAGATAGCAAGGTCTACCATGGAATCTGAATTCATAGCTTTAGATAAGGCTGGTGAAGAAGCCGAATGGCTTAGAAATTTCCTCGAGGATATTCCATGCTGGCCGAGTCCCGTGCCTTCTGTGTTGATTCACTGTGATAGTCAATCTGCAATAGGAAGGGCACAAAATATATATTACAACGGTAAGTCTCGACATATTCGTCGACGACACAATACCGTGAGACATTTGATCACAGTGGGGTTATCACTATTGATTATGTAAAATCGATAGATAATCTAGCGGATCCGTGACAAAAGCATGTCGAGATCAAATGTTTAAAGCTGTTAGAGGAATGGGTGTTAAATCCACGTCTTAAGGATGATTATAGCGAAACCCAACCATGATGATTGGATTGTCCGAGAACATGGTTCAAAAGGACAACGAGTTATAAAATCCGTGTGATAAACACTCAAACATGCCTATTCTCCGAGAACGGTGAGTGTTTGTAAGTCCGCAAGTGGTGAGGTTAAGTTTTAACTTTTAATGACTCTTGGATACCTCGAGGAGGTCAGTATAGCGAAATACTTGGTTGTAATAGTCACCTATGCAAGTGTGAAGTGGGGCGCTTCAAGTGGTACACTTGTGAATCGAAAGGGTGTTCCAAGGCCATAATGGACACAAGCGTGAAACGGATGGAAATTGAGATGATATTGTGTCAATATTATTGTTTGATATACACCATGGAGGACTAGTTCAGGTGAAATAACCACTATGCCGCGGTATGCTCGATAATTTCGACTATGGAAGGTTCAAGGCCACAAGCTACCTTTCCAAATGCAATATCGTCTCTTGAGGACCGAATTTTCGTTTTGCATTTATATGGCATTTTCCACTCATGTGGGGATTGTTGGAAGTTAATGGGTTGTGAGTGGGAATTGCTAGTAATGAGGTTCATGGCCTTTGGCCTTTCATTTCCAACTCTTGATGTTAAGAGTTAATGGAATATTGATGTTTGTCATCAATTGTGACCTTAGAACATCCTCTTGGAGTGCTATATATAGTGCATCGTTCTAGAGTTAGAAGCACAAGCAAAAACATTCTATTCTCTCTAGCAAAAACAAAGCATTCTACTTGCATTCTTAGCTCATAGTTCTTAGTTTTGAGTTCGGTTCTCGTTTCCGTCCGATTCGCGGGGGCTCGACTTGTTTGTGGTGCTACTACGGTCGAGGCGAAGTCGTTACCTTTGGGGACGAGCCGCCATCGTGAGCACTACCGGGCGTTTCGTCTTGCGGCGAAGTTGAACTTGGGCGACTTATTGATAAGTTCTTGTTTTCTTGACATCTCATTTGTAATAGTTATTTTAATCATTTCATTGTAATTTTGCGATATTGTAACCAATATTCAACTACATTAACATCGGACAATTCTTGTTGAAGATTTGAATGTACTAGAACCATCTACATCAAAATATTTCGACGCAGATTACCCGTCCATAGTTCTTGAGTAGCTTGGAAAATAAAAACCTTGTTTAAGAGTATTTCGAAGTCCTTGGTAAAATTGATTAATATCACTACAAGCGCATGGTAAGTTGTAGTAACTTTTTACATTCGTATCGATCGGTATTCTTAATGATACGATCCTCATTGATGCGAAGGATCTATCGACCTGTGAACGGAAGAGCGAACAAGATGGAATATCCCAAAACCTCCGAATCTAACCCAAGAAGTGATATAGGTCGGTATGTCGCCTATACCCCAACGTGATGTTGTGTGACAACTCGGGGACGATGAATGACACACAAACGAGGGATGATTTGTCTCGTTGATCGTCGATAAATGAATTACTTGACAAATCTCAAGAAATTCGAAGAGCTAATGAAGAGAGAATAAAACTCACATATATTCGTAAATCAAAAGTGAATATTTTCGTATGCTTCTGCCTTTATATAGGTGAAAAATGAAGTCTAATCCTTATCAAAGAAGGACTCACGATCAAAGTAGAACTCTATTACAAAGAAGTTTTAGTAGACTATGACTCTAGATAATCAAGTCCAAAATCTGCGAAAATCTTGATACAAAACGTGGCCATATGCCACATAATAATTAAATTCACAAAACTTGGGCTGCGTCATTCCCTCTTGAGAAGGATTTGTCCTCAAATCAAGTCGTCACCTATATCAAACGGACTCCCCACTTCAATTCACTAGGCACCATGAAAAGACTTTTGGGCTACTCCTCCTCCTTACTTCCATCCCTTTGCCCAACCGACTTCACCAAATCAGACTCTTTTGCAACATCACTCACGATATGGATAATGTATAATTATGATATGGATAAAGATATGGATAATGTATAATCACGATATGGATAATGTATAAAGATATGTATAATGATAGGGATAACGATATGGATAATGTATGATATGGATAATGATAGGGATAACGATATGGATAATGTATGATATGGATAATGATAGGGATATTGTATGATATGGATAACGATGTATAATGATAGGGATAATGATATAATCAGAATACATAGCCCGAAGCAGACGCGAAGCGAGCGGCGAGCGGATAGGATGAATACTCCAATACCCTTGAAGTCGACCCTCCGAGAACCGCAGCATGCATACTGACCCTACGACCCAAAGAGCAACTCGCCTCAACAACACGGGGCGATGAATGGATGGACGACGAGCGGATGGCTCGATACCAAATGATACGATCCTCGCCGGATGCGAAGGATCTATCGACCTGTGACGGAAGAGCGAACAAGATGGAATATCCCAAAACCTCTCGAATCTAACCCAAGTGATGTAGGTCGGTATGTCGCCTATACCCAACGTGATGTTGTGTGACAACTCGGGGGCGATGAATGACACAAAACGAGGGATGGTGTCTCGTTGATCGTCGATAAATGAATTACTGACAAATCTCAAGAAATTGAAAAGCTAATGAAGAGAATAAAACTCACATGTATTAAATAAATCAAGTGAATATTTTCAGTATGCTTACAAGCCTTTATATAGGTGAAAAATGAAGTCTAATCCTTATCAAAGAAGGACTCCTAATCAAAGTAGAACTCTATTACAAAAGGCGTTTTAATAGACTATGACTCTAAATAATCAAGCCTAAAAATACTGCAAAAATCTTGATACAAAAACGTGGCCCATATGCCACATAATAATTAAATTCACAAAACTTGAGCTGCATTGACCAAATGATACGATCCTCGCTAGTACGAAGGATCTATCGACCTGTGACGGAAGAGCGAACAAGATGGAATATCCCAAAACCTCGAATCTAACCCTCAGTGATATAGGTCAAGATTTCGCCTATACCCCAACTAGATAGTTGACGCGACAACTCGGGGACGATGAATGACACACTAACGAGGAATGACTGTCTTGTCGATACATCAATAATTGAATTTCTTGGCAAATGCAAGAAAATTCAAAAGCTAATGAAGAGAGAATAAAACTCACATATATTCGTAAATCAAAAGCTGAATATTTTCGTATGCTTACAAGCCTTTATATTGGCTGAAAAATGAAGTCTAATCCTTATCAAAGAAGGACTCCTAATCAAAGTAGAACTCTATTACAAAAGAAGTTTTAATAGACTATGACTCTAGATAATCAAGCCTAAAAATACTGCGAAAATCTTGATACAAAAACGTGGCCCATATGCCACATAATAATTAAATTCACAAAACTTGGGCTGCATCACTTAAGGTGGAGATTTTTTCAAGCGATCTCTTACACGACTGTTGTTTCTTCACTGCAGCAGCAGCAGCAAGCACACACAATCACAACACTGATTAATCCCATCTAATCTTGCAACCCTTGGCTTCTAAGGTCTCGATTATTTCAGACGAAAGCAGTCACCTAAGAGATGCGCGGAGCTTCACCTTTTTGAGGCACGCGCAACATGCTCTGAGTGCGTTCGAAACCATTCGCTGATACGTGTGAAAGGTTCAACAGCTTCGCATCCTGCAGCCGAGTCAAGTTCCCCATCAACATGCACAGCCCCAAGTTTGAGATCGCGCACCCACTCACATTGATCTGCTGCCATCATTTACCGTTTCAATGAAGTATCTGTTGCGAAAAACACACACCACAATCACGATAAAAAATAAAGAACACGAGAATTGTTAACCCAGTTAGTCTTGCGACTACGTCTGGGGCGATGCCAAGACCGAGGATTTCAATATGAATTTGGATCCGATTACAATGAGGAGCACTATTTAAATAGAAATAACATAACCCTAATCCTAAACCTATTAGGATTATGTAATCTAATCCCATTAGGATTACGCCGGCCCAAAAAATAAAAGCCCAAAATTGGGCTCCATACTCCAACAATCTCCCACTTGGACCGAATCCCAAGTAACCGTACCTTCTTCGCTTTCATTCCTCAGTGTCCTCTTAGCATCGCCTAGCCTCATATTAATGCTACTGAGGCCAATTGAAGCTATGCATAGCTTCAATTTCTTCAATATTCTTGTTGGATTGTATCTTGAAAGCAGTTTGGTTGAGCTTGTATACAATGTTTCTGTTACCACTATTACAATCTCCTATCCGAATTGAATACTTGATTGCATATATCGTGTCCCTTATCTCATATATAAGTTAGATCATACGATGTGTAGAAGATCACGAAGTACGTATGATTGGTCGAGCTTAATGAGATATAAAAGTTTCCTGGTGAGACAACTTAAGGACGAGTTGTCGGTTTAAGCTGCAGATAGATAAGAAGTGACTTGACTTAGTTGCTTGTCTCTTGCCGCGTCTCGAGGCGTATTGAAGGATCACAGATGAGATGTGTTCTTCTTTCGACCGTCGTGAAGAACCAAGATCTCGGTGACTTCGATGATCTAAACCTCGATAAGGTATTAGGTGAGTATGAGTTCTTGACCATCACTTTGACTTGTTATGAGTGAGGTTATATGTTCTAACCCAAGATTCTCCGCATCTTGGGTGGTGGCGATCTTGTATGTCACGCTAGTTATACATGTCAGTCACCGTATCCGTTTAGGATGATGGCGTCCCTCAAGAAGCTCAAAGGTTTATTGTACTAAACCCCGCAGTTGAGTTAGCTCAAGTACAATAATAAGGTTGAGTGGTACTACTTAGGAAATGAAGTTATGTCGTTTTAAGCGATCGATTGCTATAAATGATTAATGGACGTTCGATATCTTAAATCTGGGATTCGTAATGTCTAAGTGCAAGCCCGACTCAACTTCGGTAATAAAGGGTAAGTCGACATTCTTTCTCTAGTGGCATGATCGAATGTTTATAAATTAATTTATGTTACGGGTCGAACATAAGATAATTAATTTATTTGAGGCCCATCTTTATTCCTTGCATTTGATCCTGGTCGGCCCGTCCAGCCGGTTTTCCACCTCAACCCAGATTTTCCGGTCCGTGCCCGTGCACGCGAGGCCGTTTTCAAGTTTAATTACACTTTGTAAATCTATGTAATAGATTAGATTTAAATGTGCGGGTTTCACGATTGGGCGCGATGAGCGCTTTATTTTATTTTATCGTTCATATGCATGTCGTAGATGTTTAAATAATGCGGTAGCATGCTATGTATGTTTATATTACGTTGACAAACCTTTAAGTGTTTTACGTAATTGGATGCGCATAGTAAGCATGCTAGGTTTATCGCGTTTATCAAGCATATTTTAGAATTACTGAGCATGTTTTACATGTTGAGTTCTATAGAAAAGCATGCTAGGATTACGTGATCTGCATGGACAAACCTTTTGAATAAAAAGACTAAGCAAGCAACCCGACTAATTAATTTTTCAAATTAAAATGTCAAGACCTCCACTTTTTGATCTCTAAACAAAGTGAGACGCACTGTGAGTAAACGATCCCACACGCATTGGCTTGCTTGCTTGTTTATCATAAGTTTGTTAGATGAGATTTCTAAATAAAACATTTTAAATCTATTGAGAAGTGGGAGTTTCATGTGTATGGCGCCCACACGCTGTGGCTTGTATGTGAGATTTTCATAAGTTCTCTAGAGATAGATATAAAATGAGATAACAAAAGAATTTGAATTGGGCGGTATGGTCCGAGTGAGTATGCCAATTCTAAGAATTCATTTTCTGTTGTTAAAATTGTGGTCGATGCTAGACATCACCTCAGTACAACTTCCCGAAGTCCCTTCTTGCGATAGTGATGTGGTCAGTAAGGTCCAATCGTTAATTTCATTTGTCGCGAGGATAAGTTGACATGGATTGAAATTAAGCGACTAAAAGGAATATTTTAGTGCAGTCGGGGGTTCGTGTAAACGCCCACACGCGTGGCTTGCATGTGGAATTCATTGGGCGATTGGAGGTTTGATTAATATTGTTTTATCAAAAGGTTACAATATTATTGTTACGAATTATTTGCGATCGTATGCTTATGTGTTTTCATTACCGTTTGAGATATGTCTCTTCGCCGATTATCAATATGCTCGCACAAAATCCGTTATCGGTCCAAATTTTATCGAGTGGAAGCGTAACATGGAATATGTTCTTATCATTTGAAGAACACATGTTTGTTCTCACTACTCCTAAACCCGATGCCCTTATCGGCGCGTCGACTAATGGGCGGAGAGTCAAGGGACTTTGGAATAAGTCAAACAATATGGCTAAATGCTATATGATGACTACTATGTCCAAAGGCTTGCAGCTGCAAACATCGATCGATGGTAGACGCGATGATATTTGGTCAAGTCTCGAGTAAGTTTGGGCGATCGGATCGGACGATCCGCTTCCACACAATGAGAGAAATCTTGGCGTGTAAGATGGAAGAAGGAAGTTCGGTCCATGAACATGTCTCCCACATGACTCGTCTCATGGATAGTCTTAATCGGTTGGGAGGAGGTATTGTGGCGAAGCCAAGGTCGATATCATCCTCAATACACGCCAAGTCTTTTGAGAACTTTCGTGTGAATGCGATCATGAGCAAGACCGAGTTTACACTTAGTCGGTTGCTTAATGATCTCGTTCTTTGCGGAAGGAGTTATGGGAAAGGAGCACATGCTCTTGCTAAGCGCATCTAAGGGCCCAAATTTTCCGTTGCAAAATGGGAAAAGAAAAGGGTACCAAAGGTGGTAGAGGCAAGACAAATAGTGGGAGTAATGGGAACAAGAACATGGTTGCCACCGGAGGCTCAAGAAGCGAAGGAGAAGGCAAGTGCTTAGTGCGGTGGGCGGGCATTGGAAGCCAAGTGCCCTATGCTCAAGGCTCAAGTCGCCGTTTGCTTTAATGTGAAACATGTTTAGCGACTTGTTCTACCCATTCTTGGGTAGTAGATCTGGTATAACCGATCATGTTTGTTACACTCAGCGGGTTCTGCGGACAAGGAGTCTGTTTGATGGTGAGATAACGATCTCCATGGGCAGCGTGGCGAAAGTCGAGGCCGTTGCGGTTGGAGATGTTACTTTATGTTTGAGAAAACAGTTTTAGTTTTGAAAGACGTTTTATATGTGCAGATTTTCGGCGGAACCTTGTTTGTTTGAAATTATTTACTCATGGATATTACATTATTTTTGATAGTGGTGTTTCTATCATAAGAAATGACGAAGTTATACGTGTTGTACGTTATATAATTAAGCTTTATACTATTTACGCCAAACATAATACCTATAACTATATTGCATCTTCATCAAACCACAAAAGAAAGTTTTCTTATGAGATGACTCTACTTTTCTCGGCATCTTAGATTAGGTCACATCAATCT
The DNA here is from genome assembly GCA_036937905.1 of Salvia rosmarinus. Classification (NCBI taxonomy): domain Eukaryota; kingdom Viridiplantae; phylum Streptophyta; class Magnoliopsida; order Lamiales; family Lamiaceae; genus Salvia; species Salvia rosmarinus. The sequence goes on from CM072815.1 coordinate 8,789,203, forward strand.
AAATAGGATCCAAAGCGGCTAAGAATAGGCGTTGGGTAATCTCACGGTTACTCCGTTCCCGATCTGCGAATCACGTATAGAAGGTAAGATGTCGACCGGACCAAAGCGAAGGGTTATAGAGCCAAAAAATGTTGGAGTTAGTCCATTCGACTGTGTGGACCGATGTCCACACAAGCTCGTGGAGACGCAGTATTTTGTCACTTTCATTGACGATTACTCAAGTGCGGATCGTATACCGCTTCACCGCAAGTCCGAATGCTTTGAGAAATTGAAAGAGTTTAAAGGCGGAAGTGGAGACGAAGCTAGGTAAGAGTATCAAGTCACTGCGGGATCGATCGTGGTGGCGAATACCTCGATGTGAGTTTATGGACTATCTAGTGAAGTGTGGGATTACATCCCGGCGCACTTCACCGGGCACACCACACAAAATGGTGTGTCGGGCGAAGAAATAGGACTCTTTTGGAAATGGTTAGATCTATGATGAGTTATGTTACATTGCCTATTTAGATTACGGGGTATGCCTTAGAGGCGGCATACTTGCTAAATCTAGTCTGCCCAAGTCGGTCGAAAAGACCCCTTTCGAGTTGTGGTTTGGGCGTAAGCTGGTTTAAGCCACATAAGGATATGGGGCGATCCGACACGTCTTTGAACAAGAAGGCGACAAGTTGGAGGCTAGATCCGACGCAAGGCATTTATTGGCTATCCTAGAGGAACGAAGGTGGTTTATTCTATAGTCTAAGGATCGAGAGGTCATTATTAGCACTAATGCCCGATTCTTAGAAGAGGATTATATGAAAAATCATAAGTCCAAAGTTGAAATCATTCTTGAAGAATTAGAAGATGATCGTATTCCATCACCGATTAGGCGAAGGTGCGAGATGTCTAGTCTAGTGGGAGGATCGACACGGATACTTGAAGAAATTGAAGTGGGTCGAGTTTCACCGGAGATACCGACCGTCTGCAGTGGTACCTACACACAAGTTGTGCAAGTTAGAGAACCACAAGTATCTGCACCACCGTTGCCATTGTGCTGTAGAACCTCGTCGTAGTGGGAGGGTTGTTCGTCGACCCGAGCGATTTATGTTCGTGGGTGAATCTTGGTTTAGTCCCAGCAGACGAACATGCAATAATCGACCCATGGACATACAAGGAGGCGATCTGAAGATATTGATGCAAGATCATGGCACACCGCTATGGACTTAGAAATGGAGTCCATAACGGCTATGGATGATATGAAAAACACCTCTACCGGATGGCGAGGAAGCCGTAGGTAGTAAGTGGATATCTGAGAGGAAGAGATTCGATGGAGGGTTTTGGCTTTCAAAGCCGGGCTTGTGGCGAAAGGGCACACTCGGTTGAGGGCATCGATTTCGATGAGACCTTTTCGCTGTGTGCAATGCTCAAGTCCATCGTAATTCTTGGCCATAGCGACCACTCGAACTAGAGGTTTGGCAAATGGATGTTAAAACCGCTTTTCTAACAGTTACCTTGAGGAAGGTAGAGACATCTATATGCAACAACTCAAGGTTATGTGGTAAAGGGTGAAGAGCATCTAGTATGGAAGCTTAAGAAGTCCATTTATGGACTTAAGCGAACCTCCGATCATGGAACTTACGCTTTGACGAGGTGGTAAAGTCCCATGGATTTACCAGGTTGCCTAGCGAGTTGTGTGTATCGGTTAGATGTCAACGGTGATGTGGTATTTCTTGCACTTTATGTAGATGACATCCTTCTAGTTGGCAACAACGTGAAGCTGTTATCGACGTAAGAGTTGGCTATCCGATCGGTTTCAAATGAAAGACTTAGGAGATGCGGCGTACATTCTTGGGATCAAGGTTTACCGAGATCGCAAGAAGAAAATATTGAGCTTATCTCGGGCGTCTTACATTGATCTTGTGATTACTCGTTTTAGTATGCGGACCGCCAAGAAAGCGAGTGCTACCTTTCGGCCGTGGCGTTCGCTTTATCAAAACGCGATCACCTATGACCGCAAAGGAGATAGAGGAAATGAGACAAGTTCATGCGCTTCGCCGTAGGAAGTCTCATGTACGCAATGCTATGCACGAGGTTCGATATCTACTATGCGGTAGGCATAGTAGCTGATATCGATCTAACCACGGACAAGCTCATTGGATTGCGGTAAAGCATATACTCAAGTACCGAAAAGGACTCGAGATTATAGGCTGGTTTACCATGCGGATAGTCTAATGCCTTTGGGTTATCTGACTCGGTTTCCAAGTGACCGTGATAAGAAAAAGTCGACCTCGGCTATGTGTTTACCTTGGGAGGTGGAGCCGTATCTCATGAGTGCAAAGCGATGCATTGCGGACTCTACCATGGAAGCGAATATGTAGCCGCCGGAGGCTTCTAAGGAGGCTGTATGGTTCAAGAACTACCTCATGGATCTAGATGTGGTACTGGTTTGCCCAAGAGTATCATAGTTTCTTGTGATAACTCAGTGCGATGTAAACTCGAAGGAACCACGGACCCACAAGCGACCAAACACATAGAGAAAGTACCATGTCATACGAGAAATCGTTAGGCGAGTGGCGTCTTCGATTGAAAAGATTGATACCACGGAAAATCTAGCGGATCCATCACGAAGAGCTGCCGTAAAAGTCTACGATGGACACGTTAGAGGACTTGGATTGCGCTTGATGGCACACACTTAGAAAGAAAACTTTTGTATAAGTGGGAGAAGCAAAGTGATGGTTGTTTGTAATAGCTAGTAGAGACACATTGTATACTAAAAGTTTGCTTTAGTATAAGTGGGAGATTGTTGGTTGTATCTTGGCGGTTTGGTTGAGCTTGTATACAATGTTTCTGTTACCACTATTACAATCTCCTATCTGAATTGAATACTTGATTGCATATATCTGTGTCCCTTATCTCATATATAAGTTAGATCATACGGTGTGTAGAAGATCACGAAGTCCGTATGATTGGTCGAGCTTAATGAGATATAAAAGTTTCACACCGAGACAACTTAAGGGCGAGTTGTCGGTTTGAGGTCTATAGATAGATAAGTGACTTGACTTAGTTGCTTGTCTATCTTGATCGTCTCGGCGTATTGAAGGATCACGATGAGATGTGTTCTTCTTTCGACCGTCGTGAAGAACCAAGATCTCGGTGACTTACGATGATGTAAACCTCGATAAGGTATTAGGTGAGTATGAGTTCTTGACCATCACTTTGACTTGTTATGAGTGAGGGTTATATGTTCTAACCCAAGATTCTCCGCATCTTGGGTGGTGGCGATCTTGTATGTCACGCTAGTTATCATGTCAGTCACCGTATCCGTTTAGGATGATGGCGTCCCCTTAAGGAGCTCAAAGGTTTATTGTACTAAACCTGCGAGTTGAGTTAGCTCAAGTACAATAATAAGGTTGAGTGGTACTACTTAAGGAAATGAAGTTATTAATCGTTTTAAGCGGTCGATTGCTATAAATGATTAATGGACGTTCGATATCTTAAATACGGGGATTCGTAATGTCTAAGTGCAAGCCCGACTCAACCCGGTAATAAAGGGTAAGTCGACATTCTTTCTCAGTGGCATGATCGAATGTTTATAAATTAATTTATGTTAAATTTGAACATAAGATAATTAATTTATTTGAGGCCCATCTTTATTCCTTACATTTGATCCTGGTGACCCATCCAGGCAGTAAGCTCTTGGAAATCGGCGCCTATTGCTCCTTTGGCAAGATTTTATTCTCTTTATCCCACAAGGATATTATTATATTTATGGTATATGCATAGATCCTTTCCATATAAGATTATGGTAATAATCACGAGTATGGAAATAATCACGAGATTATGGTAATTTTTCATATAGGATTATGGTAATTTCCATATAGGATTATGGTAATTTCCATATGGGATTAGGTAGTGCATTATAAATATAAGGTATGAGATAAAGTCTAGGTTAATGCTCACATAACTAAACAAGAATTTTCGGCCCCTCATAGAGTTGAGAGAGTTTTGAAAATTGTGAAGTGAGAGCAAGGGTGATTTTTCCAAGCATTCTCCATAGATCGTCCTCGCTCGGCGTTGGAGATTGGGCGATGGGATACTGTCCGGAAGGTCAAAGCACGAGTTCGATCCGTTCGATCCATTCATCTCGTTCTATCGACCGACGCATCGAGGTAAACACGTGAAAACCCTACGTCTTTGCGATTAATTATATAGACGCATGCTGGGTTTATAATCAATGTATGATGAATTAAATATCCAAGATAGATCCTCGGGCGAGGGCTTAACATATGTCATCCCTACGCTACCACCTTAGTAAACATATCTGGGATTTTCACTTCCAAGGATCTTCGTTAGTCGCAAGATTTTCTTCTCCAACAAAGCGACGGATGTAATGATACTTGACTCAACATGCTTTTTCCTCGAATGAAACACCGGATTCTTTGCCAAGAATATAGCACTTTGACTATCGCTGTAGAGAGTGCTACTCTTATGCTCCTTCCCAAGTTCACCCAAGAAACTCTGCAACCACACCATCTCCTTACTCACCTCCATAAACCACATACCAGGCTTGGTTGTGGACAAAGCAATGACTTTCTGCAACTTAGAAGCCCAAGAAATAGCAGTACCACCATAAGCAATGACATACCCGGTTGCACTTCTCCTACCATCTAGATCATTTGATGCCAAATCCGCATCAACATAACCTGCCAGCACGACACTCTTGCCGTTGAAACATAGAGCTTTCTCCGTGGTACCTTTCAAGTATCGTAGAATCCATTTCACTGCTTCCCAATGTTGTTTGCCAGGATCACCCATACTACTCCCATTGCTTGAGCAATATCTGGTCTTGTACACACCATGGCATACATGATGCTACCAATTGCCGAAGCATAGGGGACTTTCATCATTTGGGCACGTTCATCTTTGCTCTTGACGACTCCTTTCTCGAAAGCTTGAGTGATCGCCAACGGACACTCACAAAGCTTCGATTCAATCATGTTGAATATTTCCAGGACCTTCTGAATGTAGCTCGCCTGTGAAAGATATACATTTCTAACCATCTTGTCACGCTCGATTCTCATACCCAAAATCTGCTTTGCCTCCCCAAGATCCTTCATGGAGAATCGTTCGGACAATTGCTTCTTCAACTTGTCCATCTCATTTATGTCGGCTCCTGCGATCAGCATATCATCAACATATAACAGAAGGATAATATAGCTCTTGTCGAACCTTTTGTAATAGCAACAATGGTCAGCGTGACATCTTTGATAACCAATCTCCATCATGAAACTATCGAACTTCATGTACCACTGCTTCGGAGCTTGTTTCAAGCCATATAAACTCTTCTTCAACTTGCAAACAAGTCCTTCCTTTCCTTTTACTACGAACCCCTCAGGTTGTGTCATGTATAATTCCTCCTTCAAGTCACCATGAAGGAATGCTGTTTTCACATCCTTCTGATGTAACAACAAGTTTTCAGCAGCAACCATACTCAACACCATTCGAATAGTGGTCAGTTTCTAACAGGAGTAAAAACATCAGTATAATCAATACCGTGTCGCTGCTTTATCCTCTGACAACCAACCGGGCCTTGTAGCGTTTGCTACCATCAGCTTCAATCTTGATCCGGTAGACCCACTTACAGTGCAGGGCCTTCTTGCCCTTTGGGAGCTCAACGAGTTCCCAAGTACCATTTAACAGAAGAGATGCCAACTCGTCATTCATAGCAACTCTCCATTTTCGTCTATCCTCACCCTGCTCTGCTTCTGCATAGCACTCAAGTTCCCCGCCATCAGTAAGTAATAAATAATAGTTAGACGGTGAATACCTATCAGGTGCATGTCGCTCTCTAGCCGGTCTTTGCAGCAGATCGTCCGGTGGTGGAGTCCTTGGTTCTTCGTCGAGAACCTCTTCTTCATTCTGACTCTCCTTGCTCCCACTCGAGTTTGAGATGTCTAACTCGACCTCTTGGGATTCAAAATTGCCAGAATGCAACACCTTCAATCTATCCTTGTACATAACCTGTTCATTGAAAACCACATCTCTACTACGTATAATTTTTCGGTTATGCTTATCCCAAAGCCTATAACCGAACTTATCACCTCCATAACCAATGAACGTACACTTAACAGACTTGGCATCCAACTTACTTCTTTCAACAGAATTAATATGAGCATAAGCAACACAACCAAAGATCCGTATGTAAGATATATTTACCTATTTTCCAGTTCATTCCTCCTCGGGTATCCGTTTCCAACGGAACTGATGGACCTCTATTGATTAGGAATGCTGCTGTATTGACTGCATCTGCCCAAAACGTCTTAGGCAACCCACTCTTCAATCTCATGCACCTTGCTCGCTCATTTAATGTTCTGTTCATGCGCTCTGCCACTCCGTTCTGCTGGGGAGTTCCTCCCACGGTCTTCTCCATGCGAATCCCATTCTCAGCACAGAAATCTTTAAACTCACGGAGTTCATACTCTCCTCCATTGTCGGATCGAAGACACTTTACTTTCAGCTCTATTTCGTTTTCTACAAGAGCTTTCCACTTCTTGAAAGTATTAAAGCGTCGGTTTATTCTTCAAAAATAAGTCCATACCTTTGAGTGGAATCATCAATGAAGGTCATGTAGTATTATGAACCACCAAGGATTTTACAGGATCGGTCCCCATAGATCACTATGGACCAACTCAATTCGATTTCTCAAAGGTCGACCACCTCTCGAGAAACTCACTCTCATTTGTTTCCGAAAACACGGCCCTCGCCACAGCCAACTTCAGCAGCTTTAGACCGGCGACTACCCTTCGAACTCATCTCTTTCATCCCTTTTTTGCTCATGTGGCCTAGCCGACAGTACCACAAATCAGCATCGACAACAGCTCCTGCAAGATCGATGCATTCTTTTGAGTTAGTTGTTGTATACAACGTACCCTCTTTCTTACCACGAGCTACTATCATGGCTCCTCTGGTGATCTTCCAACTACCGCAACCAAACGTTACAGAATATCCTTCAACATCAAACTGCCCGATTGAATGTAAGTTTCTTTTCAATCCTGGAATGTGTCTTACACCATTCAACTTCAGCATCGATCCATTTGGTGTGGTTATATGGACATCTCCCTTTCCCACGATCTTCAGGGGCTCGTCATCTACAAGATAGACTTGTCCAAATTCACCAGAGACGTAGTGCTCCATTATCTCAGCATCATTGCATGAATGAAACGACGCTCCAGAATCCAACACCCATGATTCCAACGGACTGCTGACACTCAAGATCAACGCATCTCCAATATCATATGTGGTTGCGTTTGCTGTCTTCTTGTCATTCTGACCCTTTTTGTACTTCTTTGGTCTTGTACACTGACTTTTGTAATGATCGAACTCATCACAATTCCAGCACTTGATCGAGTCTTTATCCTTCTCGAATTGACTCTTGCCTCTAGACTTTGATCTTTCCTGTTCACCTTCCCTTCGATCTACCTCTGCCTTGGTGTTCGGTCGACCACGGGTAGATCCAGATTCCTTCTTGCGAACCTCTTCGCTAATCATCAGATCTCACACCTCGTCAAAACACAACATTGTCTTTGCCGATGACGCACTTACACCGCCAACGTTCGCCCAACTTTCGGCGAGAAGATAGCATAATTAGGCACGCACCTCATCATCGGTGATCTTAACCGAGCTCAACCGCTGGTGATCATGTTGAACTCGTTTAGATGTTCTTTGCACCGACGTACCCTCGACATCTTTAGGTTGAATAAACGTCTCATCGGATGAACCTTGTTCATGATTGATGGCTTCGGTACATCTGCACTAGAATCGCCAGCATCTCCCTTGCCGACTTGGCTTCAGTCGTGTGATAGGCTACATTCCTGGACAACGATAAACGTATCGCACTCATCGCTTTTCTGTCCAATAGCTCCCACTCAACCGGATTCATCTTTTCGGGTTTTTCCTTCAAGGGCAGATACAGATCTTTACCGTAGAGGTAATCTTCAATCTGTATCTTCCAGAATCCGAAATCTGATCCATCAAACTTCTCGATTGAAATCTTCTCATCCATCGTTGTGATTGCTCCCTCCGAACCTGAAGCTCTGATACCAATTGTTGCGAAAAACACACACCACAATCACGACAGAAAATAAAGAACACGAGAATTGTTAACCCAGTTCGTCTTGCGACTACGTCTGGAAGCGATGCCAAGCCAGAGATTTCAATATGAATTTCAGATACTGATTACAATGAGGAGCAGCTATTTAAATAGAGAAATAACATTACCCTAATCCTAAACCTATTATGATTCTGTAATCCTAATCTCATTAGGCATCTGCCTGAGCTCAAAAAAATATAAGCCCAAAAAATTCAGGCTCCATACTCCAACAGTATCGATTAGAATGAGGCGCTCATGATCAGCCCTCTATTTTGTAGCACTCACTCAAGAGTCAATTTCATTCATCACTAAAAGAAAAGTTCACAGTGTGGGTGTGTTGGCCTAGTGGTAGAGTGGTTAATGTCCGAGGTCAAAGGTCTCGGGTTCGAGTTCACTGTGACGCAGCCTTTAAAATTTCTGTATTAATTGACAAAAAAAAAAAAAGTTCACTTTGAATTTGCAATGAGTTATTACCAAGCATAGTACCTGTCGTAAATTCCCGGAATAATAAGCCAAGGCCCAAAATCCCGACTCGTCGATTTCCTCGCAATTTTTTATATCCAATTCAGCTAATCTCCGGCAACCAGCAGCAAGCTTTGTCAAGCCGGTAGCAGTGATATTTCGGAGAGCTCGTAATTCAAGGCTGGAGAGCTCCTCTAGCGAGCTTAAATACTCCATCCCTCTGTCAGTGACTCCATCACAGTACGACAAATTTAGCGTCTTCAAATTTTTGCAGCCACGCGATATATCAGCTAAGCCTCCATCGCCTATTCCTTCACACCGGTATTGTTGGAGATAAATATATTACACCACAAGCAGTTTATCTTGAACATTAATTGTTGCTAAAATTATAATGACACACCTGTATAAATCGAGTTCTTGAATCTTTGAGCAATTGGAAGCCACATAGGACAATCCTTTGTCCGAAATATTAGTACATAGTCCAAGTTTCAAGGATACAAGCTCCAAGCATCTTGATAGATGTTTCAAGCCTGCAAAATTCAAGCACAACAAAAAAGTAAACAAATATATAAACAATGACCGCCACCTTAAACGGAACACAAACCAAATTTCATATGAGAGCAGTGGCTAATCCTAATCAAAATAAGAGCAAATAGAAAATAAGAAACAATTTAGGGTTCTTGAATGAAGCATCAGTGTCAAATAACAAAACAAACCCCATTAATTTAAAGAAATTACGGCCTTTTAGATTTACCTATGTCATTAATTCCAGAACAATCTGTAAGATCAATTTCCTCGAGAAACCTGCAGTGAGATCCGAGATAGTTGAGACTCCCCTCACTAAGCAAGTTGCAGCCTTCCAATTTAAGACACAAGAGATCCCGACAAGAACCTGCAATAGCTAGTATGGCTGAATCTGTGAGGTCGCTGCAACATGTTAAATCAAGTACCTTCAGATTAACACAGCTAGATGCAAGATGCCAGATGCCTGTGTCAGTCACTCTGCATTTTCCGAGTCCCACTTTGGCCAAACACTTGCAATTGTTGCTGATGGTTTTTAACATAGAATCAGAAACTCGTGCCCCGTCAATTCTGAGCACTTTCAGGCTTTTTAGGTCCTTGAGCTGGTCGACCAAAGACACGGAAAGCTCCTGGTAGTACAAAGGCACATTTTATATTTAGTTGGTGGCAGAAAAAGTCTTCTCGATAACTCAGAGAAATAAAACAGGACAGCACTTGAAAAACAGTAGTTTGCATGAAGCTGCAATAAATGGTTATGTCCTTTGATAACGGAACATAGTGCGTCCATGCTCAATCTGTTGCATCTTGAGATATCCAATACCTGGACACTACAAGAATCAGAGATTTGCAGTTCTAAATTACACGTTCTTATTTGGTTGGTATGAATGTTTAACAGTCTAGATTGTCTATTTAAAACAAAATAAAGCAAGTGAATGGCTTAGATATACAGATCCAAGTAACTTCAGCAAATTAACTATACATAAAAAGACAATCATCTATGAGGTAACTATGCAAAATCAGAAAGCACTTGCCATAAGTTGTAGTTTGTCTGAGGCCATAAAAATTGGACATATATATATATATATATATGCATTTGATTGACATAACCATGTCCGAGACCAGAAGCAATAGATCAGCACCATTGACGATAAATATATCACATAAGGTATCAACCAACTAAAGAAATGCAACTAAGTAAACACAGAGGTGGTAAGAATTAAAATTACTGATGATCACAGATAAAGTATGGAGATAAAAGCTTAAGGAATACCATATTGGACTCATGAGTCACTCATCACATACTTATAATCACACTAATATTTAGTTAAAAGTTCCACATAGGACATTGAGTTTTAATATTGCAGTATAAATAAACTAATTCCTGAAAACCATCAAGTTAATATTGAAAAGAAGCCATGGGAAGCTAGTGATCCAAGCATAAACAATACCGATCTTGAGACCATAAAAATAGATGCTGATGCTAGACAATTCATGAATTTGTCAAATACACAAATCTGTACTAGAACCGCAAATTCAATTTTATTAAGAAGTTATGATAACACAAGACCAGCAGTTAATTTGATCTTAGCCGATCTAAGGTTTACCGTCTCTCCGGCCCCGAGAGACAATCAAATGTAAGCTACACCTTAACTAAAGTTGGATTATGATTGGAGGGTTCGCGAAATGAATTCGAAATCAACTAGTTTAGATATGCTCGTTCTGTTAAGCATTTCAGGAATGCATTCTGTTTCAACTGTCTTTGGATCAATTTTGGAGAATTGAACTCCACTATTGGGACCGTTCAAAATATTTCCTTCAAATCATCTCCTCAACACAAAACCCTGATAAAACTACAACGAAAATAATAACGTACTGAATGATACTAAGCCATTTTAACATTGACTTTCAGGTCAAATTAATATCTTATATGTGTCAGGTAATCATGGATTTAATAACTGATCGGTGCAGTATGATATGAATAGCCCGAAAACTCCACATGATTCACAGCAAGGTACCATTAAATTTCATGTATATGTGTACAACCCTTTTAATTATATACAATACTGCAAATAAGTAGGACCTGTTTATTCTCTTATTCATTATAAAAGTACTATGCAGTTTCCTAGAATCAAGAATGAGACATAGAACTCAGATGACTTAGTATCTATCTATGATTAAATGATCAATAACTTGTTGCAATTGTAGCCTCATAAATGAAAGCATGTTTATTGGCATCTATGTCAACTTAGTAATCAAAATTATGAAAGTGATAGGATGCGGTACATACTTGGCGGCGTCGGTCCAATATAAATGGGCCCGACATTAAGCTCGCCCATGTGAGTTCGACCGAAGACTCCTCGATCAACTACAACTCTAATCGCAATTGGAGCGTAGAAGATTCGGATGCATATCTAAAAGAATCCTTATGAGAGAAGACTTGGAATCGTAGTCGAGTGGAACTCGACTTGGAATCGTAGTCGAGTCGAACTCAACTTGGAATCGTAATCGAGTCGAACTCAACTTGGCATCGTAGTCGAGTCGAACTCAACTTGGAATCGTAGTCGAGTCGAACTCAACTTCATGAATATGTATAAATAGAGGCTAGATTAGAGAGGAGAGGGCGGCTACAATCATCTACTCTTAGATCAATCACTGATCATCTACTCTCTTTGTAATCGCTCTCTTACACCTCAATACACATACTCTCTCCCGTGGACGTAGATCTTATTCATAGATCGAACCACGTAAATCCACAGTGTTATTGCGTGCATTTATTTCCTACGAAATTAAGATCGATCATCGGGCGCGCGCATGGGAAGCGAAATTTTGTGCTTTCGATCAACCACCGTTTACGAAATAATCATGACCGTACACACCGAAGTCATACATCGAGATCGCCGCCGGCAACGACAACGGCGGCGACGATAGGCACGCCGAGCTCACTCGGGAAGTGCTATGTCCAAAGCCTCGACGAGCACGGCACCCGCCCGCAGGAGGCGGATAACATAGCGAAGGAGATCACAAGAACGACTAATGAGAACCTCCCGCTCGCGGTGAACGCTCGCGAGCCCCTTGCGTCGGAGCTGTGGCGCATAGCGGAGCGGTTCGCCAAGGCAGACGAAGCGGACAGGAAAAAGCGTGAAGCTGATGATCGAGAGAACCGAGGCAGTAATCCCGGTAGAAACCAAAGAGAAGAGAGATCTCGCCTACATTAGAGAAGCTCGGTACGAGCAACAAGTAGCTCGGTATTATAACCAGCATGTCAAATCCCGACAATTCCAAGTAGGCGACCTCATCTTTTGATTTATTTGCTCCGTGTGCTTGCATATTTCATTTGTCATTTATGCATGCTACCTCTTCCCATCATACTATACCCCCTACGGAGGATGAACGATACCCTCTTCGGAGGACGAACTATACCCTCTTTGGAGGATGAACTATACCCTCTAAGGAGGACGAATTCCCTCGACGGAGGTCAGATTACATTCGTTTCATACGAATGTAAATTTAAACGCGCGCATGCCTACATACGAGATCGGACTACCTTCGTTTATTTGAGCGCTCTCTATGTAGATGAGGACCACCCTCCCGACTCGACCTCGACAGCAGGAACCATGCCTACATACGAGATCGACTACCTTCGTTTATTTGAGCGTTCTCTCTATGTAGATGAAGGGACCACCCTCCCGACTCGACCTCGGCAGCAACAGAACCATGCTACATACGAGATCGACACCTTCGTTTATTTGAGCGTTCTCTCTATGTAGATGAAGGGACCACCCTCCCGACGACCTCGGCAAAAGCGAGAACCATGCTACATACGAGATCGAGACTACCCGTTTCTTTTCAAGCGTTCTCTCTATGTAGATGAAGGGACCACCCTCCCGATAACCTCGGCAGAAAACAGGAACCATGCCTACATACGAGATCAGACTACCTTCGTTTCTTTCGAAGCGTTCTCTCTATGTAGATGAAGGGGACCACCCCTCCCGATAACCTCGGCAAAAACAGGAACCATGCCTACATACGAGATCAGACTACCTTCGTTTTATTTCAGCGTTCTCTATGTAGATGAAGGGACCACCCTCCCGACGACCTCGCAAAAACAGAACCCATGCCTACATACGAGATCGGACTACCTTCGTTTATTTCAAGACGGATACTCTACGAGGACGAACTACCATTTGCGAGCGGATACCTTCGTTTATATCGAAGATGATACTTCACGAGGACGAACTACCTTCAGACGAGCGGATACCTTCGTTTATTTCAAGACGGATACTCTACGAGGATCGAACTACCTTCGTGCGAGCGGATACTTCGTTTATATCGAAGACGGATACTTCTACGAGGGCGAACTACCTTCGTGCGAGCGGATACCTTCGTTTATATCGAAGACGATACTCTCACGAGGACGAACTACCTTCGTGCGAGCGGATACCTTCGTTTATATCGAGACGGATACTCTCACGGGACGAACTACCTTCGTGCGAGCGGATACCTTCGTTTATATCGAAGACGGATACTCTCTCGAGGACGAACTACCTTCGTGCGAGCGGATACTGCCGTTTATATCGAAGGCGGATACTCTATGTAGATGAAGGGGACCACCCCTCCCGATAACCTCGGCAAAAAACAGGAACCATGCCTACATACGAGATCAGACTACCTTCGTTTCTTTCGAAGCGTTCTCTCTATGTAGATGAAGGGGACCACCCCTCCCGATAACCTCGGCAAAAAACAGGAACCCATACCTTCGTACGAGAACGGATACCTTCGTTTGAAGGCGGATACTCTCGAGGATGAATTACCTTCGTTTATCACGAGGACGAGCTACCTTCGCCTCGCGCTTCCGCAGCCGACCTCGCCGCCCTTCATCTTCTCGGCCTCGATACATGGCCCGTCTTCATCTCGGCCTCCGCAGCCGACCTTAGCCTTCGCCTTCACCTCGGCCCTCGCGGGCCGACCTTCGCCTCGCCGGTCCTCCAACGGTGACCACGGCCGTCGTCGTCTCCGCCTCCGCCTTCCGCAGGTCGACCTCGGCTTAACCGACCTTGGCCTTCGGCCCCGTCGTCGAGCTCGGCCTCCTTCGCCGCATCCCGAGCCTTCACCGGCCCGACCTCGACACTAAATTACATATTCGACTTGGCGGTGAAGCGGCGGCGTACAACTTTGGCACAACGCCTCGGAAGGTGAAGCGGCGGCGCACAACTTTGCACAACGCCTCGGAAAGGTGAAGCGGCGGCGTACAACCGCACAACGCCCGGCAAGGTGGCGCTCGACAAGTGAAGCGGTCGAAGACCCGGCTTAACGCCGGCGAGTGAAGCGGTTAGAAGACCTCGCTTAACGCCCGTCGGTGAAGTCGGTCGAAGACCTCGGCATAGCGCCGTCGGTGAAGCGGTCGGAAGACCTCGACTTAACGCCCAGTAGGTGAAGTCGGTCGAAGACCTCGGCATAACGCCTCATCGGTGAAGCTAGTCGGAAGACATAGCTTAACGCCTGTCGGTGAAGTCGGTCGAAGACCTCGGCATAACGCCTCGTCGGTGAAGCCCAAAGACTTCGCATAGCGCCTCGTCGGGTGAAGCCCAAAGACCTCGGCATAACGCCGGCGGTGAAAGCCACCCAAAGACCTAGGTATAACGCCGTCGTCGGTGAAGCCGGCTCAAAGACCTCGGCATAACGCCGTCGGGTGAAGCGGCCACCGGTTAAATATTCGACTTGAAGGCGACGCAGATTCGACCGCCAATTGGGCCGAAGCGACATACGACTTGGCGAGCGCCTCGGCGAGGTGAAGCGGCGACATTCAACTTCGCAGACGGTATGCGCTCCACCGCCATCACGACAATTCCCGGCGGCGGCGTCAACCACCGCTCCCCCCTCCATCACGACCTCACTTCTACGTCTTTTTGGGGGGGGATATGATAGGATACGCCCAACTACTAGGCCCAAGCATCGGGTCCAATATAAATGGGCCCGACATTAAGCTCGCCCATGTGAGTTCGCCCAAGAAGACTCCGATCAACTACAACTCTAATCGCAATTGGAGACGTGAAGATTCGGATGCATATCTAAAAGAATCTTATGAGAGAAGACTTGGAATCGAGTCGAGTGGAACTCAACTTGGAATCAGTCGAGTCGAACTCGACTTGGAATCGTAATCGAGTCGAACTCAACTTGGCATCGAGTCGAGTCGAACTCAACTTGGAATCGAGTCGAGTCGAACTCAACTTCATGAATATGTATAAATAGAGGCTAGATTAGAGAGGAGAGGACAATACAATCATCTACTCTTAGATCAATCACTGATCATCTACTCTCTTTGTAATCGCTCCTCTTACACTCTCAATACACATACTCTCTCTCCACGTGGGCGTAGATCTTATTCATAGATCGAACCACGTAAATCCCTGGTGTTATTGCGTGCATTTATTTCCCTTACGAAATTAAGATCGATCAGAAAGTAACACAATAATTAACGAAGTAATTAACCTTAAGCTCAGAACATCCATTTGCAATGTGTAGCAAGCCCATATCATCCACCGATCCACACCCCACCATTTGCAGTATCTCCAGCTTCTCCATTCCCCTAATCCAACGGAACGAATCACTCGAAACCTTAATCCAAGTCAGTCCATGTTAACATTATTCATTCTTTTCTATTTTACATACTTATTTTGATTCTAATACCTTAGAAATTGCTGTTGACATTGTTAATTTTTACAAATACATAAAAATTCAAGGCCCGATTTGTTCTTTTCATTACCTTGAGGTAGGAAATATCAAGGCACTTCAACTGCAGACATTTCTCGGAGAGAAGCTCAATCCCAATGTCGGTTAGATCGAAGCACCATTTGAGGGATAGGCTCTCGAGCTCCGGGTTACCGACCGCCACTTTAGCCAGCCTGGCGTCGGTGATATTCAAGCACTTGTCCAAATTGAGCTCCTTCAGCTGCGCCGCCGGCGAGATCGCGGCAGCCTCGAGATCACCGAACCCGGTGCAGTAGGAGACGTCGAGGCTCTCAGATTGCGCGCAGCTCGACCAGCCTCCGGTAAGTGGGATCGCGGCGTGCAGCGGCCGAGATTGAGGCGATTGATGCACGGCGCATGCGAGGAGGATGAGGAGGCGGGCGGCGTCGATGCGGGGCCAGACGGAGAGGTCGAGAGAGGTGAGACGCTGGAGCTTGGAGAGGAGGGAGGGGAGGAAGTCGGGGTGTAGGTGGGTGCCGTGTGTTAAGTTTATCTTTCTGTTAGCTAGCTAATTCTGTTTTTCTGTTAGTTAGTTAGCTTAATCTGTTGGTTAGTTCACAGTCAGTTAGATAGTTGTTACGGCAGTTACTAGGTTTACATTCTTTGTATAAAGCTTCGATCTTGAAGCTCTGTAACTTTAAGCTTTCATAATGAAATTTCAATCTTCCTTCTTCTACATTCTCTTCTCTGCTATCTTCCTTTTCTTTCTCTTTGTTTAATATGGTATCAGAGCAAAAGTTCCTCTACAAACTCACAGAAATCTAAGCTTCTCTCTGGTTCATCTCTGCAATATCAGTAGCTGCTGTGTTCATCATTCTTCTCCTATGGATTCTCATTCTCTTATGGATTCTCAATCCACACTGCCTCACTTTCCAACAATTATCAAGCTCGATCGATATAACTATTCTTTCTGGAGAGCGCAAGCCATCACAACCATTCGAGCTCATGGCTATGGTGACTTCATCTCCTCAACTTCGGCTGTACCGGAAATGTTTCTTCCTTCTACATCCAACACTGGTGAAAATATTCCATCACCAATCTATGGAATCTAGATGCATCGCGATCAATATTTGCTCAATTGGATGCTTTCATCCGTGAGCGAATCCATGCTTGGACATGTGGTACGTTACTCTACGTCATGCGAATTTTGATCTATTTTGGAAAGACTTTTCATGTCTCAATCCAAAGCCAGAGTTATGCAGCTCTGTTTGCTTCTTCAATCTACTAAGAAATGATCTATGACTGTCGAAGAATTCTTTCTCAAGATGCGAGGATATGCTGATAACCTCACGGCAGTTGGGCAAATTATTACTGATGATGAATTGATACATTATTTGCTATCTGGTTTTGGATCTGAATATGAGGCTTTGCTCGTCAACATGATGCATCGCAGTGACTCCCTCAATTTACAAGAAGTTCAATATGCTTTTCAAGCGTATGAACTCAGGCTTCAGCAGCAAAACTCATTCTCCATATTTGATAATGTTGTGCATGTTGCCTATCGTGGTCAAGGAAGAGCTCTAAGTTCGAATCGTGGTGGTTCTAACACATTTGGGAATCGTGGTGGATTCTCATCAAGAGGTGGTATTACATCTGGAAACGGTGGAGGATTCAATAGAAATGGTGGAACGTCGAAAGGATTTATGTGTCAACTTTGTGGCAAAACCGGTCATGTTGCTATCAAATGTTTCAAAAGATTTGATATCAACTTTACTGATAATTCTTCCATTGCTCCTCGGGCATTTTTCTCAAAAACCAACACAGATCGTGAAAGTTTTGTTGACAACATCTTGCAAACTAGCAAATCTGCAGATCCCATGTGGTATGTTGATAGCGGCGCCACTACACACATAACAAATAACATGCAAAATCTTGCGGTGAGCAACGACTACAATGGAAATGAAAACTCGTGGTTGGCAATGGTAACGTTCTTCCTATAAATTCGCTGGTTCTTCGATCTTATCTTGCTCCTCTTTGAGCTTACCTTGTTGCTTAACAACATACTCTATGTGCCTAACATTACCAAAATTTGTTGAGTATATCTCGGTTAACAAGAGATAATCACCACTATAGAATTCACTTCAAATTCGCTTGTCAAGACAACAACTCCCACAAGATTCTCCTGAGGGGCACTCTATCTAATGGCCTATATCAGCTTGATCTCTCAACTCTCCACAACAAGAACACCACAAATGTCTCTCAGCCTGATTCTGCGCGTGACCCTATAGCTGTTTTTCTGTCTTCAGTTCGTCAAGCTTGTAATTCAGAGACTAGCTCTCAAGTTTTCAGCAATAACACATCTTTAGATACCTTGCATAGATCTTTGGGTCATCCTAGCCCGCATGTATTGTCTCAAGTTTGTTCTCAGCTTCGTATGCCTTTCAAATCAAAAATGTTGAACTTCTGTGAAGCTTGCAAAATATGGAAATTATAGCAACATGCTCACATATCTCAACCTATCAAAACCACAGCACATTTTGAACTGATACACTCAGATTTATGGGGTCCAGCATACATTGCTTCCACCCATGGATACACCTACTATATTATCTTTGTGGATGATTTTACAAGATTTACATGGATATGCCCCTTGTCGCTCAAGTCCCAAACCACTCAAACTGTGAAAAACTTTATCTCCATGGTTCAGTGTCAGTTCTCCATCAAAATTAAAACATTTCAGTCGGATTGGGATGGTGAATTCCGACCCCTTGTCAACCATTTTCTCACTCTTGGTATTCATTTTCAACACCCTTGTCCCCATATCCATACGTAAAATGGTCGAGTTGAACGAAAGCATCAACATATAGTCGACACTGGTCTTACTCTCCTTGCTCAGTCCACATTGCCTTTTTCTTACTGGTGGTATGTCTTTCAAACAGCCACCTTCCTCATAAATAGGTTACCAACTCCAAGCTTGAATATGTCCTCCCCTTTTCAAGCCATATATCACAATCACCTGACTACTCTTCGTTAAAAGTGTTCGTGTGCTCGCTTCCCATATCTTAAACCATATAACCAACATAAACTTCAATACTGAGATCCACCAAGTGTATATTTTTAGTAGTAAATGAATGCCATAAAGGCTATAAATGCCTTAGCCCTCCAATCGAGTATACATTGTCGATAATGCTCATTTCAATGAACTTGAATTCCCGTATGCTATGCTCTTTCCCTCATCCTCTTTCTCATCTCTGAATCCTAAATATACATCGCATCAATCTCTTCCTATCTTACCATTGCCTGAACCCAGCTTATCTTATTCATCATCTCAATCGTCCTGCTCATGTCTCCACTCCTTCTCTCCCTTTTCCATCGTCTCCAGCACGTTTATCATCCCAGCACTTATCAACTCATCATTCTAACACTCTATCTTCTCCATCATTTTCCAGTTCTGGGTCTGCTCCTACAAACACTGAGTTTATTCCTTTGTCTATCCCTATAAACACTGAGTCTATTCCTTTACCTGCTTCTACAAACACTTATCCTACAAACACTCATGTCATGATTACTCGAGCCAAACGCGGTATTTTCAAGCCAAAGTGTCTCGTTGCTCACCAAGATTTTCAATCTGAGGCACTGATTGTCATTGTTGGGCCCAACAATGAAGCTCTTACTGTCATGACCACTGACAAATTACCTGCTCTTCCCACCTCCGATGTTGAGGCTCTAGCGCATCCTGACTGGTTTGAGGAGATGAATAAAGAAATTCAAGCGCTCAATATAAAAGGAACATGGGTTCTTATTCCTCCCTCTCCAACATACAAAGTCATTAGCAACAAATGGGTTTTCAGAATCAAAACTTTGTCCACGGGTGAACTGGACAAACTAAAGGCACGACTTGTAACACGAGGTTTTGAGCAATTGGCTGGTGTGGATTTCCTTGAGGTTTTCAGTCATGTTGTCAAGTCTTCCACCATCCGATTGATATTTGCTCTTGCTGCTACAAAAGGTTGGAAAATTAAGTAGATTGATGTCAATAATGTGTTTCTAAATGGTGATCTTGAGGACACCATTTACATGTCTCAACCCAGGATTTCGTGATCCCACGATCCCGAATATGTTTTAAGCTCGTAAATCTTATATGGTGCGAGGCGGGCTCCTCGTGCTTGGTACGATACGCCACGAGTGTTTGACCGACCTTGGTTTTCACGGATCTACGTCCGATTTTTCTCTCTTTCACAGAATTGAGAATGGTTGCCTCACTATCATCTTAATCTATGTGGACGACATTCTAATTACTGGTGATAATCAGGATGACATTCAAAAGTTTATTGATATTTTACATGAGAGATTTTCTCTCAAGTCTCGAGATGTCAACTACTTTCTCAAGCTTTGAGTTACTCGATCGGCTCCTCATTTTCGCCTCCCAAACCAAGTATCTTAAAGAGTTGTTACTAAAACCAACATGAGCACATGTCATCCGTGTTCTACCCCTATGACGCCTGCCACTAAGCTCACAATAATTGGGGTCTTCCTTTTGCTCATCCTACGCTATATCGAAGACCGCCGGGCGCTACAATATCCGACTCACACGAGACTCGATATCACGCCAAGAACAAGCTCAGCCAATTCCTCCACTGGCCTACTACTCATCATTGGACTGCTTGCAAATGCTTGTTACGGTATCTCAATGGAACACCTGACACGGCTCTTCATTTCAACCCATCTTCGTCTCAAAATCTGGTAGGTTTTTCCGATGCATTATGCCGCTTGTTCGACGATCAAGATCAACAGGAGGTCATTGTGTGTATGGTGACAACTTAGTGACTTGGAGTTCTAAGAAGCAACATGTGGTATCTCGTAGTAGCAGTGAATCTGAATATAGAGCTTTGGCTAACGCTGCATCAGAAATTGTTTGGCTCGATGCTCTTTGTCGCTTGGCTTGTTGGTTCTTTCACCTCACAGGCTGTGGTGTGACAATTCAAGCGCAATGGCATTATCGTCCAATCCAGTTTTTCATCTCGAACAAAGCACATCGAAATTGATGTTCACTTTGTTCGTGAGAAGGTTCAGGAAAATTTTCTAGACGTCGGGCATGTTCCTACTCTAGATCAAGTGGCGGACATTTTTACCAAGCCTCTTGCTGTGACTCGTTTCTGTTTCCTGCGTGATAAGCTTCATCTCCATTCAAGATATGATCATGGTTAAAACGAAAATTCCTTTTTTGGAGTATGTTAAGTTTATCTTTCTGTTAGCTAGCTAATTGCTTTTCTCATTAGTTAGTTAGTTAGCTTAACTGCTGGTTAGTTCACGCCGCTAGATAGTTGTTACGGCGGTTACTAGGTTTACATTCTTTCTATAAAGCTTCGATCTTGAAGCTCCGTAACTTTAAGCTTTCATAATGAAATTTCAATCTTCCTTCTTCTACATTCTCTTCTCTGCTATCTTCCTTTTCTTTCTCTTTGTTTAATACGGTGGAGGGAGTCGAGCAGGTAGAAGGCCTTGCATGTGGAGCGGAAGGATTTGCGGTCGGAGTCGTCGGGGAGGAGGGAGAGGATTTTGAGGAGGAGATCGTCGGAGAGAAGGAACATGTATAATTTATCGGCGGATGCTGCGCTACGACTTCAACATCACACACCAAGTACATGGAATATATGGGAATTGACTGATAACTGATCTCTACACTCATTCATTTGCCAAATGTTATGAAACTTTTGCATTTTTTTATCATTTTTTTTTGGTGAACTGTGCAAAAGAAAAAAGAATGTATTCTTCCACACTTATCTTCGTCAACTGTGGGTGCTGGTTTAATTTGTATAGTGCGTACGTTCAATAAGGATTATTAATCTCAATTATAATAAAAATTAATTAGAATGAATATACGTGGATGAAGTAGACCTATATTAGCTTAAGAAATTAAGACTTCATATCTTCTTTGATGTGGTCATACCAAAATTCAACCTAAAAAATTCAATTTCATCACTAAGATGGTAGAATTGGAGAGTTTTGTAGCAGAGATGTGTAGGGAAAACTGATTTTAACCCTCTCCCGAGAATCTATCTTGGATGTTTAATTCACCATACATTGATTATATTCCTAACATGCACCTATATAATTAATTGCAACACGTAGGGGTTTTCTCGTGTTTACCTTTGAATCTGTCAGGGATGAACGGATCGAGACTCGTGCTTTGACCTTCTGAACTGTATCCCGGTTGCCCAATATTCTCCAATATCGAGTGAGGATAATCTATGAAGAATGCTACAAAAAATCACCCTAGCCCTCTATATGATTTTCAAAAATCTCTCCCAAGAGCAATGGGATTCTCGAAAATATGGTGTAGGATAATTGAGGATTAACCTTGATCTTATCTCTTACCTTATATTTATAATGCACTACCATAATCCCACAAGGAAATGAGCCATGCATATCTCATAAATATAATAATATCCTTATGGATAAAGAGAATCAAATCATATCCATAGAGAGCATAGGGGGCACCGATTTTCCTATAGTTACGGGCCTGGATGGGTCAGCCCAGGGATCAAATGCAAGGAATAAAGATGGGCCTCAAATAAATTAATTATCTTATGTTCGCCAGTAACATAAATTAATTTATAAATATTTATTCATGCCACTAGAGAATAAATGCCGACTTACCCCTTTATTATCGAAGGTGAGTCGGCTTGCACTTAGACATTACGAATCCCGTATTTAAGATATCGCACGTCCATTAATTATTTAGAGCATTCGACTCCTTAAAATAATTAATATCTTTAATTTCAAGTAGTACCACTCAACCTTATTATTGTACTTGAGCTAACTCAACCCGCAGGTTTAGTACAATAAACCTTTTGAGCTCCTTAAGGGACGCCATCATCCTAAACGGATACGGTGACTGATCTGATAACTAGCATGACATACAAGCACCGCCACCACCCAAGATGCAGAGAATATCAAGTTAGAACATATAACCCTCACCCATAACAAGTCAAAGTGATGGTCAAGAACTCATACTCACCTAATACCTTATCGAGGTTTAGATCATCGTAAGTCATCGAGATCTGTGTTCTTCACGACGGTCGATAGAAGAACTCATCTCACTGTGATCCTTCAATACGCCGAGACGCACCGGCAGATAGACAAGCAACCAAGTCAAGTCACTTATCTATACCGCACCTCATACCGACAACTCGTCCTCAAGTTGTCTCACCGTGAAACTTTTATATCTCATTAAGCTCGACTAATCATACGCACTTATGTGATCTTCTACACAATCGTATGATCTAACTTATATAAGAGATAAGGGACACGATATATGCAATCAAGTATTCAATTCAGATAGAGATTGTAATAGTGGTAACAGAAACATCAGATACAAGCTCAACCAAAACGCTTTCAAGATACAACCAACAATCTCCCACTTATACTAAAGCAAACTTTAGTATACAATGTGTCTCTACTAGCTATTACAAACAAAACCATCACTTTGCTTCTCCCACTTATACAAAAGTTTCCTTTCTAAGTGGGTGCCATCAAGCGCAATCCAAGTCCTCGAACGCACTTCAGACTTTTTATGGCAGGCTCTTTGTGAATGGATCCGCTAGATTATCCGTCAGATCAATCTTTTCAATCAAGACGTCCCTCGCCTCACGATTTCTCGTATGACATGGTACTTTCTCTCTATGTGTTTGGTCGCCTTGTGGGTCCGTGGTTCCTTCGAGTTTGCCACTGCACCTGAGTTATCACAGTAAACTATGATACTCTTGGGCAAACTAGGTACCACACCTAGATCCATGAGGTAGTTCTTGAACCATACAGCCTCCTTAGCAGCCTCCGAAGCGGCTACATATTCGGCTTCCATGGTAGAGTCCGCAATGCATCATTGCGCTTTGCACCCGCCACGATACGGCTCCACCTCCTAAGGTAAACAAATAGCGAGGTGACTTTTTCTCATCACGGTCTTGAAAATCCAGTCAGATAACCCAAAGGCATTAGACTATCTCGCATGGTAAACTAGCCTATAATCTCGAGTCCTTTTCGGTACTTGAGTATATGCTTTATCGCAATCCAATGAGCTTGTCCGAGGTTAGATCGATATTCAGCTACTATGCCTACCGCATAGCGTATATCGGGCCTCGTACATAGCATTGCGTACATGAGACTTCCTACGGCGGAGCGTAAGGAACTTGTCTCATTTCTCTATCTCCTTGCAATCATAGGTGATCGCCCTTGATAAAGGAACGCCATGCCCGAAAGGTAGCAATCCTTTCGCGCCCGCATACTAAAGCGAGTAATCACAAGATCAATGTAAGACGCCCGAGATAAGCTCAACATTTTCCTCTATCAATGTATGCCGCATCTCCTAAGTCTTTCATTTGAAACCGATCGGATAACCAACTCTTTACGCCGATAACAACTTCACATTGTTTCCAACTAGAAGAATGTCATCTACATAAAGTGCAAGAAATACCACATCACCGCCGACATCTAAACGATACACACAACTCTCGCTAGGCAACCGGGTAAATCCATAGACTTTACCACCTCGTCAAGCGTAAGTTCCAGATCGTGAGGTTTGCTTAAGCCCATAAATGGACTTCTTAAGCTTCCATACTAGATGCTCTTCACCCTTCACCACATAACCTTCTTCTTTGCATATAGATGTCTCTACCTTCTTCAAGGTAACCGCTTAGAAAACGGTTTTCATATCCATTTGCCAAACCTCAAGGTTCGTGGGCTGCTATGGCGTAAGAATTTCGATGGACTTGAGCATTGCTACAGCGAAAAGGTCTCATCGAAATCGATGCCCTCAACTGAGTGTACCCTTTCGCCACAAGCACGGCTTTAAAAGCCAAACCTCCATCCTAATCTCTCTCCTCTTGTATACCCACTTACTACTTATGGCTTCATTACCATCCGGTAGAGGTGTCTTTTCGTATACATCCATAGCTGTTATGGACTCAATTTCTAAGTCCATAGCGGTGTGTCATGATCTTGCATCAATGTCTTGTATCGCCTCGTTGTATGTCCATGGGTCGATTATTGTCCGCTTTCGCTTCCGTGGATTAAATCCAAGATTCACCCACGAACATAAATCGCTCGGGTTTATGAACAACCATCCCACTACGACGCGCGCCATCGGCATAATGGCAACGGTGGGTGCGAACTTGTGGTTCTCATCTTGCACAACTTGTCGGATAGGAGCCACTCAGACGGCCGGTATCTCCAATGGAACTCGACCCACTTCAATTTCTTGAACTATCTCGTGTCGATCCTCCCACTGTACACGACATCTCGCACCTTTCGCTTAATCGGTGGTGGAATACGATCATCTTCTAATTCTCAAGAATGATTTCAACTTTGGATTTATGATTTTCATATAATCCTCTTCTAAGAATCGGGCATTAGTGCTAATAATGATCTTCTAATCCTTAGACTATAGAATAAACCACCTTCGCTCCTCTAGGATAGCCAATAAACACGCCAGATCGGATCTAGCCTCCAACTTGTCGCCCTTCTTATTCAAAGACATGTGTCGGATCGTCCCATATCCTTATGTGGCTTAAACTAGTTTCATACCAAACCACAACTCGAAGGGGTCTTTTCGACTGGATAGTACTAGATTTAGCAAGTATGTCGTCGTTTCTAAGCATACCCCGTAATCTAAATAGGCAATGCCGCATAACTCATCATCGATCTAACCATTTCTAAAAGAGTCCTATTTCTTCGCTCTAACACACCATTTTGTCAGTGGTGTGCCTTGTAGTAGCTTGTTGGGAGGTAATCCCACACTTCACTAGATAGTCCATAAACTCGTTATCGAGGTATTCGCCATCGCGATCGGACCCAATGACTTGATACTCTTACCAAGCTTCGCTCCACTTCCGCCTTAAACTCTTTGAATTTCTCAAGCATCTGACTTGTGGTGAAGCGGTATATGTATCCGCACTCTTGAGTAATCGTCAATGAAAGTGACAAAATACTGCATTCTCCACGAGCTTGTGTTGACATAGGTCCACACAGTCGAAATGGACTAGCTCCAACTTCTTTGGCTCTATAACCCTTCGCTTTGAGCGGTCCGGTTGACATATTACCTTCTATACAGATTCGCAGATCGAACTGAGTAATGGCGTGAAATCACCCATCGCCCATTCTCGCCGCCTTTGGATCCTATTTAGATTAATGTGACCAATCTAAGATGCCGGATAAATGTGGTATCATCTTGCAAGAAAACTTTCTTTTTAAGGTTTGATGTTGATGCAACATAGTTATAGGTATTATGTTTGGCGTAAATAGTATAAAGCGAATTATATAATGTGCCAACACGTATAACTTCGTCATTTCTTATGATAGAAACACCACTATCAAAAATAATGAATATCCATGAATAAAAGTTTCGAACCGAAACAAGGTTTCACAAACTCCGCACATATAAAATGTCCTTTAAAACTAAAATTATTCTATCAAAACATAAAGAAACATCTCCGACCGCAACGGCCTCGACTTCGCGCGTTGCCCATGGAGATCGTTATCTCGCCATCATGCAGCTCCTCGTCCGCAGAACCCCTGCAGTGTAACAAACATGATCGATCGCACTGTGTTCACTACCCAAGAATGGGTAGAACAAGTCTCTAAACATGTTTCAGTTACTAAAGCAAATGGCGTACTGAGCCTCGAGCATAGGGCACTTGGCCTTCAATGCCCGCCTTGCAAGACTAAGCACTTGCCCTCCTTTGCTTTTGCCTCCTGGCGTGCATGTTCTTGTTCCCATTACTCCCACTATTTCCTCGCTTCTACCACCTTTGGTGCCCTTTTTCTTTTCCATTTTGCAACGGAAAATTTGGGCCCCTAGATGTGCTAGCAAGAGCATGTGCTCTTTTACCCATGACTCCTTCCGCGCCACGAGATCATTACAATCGATTAAGTGTATACTCGATCTTGCTCATGATCGAGTTCACGCGAAAATTCTCAAAAGACTTGGCAAGTGTGTTAAGGATGATATCGACCTTGGCTTCGTGTCAATACCTCCTCCCAACCGATCAAGACTATCCATGAGATGAATCATTGGGAGACATGTTCATGGACCGAACTTCCTTCTTCCATCTTACACGCCAAGACTTCTCTCATCAGATGGAATGATCGTCCGATCCGATCGCCCAAACTTACCTCGAGACTCGACCATATTTCACCGCTCACCATCGATCGATGTCAAGAAAGCCTTTGACATAGTAGTCATCATATAGCATTTTGCCATATTGTTCGACTTATGCCAAAGTCACGCGACTCTCAGCTGCTCATTAGTCGATCGTCGAGAAGGGCATCGGGTTTAGGAGTAGTGAGAACAAACATGTGTTCTTCAAATGATAAGAACATATTCCATGTTTCGCTTCCACTCGATAAAATTCGGACAGATAAAGGATTTTGTGCGAGCATATTGATAATCGTGTAAGAGACATATCTCGAAAGGATAATGTAAAACACATAAGCATACGATCGCACATAATTCGTAATAATAATATTGTAACCTTTTGATAAAACAATATTAATTGAAACTCCAATCGCCCAAGGAATTCCACATGCAAGCCACGCGTGTGGACGCTTACACATGAACCCCCGACCGCACTAAAATACCTTTTAGTCGCTTAATTTCAATCCATGTCAACGTATCTCATGACAAATGAAATTAACGATCGGACCTTACTAGACCACATCACTATCGCAAGAAGGACTTCGCAGGAAGTTGTACTCGGTGATGTCTAAGCAATGACCATAATTTTAACAAAGCAGAAATGAATTCTTAGAATCGGCATACTCACTAGACCATACCGCCCAATTCAAATTCCTTTGTTATCTCATTTTAAATCCATCTCTAGAGAACTTATGAAAATCGCATCATGAAGCCACGCGTGTGGACGCTACACATGAAACTCCCACTTCTCAATAGATTTAAAAGGTTTTATTTAGAAATCTCATCTAACAAACTTATGATAAATGCAGTGCAAGCAAGCCACGCTGCGTGATCGCGTTTACTCACAGTCGCGTATCACTTTGTTTAGAGATCAAAAGTGGAGGTCTTGACATTTTAATTTAAAAATTAATATGTCGGGTTACTAGCTTAGTCTTTTGTTCAAAAGGTTTGTCCATGTAGATCACGTAATCTAGCATGCTTTTCTATAGAACTCAACATGTAAAACATGCTCATGAAATTCTAAAATATGCTTGAAAACGCGATTAAACCTAGCATGCTTACTATAGCATCCAATCACGAAAACATATAATATGTTTGTTCACGTAATTTATACATAGCATGCTTCGCATAATTTAAACATCCACGACATGCTATGAACGATAAAAATAAAATAAAACATTCATCGCGGCCCACTCGTGATCCCGCATTTCGCCTAATCTATTACATAAATTTACAAAGTACTGATCTTCAACTTGAGAACGGGCCTCGCGTGCACGGGCACGGACCGGATTCGTCAAAACTGGATTTGGGCCAAAATCAAACGGGCCGAAAAATGGGTTCGCCAGTTTGGGCCGAATGGTCATGGGCACCAAAGACACCGCTGCCGCCTTTTTCTCGCACGCCGCCTCGTTCCTCATGGGCTGCCTCACGGTCGCGAAAGTGATCGCTAATTTTCTAACACGAAAAGATGTAAGTATAGGGTGGCAAGCATCGTATCCACGAGGGATTGTAATGCTAAAACACGTAAGCTAACTCAACGATGATTCATCATTATCCAAACAACAAATATGGTTTGGTAAGATTTTAGGCTTGGAATTCAATCCAAAGCAAAGGTAACAAAGCAGAAGAAAAATAAAGCAATAAACACTCGGATGTTTAAAAATGATAAAGACGACTAACCACAGGGATGCATTAATCCTATCCACAACGATGTTTATCCTGCTCCTATTAACCAATTTTAATCCGCACAAGATGGAAGATCACATATATAACCGACAATTTACATTATTTACAAAAGTGGCCGAGATTACTAGTTTTCCCTATTACATCATACGCTCTAGTGAAAACAAGCAACCCAAACGGATCACAAAGAATATGCTTCTACGAATATCCTATCTCGCCTCGACTCGAGGCTCATTCAGTATCATGCATTCGATATCGATCGACAATTAACACAATTACGTAATTAACCGACAACTAAATATGCATCAAGATTGATCATAAATCAACACATATAAATAAGCACAATCGAATCATGAATCAATGCCTGGACGGTAAATAGCGATAACAGGAATCACAACATATAGGATCGAATCATGCAAACCCTGTGATTAGAACGAAAAACTAGCCGAGACATAATAAACGGAATAAAATACGATTTAACCATAAAACGGAAATTAAATATATAAAACCCGTGATGAAGCGTTGATGAACAATCGTTGGGCTTGAATCCCAACCTCGGTAAAAACGGAAAATTGCAAAGATTGTTCGGACGAAACGCGTTGGGCGTAGACTAAACGTAAAACAAATGAAGAACAAAGCGTAAAACAACTCTAGAATGAAACTAGATGGAACCTAAAGCTAAAAATCTGGAAAACTTATGAAAAACTGAGTAAAAGAGGCTCGAATCGTATACGGGTTGGGCGCGAGGGGTGTTGCCATATATAGGCACACCCCAAACCCTATTTTGTCTTCGCGCTCGGTCTCGCGAAGCACTCCTCATGATCTCTAGGTGCGGTCGCGAGGTAAGTCTCATGGCTCCTTCTCGCTCATGATCGCCTCTTCTTGCTGCATGGTACCATGACCCGGCTAGCGATCGCTAGCAATTATGAACTGTCATGAAATCGTCCAAGAAGCTTTCTACCGGGCTTCGCCATGGGCACGAGGTCGCGGCAGCGTCACTGGGTTCTCGCGGGTTGCTAGCGGCAGCCTAGCGACCGCTAGGTCTGGTCGCTAAAACAGTCGATTGTATAATTGGCTCGTGCGTCGCTCCTTGCTTCGATTTTCAACATATGGACCTACACAACACCAAAAGAACACCCAAGAGCGATCTTCTAGAAATAGATAAAACATTAAGAATCGATCGTGGCATTTAAACGAAAGCTAAACTCATCTTCAAATATCAACTATAAACGTGTAAATGCGCGTTTATCGAAAGCGACCGTGACCCGACGAGCACGCTGCGCGCGACCACGCTGCGTTCGCTACCGTCTGCTGGCGCTGCGCGCGTTGCCTCGCGATGAGTCCTCACGACCGCGATCTCGCCGCAAACGCCGGGATCTCGACGACAAACGCGTGCCCTGTCGCCCACGCCCACGCACACGCTGATGCGCGCGCGCCTAGCGGACGTGAAGGTGGCCGCGACTGCGACGAGCGCCGCCGAGCGCGCACTCGGCGCCAGCGATGCCGAGGCCTCCGCAGCAAGCGCGAGCCCCGCACTTCGATCGCCGAGCCATGCTCCCGCGACGCCTCGCCCGCTGCCGTCGCCGCCGGCGTGTTCGCGGACGCTATGCCCGCCGTTGCCCGCAAGCCGTGCGACCTCTTGCCGGCGAACTCCCGTCGTGGCGTTCTTCGTTCTTCGTCTTCGTTTCTTCTTTACGTATAAGATTTACGTAAAAAAAATCTAATCTAACCACGGATTTTCGTGGTGGAAAGAAAATCGACAAAATAAAGCGAGCCACGATGAACGATGAGTCATAATTAATTAATTGCGAACGTTATAATCAAACGTGAATTAATCGAACAGAGCCAATATCGATCCCGTGCTCGATACCAATTGTAGGGAAAACTGATTTTAACCCTCTCCCGAGAATCTATCTTGGATGTTTAATTCACCATACATTGATTATATTTCTAGCATGCACCTATATAATTAATTGCAACACGTGGGGTTTTCTCGTGTTTACCTTTAAATCTGCATGTGATGAACGGATCGAGACTCGTGCTTTGACCTTCCGGACTCAGATCCCTGCTGCCCAATCTCCAATATCGAGTGAGGATAATCTATGGAGAATGCTACGAAAAATCACCCTAGCCTTCTATATGATTTTCAAAATCTCTCCCAAGAGCAATGGGATTCTCGAAAATATGGTGTAGGATAATTGAGGATTAACCTTGATCTTATCTCTTACCTTATATTTATAATGCACTACCATAATCCCACAAGGAAAGGATCCATGCATATCTCATAAATATAATAATATCCTTATGGATAAAGAGAATCAAATCATATCCATAGAGAGCATAGGGGCATGATTTTCCTATAGCTACGGGCTGGACGGGCCACCAGGGATCAAATGCAAGGAATAAAGATGGGTCTCAAATAAATTAATTATCTTATGTTCGCCTTAACATAAATTAATTTATAAACATTTATTCATGCCACTAGAGAATAAATGCCGACTTACCCTTTATTACCAAGGTGAGTCGGGCTTGCACTTAGACATTACTGATCCTCAGATTTAAGATATCATACGTCCATTAATTATTTAGAGCATTCTCGATCGCTTAAAATAATTAATATCTTTAATTTCTTAAGTAGTACCACTCAACCTTATTATTGTACTTGAGCTAACTCAACCTGCGGGGTTTAGTACAATAAACCTTTGAGCTCCTTAAGGGGCGCCATCATCCTAAACGATACGGTGACTCGTTACGGATAACTAGCATGACATACAAGCTTTGTCACCACCCAAGATGCAGAATATTGGGTTAGAACATATAACCTCACCCATAACAAGTCAAAGTGATGGTCAAGAACTCATACTCACCTAATACCTTATCGAGGTTTAGATCATCGTAAGTCACCAAGATCTAGGTTCTTCACGGCGATCGATAGAAGAACTCATCTCACTGTGATCCTTCATACGTCAAAGACGCACCGGTATAGACAATCAACCAAGTCAAGTCACTTCTTATCTATACCGCTGCTATCCGACAACTCGTCCTCAAGTTATCTCACCAGAAACTTTTATATCTCATTAAGCTTGACCAATCATACAAACTTACGTGATCTTCTACACACCGTATGATCTAACTTATATATGAGATAAGGGGACACGATATATGCAATCAAGTATTCAATTCGGATAGGAGATTGTAATAGTGGTAACAGAAACATTGTATACAAGCTCAACCAAAATCGCTTTCAAGATACAACCAACAAGATGGATCGAAAATTTGTTACGATATGCTTAGAGATTTAAGGGTAGTTATCAGAACAAAATGAGAGCTAAACTTTGTTATTCACCGAATATCGAAAGCGACACTTGGCCCGATTAGTGAAGTGTGTTAGTAAGGTCAATTAGTCGAGTCGGTAGATATAAAAAACGAGAAGTAGAATCAGAATCGCTATTGAAAATCATATCTCTTTTGCGGTTTCAATAGAATTCATATTTCCGTTTCCTTGATTATCTCATCTCTTTCTCGCACACCAGCACCCAATTTGTGGAATTGCTAGGTGAGTTCTTCTTTGAGTTCATGGTGATTTCGCTAGTTTGGGATATGAGTGGTGATTGATGCGAAAGGCGGGAGTTCGGTAGAACATTTGGTATCGAGCCGTGATCTACCACGCTACACCGCATGCCGCCGAACAATTCAAGATGGAGAATCGCGTTGAGAGTCCGGAAAATCAATCGGTCGATGATGGAGGTTATTAAGCAACAATTCGAGGAGTTGAGGAAGGAATTCAAAATCAAAAGCGATCGGAGGAGGACCGAGAGGAAGCGAAAGTGGGCGAGAATCTAATCGAGATAGAGGTAACTTCGCATACCCGAAGATTCTCATTATCTGTATGCAAGCTAGATTTCCCAAACTTTTAGGAGAGAATCCTATGCAGTGGATACACAAGTGTAATAAGTATTTCCTCTTGAACCCCATGCTTGATCTGAAAAAATAATGATTCTGCTATGTACATGGAAGGAAAGCGGATCTATGGTATCTAGAATATGTAGAAGGAATGGAGGGATATCTTGGGAGGAATTTGGAAATTTAGTCTGATGAGCGATTCTCTAATGTTGATGAAAAAAATTTGGTGGCTCGCTTTAACAAACTTAAACAGAATCGATGTGATGGAATATACATTGAGGTTTGAGGAATTAAAAGCTTTCATGGTGAGTGAGCAATCTAAGTGAGAAGTATTTTGTTGTAGTTATTTGAGTGGGTTAAAGGAGGAAATAGCAAGAATGGTCGAGATGTTCAGCCCAAATACTTTATCTCTTGCTATTCAGTTGGCTAAAAACAAAATTGCAGATAATTTCGATGGGAGAGGTCCTAAGCAGTTCAATAAAATGTTGATAATAGGTGGAAGAAATCTCAAGAGCACTTACTCAACAAAGCGTGAGTTAACAACTACGGAAATGTGAATAAAACCACCAATTTCAAGAAGTTGACTCAAGAAATTGAGATACTGAAGGAAGAAGAAGTCGTGTTTTAAGCTGCGATGAACCATATCGATAGGGCATAAGTGTAAGAAGTTGTTTGTGATAATTTGTGAAGGTGGCGGGAAGAAGCGAGTTGGTTTTACAAGAAGTTGTTCTTGAGAAGATGACTTCGGATATCGGTAAATGCATTAGCGTGACGACTTGCTCCCCGATCTGATAAGAGTAAAAGGAAAGTAGGGAAAACCATATCTACGTATTGATAGACACCGGGAGCACCCATAGTTTCCTTAACTATATGGTCGCAAGAAGGATAGGTTGTGAGCTTGAATGCACCAACCCTTTACTTGTGACAAGAGAGATGGAGAAAAGTTGGAATGCAACACAAGATGTCCAAAATTGGAGTGGGAGATGGGAAGTTGTAAGTTCAGCACTTCTATCACGGATTTTGAAATTAGGTGGATGTGACATGGTCGTGGCGTTGATTTATTGAGACAACTTGGCCATTACTTTCAACTTCAATGATCAAAGTTTCAAGTTCAATAATGAAGGGAGATGTAGTATTACAAGGTATCAAGCAAGAAATGTCACTTAAAATGATCAGCAGTAGCGATTCAAGAAAACATTAAGGAAAGGAGGTGGCTCTCTATTTGAATGTTTGTGTATGATATCTGCAGATAAAATGATTCAAGAAAGTAAACCCCACTTACAAATTCAACCCCTCATATCCAAATACTTGTTTATCTTTGAAACACCGACACAGCTACCCCCTAACCGATCCCATAACCATAAAGTGTCGTTAAAACCTAACACCACACCTTCAAACAAACACCATACAGATACCACTTATACGCAGCGAATGGAGATTGAAAAATTGGTGCGTGAGATGTTGGATTTAGGGTGATTCACCTAGTACCGATTATTTTTCGTCTCCTGTTCTTTTGGTTAAGAAGAATGATGGAAGTTGGCGTTTTTGCGTTGATTATAGAAGGTTAAATGCAGTCACCGTGAAGGATAATTTCCCTATACCCCTATTAGACGATCTATTGGATGAATTGGGAGGGGCCACCGTCTTCTCCAAAATTGACCTACGAGCGGGATACCACCAAATAAGAATGCATGCACCGACATTTTCAAGACTGCTTTTTGTGACGTCAAGTGGGTTATATGAGTTTAAGGTTATGCCATTTGGGCTAACTAATACTCCGCTACTTTTCAAGCGCTTATGAACTCAATCTTCAAGCCATTTTAAGTAAGTTTGTGCTTGTGTTTTTGATGACATTTTAGTATCTGATCAACTATGGTTTCACACTTGCAAAGATCTGGAAAAAGTGTTTCAAACTCTAGTGAGCACCAACTATATGCTAAGGCTTCCAAGTGCTCTTTTGGACAATCTCAAGTGGAATATTTAGGACACATTATCGGTGACAAAGGGGTGGTGCAGATCCACGAAAATACAAGCTATAGTTGAATGGCGGTCAAAGACAGCAAGTCACCGAGGGCTTCTTGGGATTAACGGATACTACGGAAGTTCATTTGCAATTCGGAGTGATTGCTCGACCTCTCACCGATCTCACAAAAAGGAAATTTCAACTGGTCTACAACAACGAGCAAGCTTCGATACATTGAAGAGAGCAATGACCTCACCCACTGTCTCACCCTTCCTAACTTCAACTTACCATTCAATCTGAGACCGACGCTTGCTATGATGGTATAGCGGTACTGTACTATTACAGAAGGACACCTATAGCTTTCTTAAGCAAGTCACTAGCACAAAAATCTGGGTCACAATCTATGAGAGGGTTTCTTGCCATCATTCTTGCTCTTGAAAAATGGCGTTCTTATCTCTTGCATAATCGGTTTATTATCCGTCTGCACCATCAAAGTCTTAAGTTCATACGGGCAAAAGATTTCAACCCCGGTCCAACATAAGTACCTTACGAAGCTCCTTGGGTTTGATTACAAGATAGAATACAAGAAAGGTGTGGACAATCGAGTTCTTTGATGCTTTGTCAGAAGAAACCAACAACAAGGAGAGCGCAAGCTATTACACTCAGTACTCAAAGCATAGATGGGGAGATAATTAGCAGCTATCGAATGATGTAGTGGCACAAGAAGCTATTGTGGAGTGTACCACTATTCCATCAAATATGTCATTATTTTCTTATTCGATGGGTTATTGAGTACAAGTGGAAACTATATGTGGGTCTTCTTTGGGCAAATGAGGAGAAAATTTTGTGCTTCATGCACACTCGGGATATGGAGGGCATTACGCATTAATGCCACTTTTCAACGGATAAAAGCAACCTTCATGTGGCCGAGTTACGGTTCTTTGTCTGAAAATGATCTCGAATGTCACCAATGTCGGATCGATGGCATGAGACATGTCGATCACCGCCTTTTGCATCCGTTACCTATCCCGTCACAAGCTTGGCAACATATTACCATGGACTTCATCGAAGGTTTACCACCATCGCATAGCAAGGACACCATTTGGGTGTCGTGGACGGTTTACAAATACTCACACTTTATTGCTTTATCATCCCTCCTACCTTTCACACTTAGCACATTTATTTCTTGATACCATATACAAACTTCATGGTTTACCTTTAAGTATTGTTTTCGATCGTGATCGTATCTTTACAAGTCATTTTGGAAAGAGTTATTCCATCTCTTAGGAGTTCAAGAAGACATGACAACGGCTATCATCCTCAAACCGATGGCCAAAGTGGCGCGTAAATCAATGTTTGGACGCGTGCTTGCACGCATGTGTTGTCATACTCCTAAGAAGTGGTTTACTTGTTACCTTTGGCGAGTTACGGTATAACACTACTTATCATTCCTCTATTGCACTAACCCCATTTGAAGCTCTCTGTGGGTATAAACCCACGCCATTGGCCACGCCACCTACATGCATCCTCAAGTCATTGGTGTGGAGTCTACCATTTGGGAGAAGCTCGACATTCAACTACACCTCAGCGACTACTAGAAAAGCTCAAGATCGGATGAAGACCGTTGCGGATCGCCAACGACAACATCGAGAGTTCCAACTTGGGAATTGGGTTTACTTAAAGCTCGAAGCCTTACAAACAAGATTCCATTCGTCTTCACAAGGCACGGAAGTTAAGCCACGCTATGCGGGACCATTTTAGATTGTTCGCGCGTTGGACCAAGTAGCTTATGAGCTCGCTCTACCATCGACCGCCAAGATTCACCACATGTTTCATGTTAGCCTTCTCAAACGCAGCGTTAGGACCCGATCACAATGTCACCGCCACACTACACCGAGTTCGATGATGATGGTAAACTCATGCTCCAACCGTTAAAGTGCTAGCACGGCGTATCGTCAGCGTCGCAATAGCCCAGTAGCAAGTGCTTGTGCAATGGGCTCACTTGCGGGAAGTCGAGCGACGTGGGAAGATTTTCAAACCATGGAAGATCGATATCCGTTTCTTTTACTTGGGGACAAGTCAAATGTAAGGGAGGTAATTGTTACGATATGCTTAGAGATTTAAGGGTGTTTCTTTGTAATAAAACGAGAGCTAAACTTTGTTATTCACCGCAAATCTGAAAGCGACACGTGGCTGAGTAAAGTGTGTTAGTAAGGTCAATTAGCTGAGTCGGTAGATATAAAAAGCGAAGTAGAATCAGAATCGCTATTGAAAATCATATCTCTTTGCGGTTTCAATAGAATTCATATTTCCTTTTCTCTCGATTATCTCATCTCTTTCTTGCACACGAGCACCCAATTTGTGGAATTGCTAGGTGAGTTCTTCTTTGAGTTCATGGTGATTTCGCTAGTTTGGGATAGGAGTGGTGATTGATGCGAAGGCGTGAGTTCGGTAAACAAAATTCTACTGACGCCTATTCAAACAAAGAGGGCACAATATATAGAATCTAGCTAAATATATTTTCATTCATATGTTATGAAAAAAATCTATAAATAACTAAATGTTATCATTCAATTAATATTTTTTCAGGAGTATCATAAACATATCAAATTTTGTTATGAAATGTCGTACTTTTACAATTGTAATAGTTAAATACAAAATTATCTTAATGTCTCTATATTATTGTGATGTTCGATTCGAGATAACTTGTTTCGAATTTGTAAATTATCTTGAAATTATTCTTAGCTACAGATGGGAATGTTTGTTGAAGATCTTTAACATTGTGGAGAACATCTATGCTGTATATATTTGAATTTTTTTTTTCTTTTTTGGCTTTCAGTTTAATTATGTGATTGTTAATCGGGATTGACTATGCTCAATTAGAGTATGTAATAATTTTGGGTAAATGTCAATTGAAACTTCAAATATATGTGTTTTATCAAAAATATTTATTTAAACCACCAACTATCGGAATTATTTAAAAATATCTTGTGTCCATTTTCCGGCCCTCAAAATCTTGACATGGCTCACTTAATACCACGTGATAATGACACTTCATTTTATGTGGTGTCTATGTTATTTTATATTTTGGCTTTTTTATGTGGTAGCTGAGGGTCATAAAATGGACAGAGACGTACAAATTTGATAATTGATAATTTAAATAAACGTTTTTAAAGCTCTCAATACTTTTGATCGAATGTATATAATTTTGAAGTTTAAAGTGCTATGTATCTATAATTTTTAGTTTTAATTTCATTTTAAATAATAATAATATTGATTACATTTTAAATATTAATAAATATTATTAAGATAATAATTTTGATAATAATGTGTTTTATGAAACCCTATTTAATTTATTGAATTATTTCGGTTTAGTATCGTTACATGCTTATACTTCATACTATCATTAAGGTATTCATGTATTTATTGAGTTGAATACACAAATTGAGTTGTGGATGCAATGGACTCTAAAACTTAATTGGCATTTGATGGGTTCATCATATGAAGAGGAATAATGTTCGGGAATCTTGCACTAAATAAAAGATTCATTATGTAATCTGATAAATCTAGTTACGTGAGTATGCAAGATTTATGTAAGGCAATAAAGAACACCGAGACTTTTAGTGGTTCGATCGTTAATGAGATCTACGTCCACGGATGAGTGTTTCCTCAATATTTTCACTATGATTTGAGTACAGTGAGTGTAGTTACAAGCTCTTAGTGTTCGATAAGTTGCCAACCCTTCTATTGTCAATTTTCCTTCTATTTATACATCTCTGAGCCTGCGCCTGAAGGCGTGCTCAATCTCTCCATTGGTCGTGACTCTTCCTCTGGCGTGCCCTCCATTGGTCGGGTCTCTTCCCCTGGCGTGTCCTCCATTGGCGGGCGGGGCGCCGCCTCACGTGCGCCACGTGGAGGTGGCGCGACTTTGATTACTGGGGCTGGGGTTTTGAGGTGATTAGGGCTCGCCTTGGGCTCGACCGCGTGGGCCGCTACCAATGTTAGGCCCAAATCGTTTGGGCTTCGTTAGTGGGCCTGATCGGTTGGGCCATATCCCATCATAATCATTGTTTATTTAAGTAAACAACAAGCTACACGAATACAAAATTGTCTAAAGAATTTGGGGGTGTTGGCTAAGCTTATTTTAGAGAGCTTATATGCTCTAAGAACTTATAAGATGTTTCGAGAGCTTATAAGAGGTAATATCTTATAAGTTATTAAAGAATTTGAGGGTTTATTTGGCGATCTGGTGCCGAACTGAGTTGGGTGGTCTGTTGTCTGTCGCTTGGAAAAAGACGTGCTACAGAAGGAAGTCGAAGTCCGACCTGGATATCGACCCTCTGCGTAGGTTACGTCGAGGTCCGATCTGGAGCGGCACTTCTCTTGTGGAGGATGCCGATGTCCGACCTGAGAGTAGGATCTGGATGGAGAAGTCATGCTGGATGGTGTCGAGTTTCGTCCTGAGTGACCGCCCTTCTAGGGATGCCGAGGTGCGGCCTGGGCGGCACCGAATCTGGGGACTGGTTCACCGAGTTTCGATCTGGATGGGGATGTTCCCGTAAGGGGTGAAGCCCGTTGATAGGACGCCGAGGTCCGATCTGGATCCCCTCGTTATTTGGGGAAGGCAGAGTGCGACTGGGCGCCGCCATCCGGAGGACACCGGGTCCGTATGATGATTGCGAGGTCGATCGGGCGGTCTATCTTATACTAGCGTCGTCATACGCGCCAGCGGATAGTTGGCACTCGAGCCGTGTCAAGGCGTGGACTCCACGTCCAATCACGGTAGAGTGCGTGTCGAAGTTGAAGCGGCAGTTTTAGGCACCCTTTGTCCTATAAATAGGCCCAAACGAGGCAACTGTTCACTTTCCCTTCGACCTTGTTTGAGAGATAAAATTGCGAGAATTTTAGACTTGATCCCCGATCTCGTTGAAGGAGCCATATATTAAGCGTGAAAAGTAAGTATGTTTTCCTCATCTTCTTCTCCGTCTTCTCGCTCTGAAAGTTCTATTTACGCCTCGGGTTACGGCCGTACTGTTCCCGACGTAAAGGACTATATGTGCTATAACTACTGGGTAAGTCCATGGGATCGAGTTCTAGGGTTCATGGGGTATCATCGGTATGGGATGGACTGGGTGGGCGTGGCGAGGTCGGGCTTGACCTTTGGAGGAGCTTTTAGAAGTCGTAAAGAATCTGGGATCCCGGAGGCGTGGTATCGCTGCCGCAGCCGGATGATAGGGCGATGGCCCCTCCGGAGGGGTTTATTACCGTGTATGTAGATAGTTTGAGGGCGGGTCTTAGGTATCCTCTGGCCCCCATTTATCTTAGCTTTCAAGAGTATTTCCAGATCCCCATTTGTCAATTGACCTCGAATTCCATTAGGTCGGTGGTGGGGCTAGGGCTCTCTTGCTATGGCATTGCCGAGGAGTTCTCCTTCGAGGTCTTGATCTTGCTTTTTAGTGTCGAGACCATGGAGAAAGTGTACTATCTGCCTCCCGGTTGAAATTTAAGGTAGATCCCTCCAAAGTGTCCCATTGGCGAATAGGTACTTCTTTACATGGGTGAGGGCGCCGAGGTATGAGTGGGGCATCAGTGCGATGGCGGACCCAAAATCAAGCCTTGGGCCACATGGAGGAGGTCTTGGCAAATTTTGGTGATTTTATCCATAAGTTACACCGGATGACCCAAGAAGGTCGGTGAGTATTTATGGGTCGGAAGCATCGGGATCGAGGTGCGGGCGGGGTGAGGGCATCCCGTCTTCTTAGTCCTTATACGTCCGATTTTCTTTGTGCTACGACTTTCTTACGTGATGCGGTGGTGCGGACTGGGCGGGCGGGCTCGCGATCGCGAAGCGAGCTGCGAAGAAGAAGATGGCGCGGCTGGATCTACCAAGGGTCCGGGAAGGTCGACAATATGGGCCAGTGATGAGTGGGCCTCGGGCGGGTCGACCCGGCATTGGAGTCACGACCTCGAGGCGGGGTCGGCCCGGCATCGGTCACGGCCTCGGGGGCCTTAGTCTGGTACCGCCTCAAGCTTGGCCGCAGCCCTGCCCGAGTACAAAGTTCTTTCACATTTGGTTTATGCGCTCTGCGATCTGTATTAACTTGTCTTGCTCTTTTTAGGGTGGGAGCTCGATGATGGGGGCCTACAGCTGTTCTTTGAGGGCTGCAAGTCACCACCGGCTGGTGTTGAGCTCGGCCGGTATGAAGCGCTGGAGCGGGAGCTTCTGCGACGCAGGCGGATCTTGAGACCGCCGTGGCCGCTGCGGCGGCGAAGCCGAGGCCGCGGGATCTTGAGGCGGGAGGGCTGCTTTCGAGGCCATACAAGAAGAGGGCTTGGGCAGGAGGCCATGGGGGAGGTCGAAGAGGTTCGCGAGGTTGGCGGGCGAAGAAGGAGCTCATGCGGACGAGAGGGTGCTAGGCTGGCCGATCGGGGACCACTTGCGAGGGGCCTTTGCCCGAGGCTCATCGAGTCGGAGAGCTTCTCGGCCTTTATTGTCGATCTTGCCACCGTCTTTGGTAGAAGGTGGTGTCGGATCACACAGGGGGTGGCGGTCGCCATGCACGACTTGATAAGGTCGAGCATGGGTGGACCGAGTCGACCTCAGAGCTGAACAAAACTACGCTGGGTGATCTCGGGGTTGGCTCCTTCCGGTCTTTGGAGGCTCTGGCGTCGAGTTCGATCCTCACGGCGGTGAGGTCGTCGCCCGGTCTGGAGGGCGAAGATCCCGAGCTTCGAGGAGCTACTTGCGGAGCGGGCGGGCGAGGGAGGAGGCGGGAGGCGGTCTTGGAGCTCCCGGTGGAGGGCCAACGCAGGGAGCATCGAGGTCGGCGAGTCCGCAATAGGCGGAGGTCGGTGGACTGATGTAATAGTCTGAACCGCCGGGTCGATAGGACCACAGGCCGCTGTAATAATTTCCCACTTTTTGAGTAATCAGCATGCACATTTTGAAATGTGTGTTGTCTTGTTTATTCTGACACTCCACGCTTTGAATGCATTGGACTCGATCATAAATTGTTGACCAAGTTAAAAGAGGTCAGGCGCCTTGAGAAGGCGAAGAGGTGCTTTTGGAGGAGGTCTGCGAGTGGCGAGTTTTGGTCACCATGGATGTCGGCTCGTCGTCGCCGACCGAAGAAGAGCTTGCGAGGCTGATCGGAAGTGGCCGCCTCTGGTGAAACGAGGCTCTAAAGTTGAAGATCGCACTGGGGCGAAGTCCGAGGCGGACTTATCTGCCGATGCTATCGAGGCGCTTGATCTGATGTGAGGCGACTCG
Source organism: Salvia rosmarinus (assembly GCA_036937905.1). Classification (NCBI taxonomy): domain Eukaryota; kingdom Viridiplantae; phylum Streptophyta; class Magnoliopsida; order Lamiales; family Lamiaceae; genus Salvia; species Salvia rosmarinus. Next base: position 8,831,009 of record CM072815.1, read on the forward strand.
GGCGGCTGCGGAGAGGCTAGCTCGGGTGTCGGGAGGAGCATGCAGATGCGAGAGGCAATCCACGGTGGTGGAACTACCGTATCCAAGGCGGCGACCGAGTTCGAGCTTCTTGTGCGGGTATGGTGCTAAGGGATGAGGAGGGCCCAACGGCAAGTTGAAGCGTGTTAACTCCATCGTGAAGTACATGGAGATGTATGAGATGGTCAAGTAAGCGATGCATGCCCGGCCCCAGCGAGCGCTGGCGGGCTCCAGGTCCGATTATAGAAGAACCCACGGAGGAGGCTCGCCCGATCATGCCGAGTGCTACGGTTGATGGGTCGGTGAGGCGGATTATTCGGGCGATCCTCGAGGCGGAAGCGACCGAGGACCTCAGTCGGCGGGAAGAAGCGGGTGAGGCGGTCGTACTCCGGCCGGTGCCGGTCGGGGCGGGTGTGACCTCGGTTGTATCCCGTTCCCAGTGCCCGTATTGGCGCTGCGCGCGTTGAAGTGTCACAGGTGGGTGAAGGTGACCACAGGTCGTAACCCGTCAGGCTGCCCAAACCCGTCTGGCGCTTGGGAGTAGGCCGTGGTGATTCGGCCTTATCGGTGGGTTGAAGGCATCGAGTTCGTTCGAGCATACAGTCGGCACAGAGATTTTGTCACGAATTAGTGCGGCTTGACAAAGTCCGTGCGGGCCGGAAGCCGAATGAGTTTGTATATAGCGTAGGACTTTGTATGTAGATATAAATGTATTTAGACTCGTTTCGAAGTGTACATTTTCCCCCTTGAGAGGTACAAACATAGCTTAGGACTTCGTTTTGGTCGTAAATGTATTTATCTTGTGTCTGATGTATATTTTCCCAAATAAAGGGTATAAGCGAGCTCGGAAGCCGGTTGACTTGTATATGGCTTGGAACTCGGTTTGTAGTCGTTAATGCATTTAGACTTTGTCTGGAGTGCATATCTTCCCAAATAAAGGGGTATGAGTTGGCGAGATCGGTGCGGATGTCGGCGTGCGTGTAGGCGATCCAACAATGGGTGTCTGTATGCTTTGCATGTAGGCGTTCAAATTAATGAGTAGTCGTGTCGTACCCTACTTGGTGGGATTTTCATCTTCGTAAGGCGTCCCTTGTGAAGGTTTAAATGTGGTGTATCAAGCAGGATGTTCACATATGTATGAGGCGAAGTGAAATATTCATTAGAAAAATAAATGTTTTATTGAATATGTAATCAACATCGTACTTTGGCAAAACAATAAAGGACTAACATGATGCCGATCACGAAATCGAAGCTATGTAAAGTACCTCCTTAAATGAGTGATGTGCCGGGTTCGGGGATAAGTGCACCGAGATAGGTGAGCCGACTTTTAAGCCCTGCCGGAGGTCCTCGTGAGCGGTATGGGCCGTCCCATGTCGGATCCGGCTTGTTAAGGCCTCGGCTCTCTGGCTTCATTATTTAGTAGGGCGAGTCGCCTACTTGGGCGGGAGGCCTTGACCACTTTTGTTGTAATGCCGTGCGACACGGCCCTTGTATTGCCCGTTTATGAGCGAGCTCGCTTCTCCTCGAGGCGTCAGGTTGGCACACTGGTCTTCCTCGTTATTGGTGTGGTCGAAGTGGAGTCGAGGGCTTGGTGCGCCGATCTCGGCCGGTATGATGACCTCGATGCCGTGAACCCGGGCGAAAGGGGTTTCTCGTGCGAGTCAGGTGTTGTCTGTGGGACCCGAGGACTTGAGGAGATTTTCAGCCCAATCACCCTTAGCTCGGTCTGGCCTTTTCTTCAATCCTTGTGCGATCGTGCGGTTCGTCACCTCGGTCGACCATTCGCTGCGGGTGTGCGGCCAGGGTGAGCGTTGCTCAATCTGGAGCTCTTCACGCCTCCTTGAAATTTACGTCCAGGCTGGGTGCCGTTGTCGAGATCGAGAATGTGCGGTATGCCGGCGGACTATATTTTCCACATGAATATGCGAATCTTCCGGCTCGTGAGGCTCGAAAGTGGCTCGACCTCGACCCATTTGTGAAGTAATCCACGGTGACGACTAAGTATCGAAGCGACACGGTGCTTTCGATCGAGCAGACCGCGATATCGATCCCCACCGCGCGAAAGGCCACGGACTTTGTGGTGCTTTCGGATCGATGCGAGGTAGCTTTTTCTGTGGAGTCGGTGGCACATCGGGCATTTTTGTGAGCTCGGTGAATCTTGGATGAGGGTGGGCGGTAATATCCCGACCTCGGCGCCTTCTTTGAGAGAGCTCGCGACCGATGTGACTTCCACAAGACCTCGGTGAATCTCATTGAGCACGTGGTCGGCTTCTTCGGCCCGAGGGCATCTCGAGAGGGTTGAAGGTAAGACTTCCGTGAAAGCACGCCGTGTATGAGGTATTACGGGATTTCGCCATCATCTTTTGGCTTGAGCGATCTTGAGGTAGTCGCCATCTTCGGGTAGGCCTTTATGGGTGTAGTGGCAGAAAATTTTATAGTAATTATTAAAGGTTAATTAAGTATTATTAAAGGCTTAAAAGCTATTTAAGCACTTAAGAATTCATAAAATACTATATATTAGAATATTAATCGATATGAGTTCGATTAATTTAAAATTTGAATATATAGTAGGAAAAAATATAGAGATTTATTGGAAATGAGTTTAATTGGGATAAAAAGTGAATTATGTGTAATAATTGAATTATTAGTGTATATTTGCATGAAAAATACTATTTATTCGAAATTGAGTTATCAAATGCTTTAATTATGTTTACTTGGATATTTTAGTATAAAATGAGAGAAATTATTATCCAAGTTATTAAATTATGTGAATAAATTTATTTTAGCAATAATTAGTGATTAATGAATTTATTTATGTTATTTTCGAAAAAATTGAAGAAGTTTAATTGGAATGAATTGATTTTTATTAAATAAAGGGATTTAAATTATATAAAATGTGTCTAAATTTAATTATGAATATAAGTTGTATCATATTTTATAAGCTATCAAAGATAAAATTTTATTAATTAAATTAACCTAAAGTATGTACATAGCAAAGTTGGAAGTGTATTTATAAAATTTTTTGAAATTTGTGTTTAATGGTGTTGAAATTTAAAATAAATACACATTAAATTCAAATTAAACTTCTAGAATTATAATACAAAGAATAAATCATCTTCCTCCCCATTTTTGCTCCCAAAAATTTCGACACACACACACTTTCACACACAAAACCCTACTTTCACTTTTACTACATAATTAAGCTTGGGAATTAAAGAGAAATTATTCCTATCAAGGTAAATACTCCATTTATGTAAAGTTTTAATTAATTAAATAGATGAATTTTATGTTTGAATGCCTATAAATTTTCGAAAATTTGAAGGATTGAGGTTATGCTTGATTTGTTTAAATTTTGTTATATGTATTGATTTAATTATGTTTATGGAGTTAGATTAACATGTGTTATGGATTTAATTTGTTTAAATTCATGAAATTTAAAAATTAAAGAATGGTACCTAAACCCTAATTTTTGAATATGATTCATATGCTATGATATGATTGAATTAAACTTGAATATATGTTTAAATATGTTTATAAACAACATATAAATGAAGAAATTAAAAATTAAATCATACATGTGTAAGACTTGAAATTTTCGAAAATTTCATGTGATATGAACTTGATGATTTTGATTTTATTTGATCCATTTGACATGATAATTATGTTTAGAGATATAAATAATGTATAAAATGAATTTATAGGAATTTAATTTAATCATATGCATTATGTTCAAAAATTTCGAAAATGAAGGGGACATTAGGAACTATGATTTCTTGATTTTATTTGATGGATTTGAATTGATATTTGAGATCTATGATAAAAATAAAGCTTAAGTAGAATTATTGGGAATTTTGAACATAAGTATCAAAGTTAGAAAATTAAAGTTTAAGACTAAAGTTATGATTTTATGTGAAAATTCTTAAGTAAGATTTGAATGAATGATGAAATAATGATCAATGATGCTAATTAAGTATAATTATATGATATTTGATGTTGAATAGGCTATAGATATTCAAAATATCGAAATGTGTAGTTAAATCGCCTTAGGCGATTAACGTTGAAATATGTGATATTAATCTCACATAGAGTTCTTAAATGTATATTTGATGATGTGATGATGATATTGGGGAGTTTGGGATGACTTTGGAGTAGTTTGGTATGTTTGGGTTATACATATTACAGATGTTACTCTGCCGAAATTTCGGTAGAATTAGACATTAGTAAGATAATTTGTATGTTAATTGATAGTTGTTAATATATATATAAATTAGTAAGAAGGATTACTAAAGTCGATGATAATCTTATGTTATAAGGATCCGGCGGAGGAAGCGGGAAGTAAAGAACGAAGAACCAAACTTGTTGGGTTGAACGTCACGAGGTGGGTAATGCATTACGAACTTTATTTTGAAGCTAAACATGTGATATGTTGTGAGTTTGATTTCTTGTGAAAATATTTGATCACCACATGATAAATATGTTGAAATTGAATGTTTTACCACAATGTGGGTATGACGAATTACCTATCTGCGGTAGGAAGATATTATTCTTGTGCGGGTGTAGATGGCGTGAGCTTGCAAATGTAGGCGGCCATGGTATTGGGGAGGAGGCCTACTTCCTTTACCGAATAGCGTAGATAGGGTATGACCGTGGTTGTGATCGCTTCGGACCAACTCGGGTATGTTATCTTGGTATGTTTCAAAATAAAGTGTGGTGATATGTTATTATGTGAAAGTTTTCTTATGAAACACCAATGTAATTGTCTTAGGAAATGTTATTTGAAAGAAAGGTTTTCTTGAACAAAATGTTTAATTTCAAAAGATAGATTGGCATTATCCATCGAGTACTTTCGGTACTCACGCCCAAATCGTTTTATTATGCGGGTTGAGTATGAATGAGCCGGTGTGGGAAAGCGAGTGGATATCATCTTGATCTTTTATTTTGATTGGTTATATACGAATATCATGTCATCATACATGATATTCATAAATCCTCATTGCTAGAACTTTGAAAACTTTGAAACCGTGTTGTGATAAACCATGTAAATATTTTGAAACCTTTTATATAAATGGTAAGGCTGTGTCCTCATTTTGATAATTGCCGTAGTTGGATATTTTCTGAGTGCAGGTTGGCTTACTCTATTTACAAATGTTATATCGTCCGTTTGTTTCCAAAACCTATCTTCTAAATCACTCTTTTATTGAAAGATTACCGTTAATTAAACCAGTCACGGCTTGATTATTTAGTTAATTAAGTAATTAAATAGTCGGGTCGTGACAGAGTGGTATCAGAGCATTGTTTCGCTTTGATCCTATAAATTTTCTTTCTTTGAGCCAACCTCTCTTTAGTAAACCTTTGAATTGTTGGTAAAGGCTCAGTGTTCCAGCCAATCTCTTCAGCTCAACCAGGTAAAATAAGCTGTAAGTGATGTGTATAATTGAATGAAAGGTGATTATGTTGAACATTCTTAGATGGTATGTATGAAAATAAATGATATGTGATTATGCTGTTTCTAATTAGTATATAAGTTATATTTGAATATAGGATGGTACGGAGGAAGGCTGTTGCTCGGAAGAATGTTGATAATAGGCCGGCTGGATTAGGCAGCGTCGATAGTTTCTTTTCCTTTAGAATCAGAGAGGAGCAGCACCTGCCGTTTGCTCTCAAACAGTTTATGATGCTGTGGAGATCAGTTTTAAAGAGTGCAGTGACTGAGTTAGACGGACTTCTCGCATTGGTTAATGCTCTACCTCCTTCTTGGCGAGGATGGGCATCTGAAACGGCTTTGAATTATGTACACATTGATATGGAGTGCAGAATTACTGGTAATCTCGATCGATTCGTAGACCTTATAAAAAGGCATTATCGAAAAATAGGAGATCCCCCTGAGTTACCATATCGTCCTTTTGATCAATTTATTCCAGCAGTTCATCAGATTCTAGATGATTTTCTTCATCCAAAAATGGGAGAGATTAAACCTATGTTCCGTGAGGTTATCATTCCTAGTCCTCCTTCTGAATCTTGTTCGGATAGCGATAGTCTTTTTCCTCTTGGACCTCAGTGGACCCTAAATGATTTAGATTTGTTTGAACAACCATTTGCACTGAAAACTCCTTCACCACCTCTATCTCCTCTTCCTGAAATATCCTTAATCATGTCTCCCATCGAGGTAGCCGAGAATTTGAACAACCACTATCTGTTGGCACTTCCTATTTGAGACCTCTAGGCTGCTGGTGAAATGCCTCTTTATCCGATCCTTCCCTTTTTGCCGGGAGGCCGCTTCACTCGATCACCGATCATGCTCATACTCCACGAAGATAAAGGGAAGAAGAGCCGGAGAGGAACGGAAGAAGACCACGAGGAAGACATAGATAGATAAGAGAAATATGTTCAAAGCTAGGTAGAATAGTTAGAATGGCGAACTACCGGCCGAAGATCGATGAAACTAACTTATTTTGTAAAGTCCTCACCGAGGCAATTTTGTAACCTATAACATGTTTGTTTATTTTGTTGTTGTTTTGTAAATTATAATATGTCGTATAGCTTTGTTGTTTCTCATGTTGTTGGGTCCTTAAATCCTGTGATGATTACGCTTTACTATAATTTGAAACCTTATTTCCTTGTTGTGATATCTTATCAATCTTTGTGACAATAATATCTTTCTTTTGGTATTAGTATGCCTCGAGAAGAAGAAATACAAGCTTGGAAGAAAGAGATAGTGAAGCAACACCTCAAAACTTTCAAATCGTGAACCCTCTCCACCAAATCGAAAAATTTGAACTCTTTCTTCGTCAAAACCACCTAACTTCACGGGAGTGGTAGTCTGCCAAGTGAAGAGTGGGTAAGAACTATTGAGAGAATCTTTAAGTTTTGGAATGCAACGATCAAGAATGTCTGCGTGCATAAATTTTTCGATGAAAGGACTGCAGTTTACGGTGGGAGGCCGAGCGGAAAACCCTCACCCCGAGCAATTGGCGAATTTTACATGGGAGCAGTTCGAGGAAGAGCGTATGCTAAGTTCATTCCTCAAGCTATAGGAGGCGGAAGGAAATTGAATTTATGAATTTGAAACAAGGTAATAGGAGTGTGGCGGAATACGATCGGGAATTTTGCACCTTATCGATATGCACCTTATAAAGTAGAAGCAGATGAGAAGATGGTGAGATGTTTAGATTACGGATTACACGAAATCGAATTATTTTAGCAGCTCAACCACCCATGTCTTCTGCAGAAACTCTTAACCGTCGTTGGACATGGAAATGGAGATTCAAGCGAAAGAATCTGCTGAGACTAATGTTGGCGTACCACAAGGAATTGTACCAACAAAATCCTCCCAAATGGAACAAAAATATAAAGGAAAAGAAAATGGGAGATCGAGGAAATTCAAGCAAAAGACCGTTTCAAAGGCGAGCTCCACGGTGTCGAGATCATTCCGACCGCCGACTACTGGACAACCATTCTTTTCTCAGAATCAGATAAGACCACCTATGTGCCCTCAATGCAACCGTACATATTTTGGGTTATGTCGGAATGGGAGCAATACTTGCTATTCATGTGGACGGTATGGTCACTTACACCATCCATCCATACAGCATGAATGTGGCCGGAGAGGAGAAAGAGGAAAATCTTCGCGACCCGTTCGGGGCGTGAAAGCAATGACGGGATATCCACAACCACCTCGCTATCAACTTCCTCCACCACCAATTGCAGCTGCAGAGACTTACTCAGCAGATGTCATCTCAATCTCTACAAGTCCAACCTCAACATCGGCATGCGTATGCTTTGAAGCAAAGCAATCGGAAAGAGACGGAAAACGATGGTATGGCCCAAATGAAAGGTGTACTGTTATAGTTTTGTTTGATACGGAGCATCGCATTCTTTCATTTCTACCGCATGTAGATAATCTTGAACTTCCGTAGAATCATCTCAAGTAGGGTTTAAAGTACTTACTCCAATAGGCGGGCGACGGTAGTGAATAAAGTATGTCTAACTTAGAATTCGAGTTAGGATCACTTGACTAAAAGTGAATCATTCGCCTCTTATGCATGTGGGACGTAGATATTATCTTGGGTATGGATTGGTTAACGGAAAATTTATAGCGATTCGTTGTGAACAACGAAATCGCATTCCAATCACCGGAAAAGAACCCACGTGCTTTTATGGGATTGACGAGAGAAGAAGAAGGATACCTGTGATATCAACCTTGCGGCGAAAGGTTGATAAAATGTAACGAAAATCGTGCCTATCTTGTATGCCTAAACAAGGAAGACAAGAAGGATAGGAAGATTGAGGATGTCTTTGGTTGTTCGAGAATATCGGGCGTATTTCGAGAAAAATTACCCGTATACCGTCGGATCGACAATTGGATTTCGCGATCGATCTTGAACCAGATCCGCACCAATTTCTAAAGCACCGTATCGGATGGCTCCTAAAAATTACAAAATTGAAAGTCCATTCACAGGAACTTACGGACTTAGGATTTATTCGACCAAGCGCCACACCTTGGGAGCACCGGTGTTATTCGTCAAAAGAAGGACGGCACCTTAAGAATGTGTATTGACTATCGAGAATTGAATAAGGTGACATTGAAGAATAAGTATCCGCTTCCTCGAATTGACGACTTGTTCGACCAAGTTGAAAGAACAAAGGTATTTTCGAAAATCGATCTAAGATCGGGTTACCATCAGTGAAGATAAAACCGAGGATATATCGAAACCTTTTAGGACTCGATACGGACACTACGAATTTGTAGTGATGCCGTTTGGATTAACAAATGCTCCAGCTGTGTTCATGGACCTCATGAACCGCGTATTCCATGAATATCTCGATAAATTTGTATTAGTGTTTATCGATGATATTTTAATCTATTCAAAGAGCGAACAAGAACACGAGGAGCATTTGAGAATTGTATTGGAAAAGCTAAGGGCACAGAGATTATATGCCAAGTTCAGCAAGTGTGATTTTTGGCTGAAAGAAGTAAATTTCTTAGGGCATATAGTCTCGGCAGAAGGAATTAAAGTTGACCTTGCCAAAGTCCAAGCGATCAGAGTGGAAATCACCTCGACTCCAAATGAGATTCGTAGTTTTACGGGTTTAGTGGGTACTATAGAAGATTTATTGAGGATTTTCTAAAATTGCTAAACCATAGCGCAAGCTGCTAAAGAGGAATAAAATTTCAATGGACTCCGAATCGAAGACGGTTTCAAGAACTCAAAGAAAGATTGACCAACGCCCTATCTTAACCATACCGATCCGAGAAAGATTATACCATATATACGGATGCGTCGAGAAATGGAATAGGATGCGTTTAATGCAAGAAGGAAAGGTCGTCGCATCGCTTCCACGACGAGTTGAAGATTCACGAACACAATTATCCTACTCACGATCCGGGCTCGCAAAGTGGTCCACGCATTGAAAATATGGAGACATTATCTATACGGATCGAGATGTGAGATTTTCACGGACCACAAAAGTTTGAAGTATTTCTTTGAACAAAAGATTTGAATATGCGACAACGAAGATGGCTCGAAGTGGTCAAAGACTACGATTGTGAGATCAAGTATCATCCGGAAAAGCTAATGTCGTGGCGGCGCTCGAGTAGGAAAAGTCGGGAGAAATTAGGAACTCTTTAACGGATCAAGGAGAATTATTAAAAGAGTTCGAGAAAATGAAGGCTGAAACCGTGTTACCTCCCGAAACATTCAAGGAATTGTAGCATCGTTGATGGTACTTCCGATTGAGAACTCGTGTTATCGAAGCACAAAGAAGAGATAAACAACTTGAAACTCTCGAGCAAAGATTGAATGGGAAATTTTCCGAATATCATGAAGGCGGAGATAATGCGATTATGTTTGGTAATCGCATATCATCTAACGATACTGAATTGAAAAATGAAATTTTGAATGAAGCTCATAAGGTTCGTATGCGGCACATCCCTAAGTACGAAGATGTACCAGATCTTAAACAAAAGTTCATGTGACTGGATGAAACAAGACATTGCCTCCTCGTCGAAAAGTGTTTAGCGTGCCAACAAGTAAAAGCTTTACATCAAAGACCATACGGAAAGTTACACCTTGAAGTGCACGAATGGAAATGGGATCACATCGCTATGGATTTTGTAATTGGTTTACCCAAGTCAGGCGAGGAATACGGCCATATGGGTAATCATTGATCGATTAACCAAGAGCGCTCATTTCGTTCCAATTCGATAACGTATGGAGCGAGATAAGTTGGCACAAATTTATGTTCGGAAATCGTTCGGCTACATGGAGTGCCGATCTCAATCACCTCAGATCGTGATGCCAAATTCACCTCTCGGTTCCGGACTACTTTTCAGAAAGAATTGGGTACTCGATTGAATTTTAGTACCGCTTTCCATCCTCGAACAGACGGTCGGGCCGACCGAGAAACAATTCAAACCCTCAAGATATGCTCGAGCGTGGTGCTTGATCGAGGAGATCAGTGGGAACAAGTCTTACCATTAATCGAATTCGCTTACAACAACAGTTATCAAGCTACGATCGGCATGGCACCTTATGAAGCACTTTATGGTAAAAAGTGCAGATCACCTCTGTATTGGGACGAGGTAGGAGAACGGAAGATTCTTGGCCCAGAAGCGATCGAAGAAATGGTTCAAATTGTACGACAGATAAGACAAAGAATGAAAGAAGCTCAAGATCGACAAAAGTCCTATCTTTGATCATCGCCGCATGTAATTGAAGTTTGAAATAGGGGACAAGGTCTTTCTTAAAGTTTCCCCAACTAAAGGAGTTCACCGTTTTGGAATAAAAGGGAAACTCAAACCAAGATTTCTTGGACCTTATGAGATATTGGAGCGGATCGGGCACGTAGCTTACAGAGTTAGCGTTGCCGCCTAACCGCTAACGTACATGATGTTTTCCATGTCTCCCAACTCGGAAAATACGTGTATGACCCAACACATATCCTTCATTATGATGAGATAGTTCCGATCTTGATTTGAGCTATGAAGAAAGACCGAATGCATTACGGACCGGAAGGAGCAAAAGTTAAGGAATAAGATTATTCCTTTAGTAAAAATTCGTGGAAACATCATGGTCCGTAAGAGGTGGCGTGGGAACTAGAAGAAACGGATAAAGGAAAAATACCCCGATTTATTTAATAAGGTACGAAAATTTCGGGGATGAAATTTCTTTAAGGGGGAGGGAATGTAGTAGCCCGAAAATTTTATAGTAATTATTAAAGGTTAATTAAGTATTATTAAAGGCTTAAAAGCTATTTAAGCCTTAAGAATTCATAAAATACTATATATTAGAATATTAATCGATATGAGTTCGATTAATTTAAAATTTGAATATATAGTAGGAAAAAATATAGAGATTTATTGGAAATGAGTTTAATTGGGATAAAAAGTGAATTATGTGTAATAATTGAATTATTAGTGTATATTTGCATGAAAAATACTATTTATTCGAAATTGAGTTATCAAATGCTTTAATTATGTTTACTTGGATATTTTAGTATAAAATGAGAGAAATTATTATCCAAGTTATTAAATTATGTGAATAAATTTATTTTAGCAATAATTAGTGATTAATGAATTTATTTATGTTATTTTCGAAAAAATTGAAGAAGTTTAATTGGAATGAATTGATTTTATTAAATAAAGGGATTTAAATTATATAAAATGTGTCTAAATTTAATTATGAATATAAGTTGTATCATATTTTATAAGCTATCAAAGATAAAATTTTATTAATTAAATTGACCTAAAGTATGTACATAGCAAAGTTGGAAGTGTATTTATAAAATTTTTGAAATTTGTGTTTAATGGTGTTGAAATTTAAAATAAATACACATTAAATTCAAATTAAACTTCTAGAATTATAATACAAAGAATAAATCATCTTCCTCCCCATTTTTGTTCCCAAAATTTCGACACACACACACACTTTCACACACAAAACCCTACTTTCACTTTTACTACATAATTAAGCTTGGGAATTAAAGAGAAATTATTCATATCAAGGTAAATACTCCATTTATGTAAAGTTTTAATTAATTAAATAGATGAATTTTATGTTTGAATGCCTATAAATTTTCGAAAATTTGAAGGATTGAGGTTATGCTTGATTTGTTTAAATTTTGTTATATGTATTGATTTAATTATGTTTATGGAGTTAGATTAACATGTGTTATGGATTTAATTTGTTTAAATTCATGAAATTTAAAATTAAAGAATGGTACCTAAACCTAATTTTTGAATATGATTCATATGCTATGATATGATTGAATTAAACTTGAATATATGTTTAAATATGTTTATAAACAACATATAAATGAAGAAATTAAAAATTAAATCATACATGTGTAAGACTTGAAATTTTCAAAATTTCATGTGATATGAACTTGATGATTTTGATTTTATTTGATCCATTTGACATGATAATTATGTTTAGAGATATAAATAATGTATAAAATGAATTTATAGGAATTTAATTTAATCATATGCATTATGTTCAAAATTTCGAAAATGAAGGGACATTAGGAACTATGATTTCTTGATTTTATTTGATGGATTTGAATTGATATTTGAGATCTATGATAAAAATAAAGCTTAAGTAGATTATTGGGAATTTTTGAACATAAGTATCAAAAGTTAGAAAATTAAAGTTTAAGACTAAAGTTATGATTTTATGTGAAAATTCTTAAGTAAGATTTGAATGAATGATGAAATAATGATCAATGATGCTAATTAAGTATAATTATATGATATTTGATGTTGAATAGGCTATAGATATTCAAAATATCGAAATGTGTAGTTAAATCGCCTTAGGCGATTAACGTTGAAATATGTGATATTAATCTCACATAGAGTTCTTAAATGTATATTTGATGATGTGATGATGATATTGGGAGTTTGGGATGACTTTGGAGTAGTTTGGTATGTTTGGGTTATACATATTACGGATGTTACTCTGCTAGAAATTTCGGTAGAATTAGACATTAGTAAGATAATTTGTATGTTAATTGATAGTTGTTAATATATATATAAATTAGTAAGAAGGATTACTAAAGTCAATGATAATCTTATGTTATAAGGATCCAATGAGAGAAACCGGAAGTAAAGAACGAAGAACCAAACTTGTTGGGTTGAACGTCACGAGGTGGGTAATTCTGAACTTTATTTTGAAGCTAAACATGTGATATGTTGTGAGTTTGATTTCTTGTGAAAATATTTGATCACCACATGATAAATATGTTGAAATTGAATGTTTTACCACAATGTGGGTATGACGCGAATTACCTATCTGCGGTAGGAAGATATTATTCTTGCAGGGTAGATGGCGTGAGCTTGCAAATGTAGCCGGCCATGGTATTGGGGAGAGGCCTACTTCCTTACCGAATAGCGTAGATAGGGTATGACCGTGGTTGTGATCCTTGGGACCAACTCGGGTATGTTATGCCAGTATGTTTCAAAATAAAGTGTGGTGATATGTTATTATGTGAAAGTTTTCTTATGAAACACCAATGTAATTGTCTTAGGAAATGTTATTTGAAAGAAAGGTTTTCTTGAACAAAATGTTTAATTTCAAAAGATAGATTGGCATTATCCACTGAGTACTTTCTGGTACTCACGCCCTCCAAATCGTTTTTATTATGCAGGTTGAGTATGAATGAGCTGTGGCTGGGAAACTGAGCTGGATATCATCTTGATCTTTTATTTTGATTGGTTATGTCTGAATATCATGTCATCATACATGATATTCATAAATCTCATTGCTAGAACTTTGAAAACTTTGAAACCGTATTGTGATAAACCATGTAAATATTTTGAAACCTTTTATATAAATGGTGCGTCAGTCCTCATTTTGATAATTGCCGTAGTTGGATATTTTAAGAGTGCGGTTGGCTTACTCTATTTACAAATGTTATATCGTCCGTTTGTTTCCAAAACCTATCTTCTAAATCACTCTTTTATTGAAGATTACCGTTAATTAAACCAATCACGGCTTGATTATTTAGTTAATTAAGTAATTAAATAGTCGGGTCGTGACAATGGAGACATCCAATTCGGCTCTATCTCGGTGATGATGCCGATGTGAGACTCATATGCTTGGAATGAACCTCCTCCGGTGGACTTGTTGACGACGCACTAACTTGTCGAGAACGTCACCCATTTGTTTTAAGCCTCGAGATCCGATGAATCTTGGAGTACTGAATGAGGTCAAGATCCCTTTGCCTTCTCGAGGTCTCGCTCATCCGGTCCTCCTTGGCCTCGTGTCTCGCTTAGGACCGGTTTACCACGACCTAGAATCCCAAGATCTGGACATTATCCACATTCAATTCGCTGCGGCGAGTCACGAGATCGGTGCTTCATACTCCACCTCGTTGTTGGTGGTCGGGAAGGTAAACCGGAGGGCGTAGGTCACTTCTTGATTGTCCGGGCCGAGGAGGAGAATGCTCGCTCACGCCGTTTGCATGAAGCTCCGTCCACGTACATCTGCCAACAATTATCGGGCGGTGCAGGGTCGGATTCCTCCGCTATGGGGGCGGGCGTTGGGGCGACCTCGCTGGTAGAGCCGACCTCGGTGAATTTGGCTTCCACCAGGAAGTCGGCGAGCTGCCTTTTATGGCGATGCAGGGGAGTCACGAGATGTCGTGCTCATGAGCTCAGGCCCACTGCTGTCGTCCGGATGACTCTGGCTTGGACAAGACTTGTCTCAAAGGTAGGTCAGTTAGTACCTGGACAGAATGGGCTTGGAAGTAGGGTCGGAGGCGTCGCTTGGCGTTCACCAAGGCTAGTGCTACCTTTTCGAGGCTGGTGTACCTCGTCTCTGGTCCCTTGAGAGCTCGGCTAATAAAGTAGATGGGGAGTTGTCGTCCCTCCTCATCTCGCACCAATACCGCACTGATGGCCTCGTCCGAGGCGGCCAAGTATAGAGAAAGGAGTTCACCTTGCTTCGGGGCGGACAGGGTCGGCAGGTCGGCCAGATACTCCTTCAGCTGTGCGAAGGCGACCTGGTGTTCTTCCTGCCAGGCGAAGTCCGGAGCTCTCCTCAGGATCTTGAAGAAGGGAAGCTGCTTCTCGGCGGCTCGAGATAGGAATCTGCTGAGGGCGGCTAGGCACCCGGTGAGTTTGTGGATCTCACGGATGGTCCTTGGCACCTGCATGTCGAGCACTGCCTTCACCTTGGTGGGATTGGCCTTGAGCCCTGCTGAAAACCCAGCATCCCGGAACTTGTCGGTCTTCACCATAAATGTACATTTCGGGGTTGAGCTTGAGGTTGGCCGACACGAGGAGTTGGAGGATAGTCTTGGGTCATCGGCGCACTCTCGTTTTTAACTTTTGACTACGATGTCGTCGGCGTGACCTCGACGATCTCCCGATGTGGTCTTTGAATGTTGCATCCACCATCCTCTAGTAAGTAGCCCCGGCGTTCTTCAGGCCGAAAGGCATCTTTCGGTACGCAAAGACGCAGAAGTCGGTGATGAACACGATCTTCGGGGCGTCCTCCGGCTCATCGAGTTTGGTGGTATCCTTTGTATAGATCGAGGAAGAACATCTCATGGCCCACCAATGCCTCCACCTTCTTGTCGATGTCGGGAGGGTAGCAATCTTTAGGCGGTGCTTGTTGAGGACGGTGTAATCGGCGCACATGCGCCCCTCCTCAGCTTTCGGACCACGGCCGGATTAGCCATCCGGTCGGGTGTTGACCTCGAACAAGATCTTGGCCTTCGAGTTGAGTCACCTCGTCCCTTATGACTGGCCGCGTTCGCCGTGAATATTCTTTTCTTCGGGATGGCTTGGTAGCCGGGTCAATGTTGAGGCGATGAGTTATGAGCTCGGGCGACACTCGGTCATATCGGCGGGGACCACGCAAACACGTCCTGTATTCCCTCGAAGTTGTATAACACGCCGGATGTCGGTTGGGCCACAGGTGCCGACCGGATGACCTTCGAGGATCGTCGTCGCATAGTCGAAGGCTCTCGGTCGGTCATCCACAGGCGTCGGCCTCAGGGTTACGTAATTGCTATGCAGGGCGAGGCCGCATCTTGGGTCGAGACTCGTAGGCATTCTTTTCTTTGCCGTTTGGTCGCCTGGATGCTAAGCACTCCCACCGGGTGGGAATCTTGACGGTGGTGGTAGACCGAGCAGACGATCTTGGTGGCGTATAGCAATCTCCCCGGGATGATGTTATGCGGAGGGGGCTGGACCAGAAAAATTTAATGGCCTTGGTGACCGACACGGAGCCCGTCCTACTGATGAAGGAAGGGTAATGGCGCCTCGGGTTGAACCGCCTCTGGGTGAAGCTCGTAATTGTGAGGCGCGAAGTACAGAATACCTCCGACCTCGAGTTTATCCGAGCAGCTACGGAAGATGATCTTGACGAGGCCCCGATGTCGACATAGACCCGATGGACGTTCTTGTTGCCCACCACGGCTGTATGGTGATGGCGTCACAGTGCGGCATGATTTTGGGTACGGATCCTCCTTGGAGAACACTATGTTCTCCCGTCCGAGTCGCTTGTTCTTTGGCTCGCTCGGTGGCGGCCTCCGAGCCGTTCTTTAACGACGATCTCGTCGCTCCGATGGGCAGTCCGGTTATAACGTAGACCTGCTCCATAACATTGGGACCTTCGTCCTCGTCGTCTTCAGGTCGGGTCGTCGTCAAGGTCGGCCCGCAGTTGTTGCCACCGTTATTCTTCCCCTTGCGCTTCCTGTTTCCCGACCCAGCTCGATCGAGGTATTTCTTGAGGGCTCCACCTTTGACGAGCTCGTCGATCTGCAAGCCCAGGTTCCTGCAATCCTCGGTATCATGACCATACCCTTGGTGATAGTCACAATACTCCTCTGTGGACCTCTTCTTGGATCCTCCTTTCATAGAAGGGGGCTTCGGGAAGAGCTCGGCGTGGAGCTCGAATATTTCCGCCCTTGATTTGAGCAGGGAAGGCGCTCTGCCGCCAGGGTTGGGCCGAGGTCCGAGCCTGGACTCCAGTGGCCCTCTCTTGATCCTGTCGAAGGCGCTTCGGCGATCAGCGCCTCGACTTCGGTCATCTGGCTTTTTTCTTTCGGACTTCTGCTCGTCCCAGTTTCCTCTTCTTCCGATCCGACTCGTCTCCTTTGACGAAGTTGTCCACCAGGTTCCAAAGCTTACTTGTCGTCTTTGGTTTCTCCCTGGTGATTTCTTTGTTCAGCGCGCCGGGTCGGATCCCGTTTTTGAACGCGTTGATGATGTAGAGATCGTTCATCGCGTCGATTTTGAGCGACTCTTTGATGAACCTCGAGGCGAAGTTCGACATCGTCTCGTCCCCGCCTCGGCGGATTGTGGCAGTCGGAGGAAGGCTACGAGGTGGCATCTTCGATAGAGCGCCATTTGAGCGATCCATGAGGTACCGGCGGTGTATCTTTGCTGCGGAGGCGAGGTGAGCGGCGTCGTGCGTTGGAGATCGGCACCTCGGGAAGATTTTGCACATGTGAAAATCTTCCATTCCTTGATTCGCCATGTTGGTAGTGTAGGCGAAAAGGAAGTGGGAGGGTCTCCTGGGCCATCGTGGCGGCAATATTGGGTGCCGGTATCGTTTGAGGCGGGCGTGTCTAGAATTTCTCGGAGAAAGGAGATGATTCTCCGTGCGGTCGAACCCCGGAGATTGTTGCCATCTCTTCCGGGAGGGTGGGGATCGGTGGCGCGCTATCGTCCCTCAGGGGGAGTTCGACTCGCCTTTCTTCTCTCTGTTTGCTCGGCTCTGCAGTCGACATAACGAGGTGGAAAGCGGCTCCGCCGATGGCGAGGCGGCGGTGGTGGCGGCTCGTCGCGGTGGCGGCTCCGCGAATGGGGCGGCGGCTCGGCCGCGGTGAGCGGCTCCGCACGTCGAGGTGTGATGCACGTTCTCGGCTATCACGCCGAGGTGGGCGCTGGCTGTTTCGGAGGGGGGAGCGACCTCGGGCGGCCGTGGTATTCAATCGGGGCCGCGAGGGCCCGCTCCTTTGTCCTCTGGTTGAGAAGCTTTGGAATTGGCGAGGTTGGCGTTGAGGAACTCGGTCACAGCTCGGCCGAGGACCTCGTGGGACGAATGAGCTGTTTGTTCGTCCTCGTTGAGGTCGGCATCTCCCCCTACGTTAGGGAGGCGGTCCTGAGGGTGTATGGAGACGTTTTCCATGTTGCCCTCGGAGTGTGGCGCTGTGGCGTCTGCGATCTCCTTCCGCGATCTTGAGTGACCACCGGTCGTCCTCGGCCGGTTGTTACCGATGTGGGCGGCGGTTGTGCGTATTCTTGCCATTAAGTTGTAGAAATGAAGCTTTCTTGTTCGGATGTTCCCACAGACGGCGCCAATGATAAATCGATTCACGTGAGTATGCAAGATTTATGTAAGGCAATAAAGAACACCGGGCTTTTTACGTGGTTCGATCGTTAATGAGATCTCGTCCGGAGTGTTTATCAATATTTTCACTATGATTTGAGTACGGTGAGTGTAGTTACAAGCTCTTAGTGTTCGATAAGTTGTCAACCCTTCTATTGTCAATTTTCCTTCTATTTATACATCTACGAGCTGCGCTGAAGGCGTGCTCAATCTCTCATCGGTCGTGACTCTTCCTCCGCGTGCCTCCATTGTCGGGTCTCTTCCCAGGCGTGTCCTCCATTGGTTGGGCGGGGACGCTTCGCTTTACGTGCGCCACGTGGAGGGTGGCGCCTGACTTTGGTTCTGGGGGCTAGGGTTTTGGGGGCTGATTAGGGCTCGCCTTGGGCTCAACCGCGTGGGCCCGCTACCAACGTTAGGCCCAGCTCGTTTGGACCCGTTAGTGGGCCTGATCGGTTGGGCCATATCCCATCATAATCATTGTTTATTTAAGTAAACAACAAACTACACGAATACAAAATTGTCTAAAGAATTTGGGGGTGTTTGGCTAAGCTTATTTTAGAGAGCTTATATGCTCTAAGAACTTATAAGATGTTTCGAGAGCTTATAAGAAGTAATATCTTATAAGTTATTAAAGTGTTCCAGCTGCATGGCTCCCCAACCCCGACTGCTTTGCTGTGGCTGATTTCCTCCTCCCCAGCCACCACCCTGCGCCATTGCTCCCCAACCTCCCCATCTGTTTTGTTCAGATACTCCCAAACTGCCGCCTCTACCTTCATATGTTTCTTCCCAACCTCCACGTTGCTCATTCTGTCCCCAACTTCGTGGTGCACCACATTGCTCACTCTGTGCCCAACCTCCTGCTGCACCTCGTTGTTCTTTCCCAACGTCCTGTACACGTCTCATCCCACCGCTGACGGTTTGCTGCTGCTGTGCCACTTCCATTAGGCATACCTCTCCAACCTTCATCCGTCCGCATCCTCTTTGCCATTGAAGTCTCGACCACCACAGCTTGCTGTACTTGCTTCCCCTTCCCCTACTGTGTTCCTGGACGGCTTTTCATGTGGATTGTACTATTCTTATGGAAAGAGCCGGAACGCATGTCTTTTTTCTTTCTTTTCCCAGTTACTATTCTTCTGGTCCGGTTTCCTTGAGACTGAACACGAAGGAAATGTGCAGTCATATTGAAATTTGTAATGCCTCTAGGAACTGAGGTAGAGATGGCATCAACCCCCACCCATGAAGGCGGTAAGATGCCGAATAGATATGTCTATACATTTGTAGATCTGTTTCACTTCTGCTGGCCCGAAAGCCCTTGCGACATTCTGGGAATCCTCTACCTGTGGAACTGGTATTCGTCACGTTGCGTCAAAGGCCGTCAAATTTCGAGACAAAAGAGTAGGTATAATAATTACACTGATAGAGGCAACTTTAGAATCCCAAGTTTTGGATGTCCAGGAAGCAGTTCATGTGCTCGCACAGAGACCTTTAGACCAAAGAATTTCAACAGAAGATAACTGCAAATTTAACAAAAGCCATGACTATTGATCCTCTGATAAAATAATATAAGTAAAAATAATGTTATTCAAGGATTAGAAATAGGTATTATAATGTAGGAGATAACCGGCATGATCTTCTACATTATAATGATAAATGCGCATTTTCAAGCAAATTCACATAAACATCAAGAAGACCACACTAAACAACATTAAATTTAATTAAGCCCAAAAGCAAATATGTTTGTGAAAGCCTTCAAAATTTCACCTTTTGCGCGCAACGCCATTATCCAACAAGAATCTCTGGCTGTTTAAGAGTAACTCATGAAGCATAAGATTAATTGGAAATAATTATAGAACTGGGCAAATTATCGGGATGGGTTCTACTTCGATTCAATTTTTGTGTGGATGGATTGAGCAGTAAAGAAGTATATGGATGGGCGTGGACTCCTAAATGCAGCAATGCATACAACGACGCGCCCTCTCGATTCTCGAATTCCGATATCCAATAAAACTTAACCGCATAGTGTATCGGGTCAACAGCTGACCCATTTAATACAATAGAATCTTTAATTAGATTTTCAAAATAGAGTGACTGTGTATTTACCATGAAAAAAAAAGTTCAAAATTTATTGTATTTTCAGACTTGAAGTAATTTATAATCGATATGTCGCACCATTTATGAGCACTTAAGTTTTAATTTTTTATAATTTATGAATTTAGTGATTTTGGTCATAATTTCTAAAATATAAGGGAAAAAAACTTTTCAATAAATTTTATGCTTGGATCGTTCCCGAATTATTACAAAGGAGATGGTTGTGCTTCAACTAAACTATTAGGATACAGAATTTGTGTAAATTCCAAAAAAAAAAAGTCCCTCCGTAATAGAGTATTCTTCAAATACATATATAAAGAGTGTGGAGATCACCTTAACCTTATAGGAGGTCATGACAAAGACGCATAGAAATTTGTGTTGCTTGTGGTTTGTACGGAGTGTTGCTAATAAGACAGCAGACATCGATGTGCATGGATATACGTGAAAGTCGCATATGATTGTGCTGAGTCTCGTGATGACATGCTGGGTCGTGCACCGAGGATGTTAAATTCATTAAATTTGCTGTATGTTATGATAGAAACCAATGGGAAGTTACCCCGTCGGATAAATTGTTGCTTCTAAAGCAGGCAAAAGCATCGTTGGAGCTTACAAAAGGAAGAGAGTGTTGGAGAAGGAGAAGGAGAAGGAGAAGGAGAATGAGTAATAGAAGCAACGTCCGGACAAGCAATGTCATTGCAGAAAATGAAGCTCGCGTGTCCGATCCCGGTGATACAGAAGCAATGTCAATGCTCAATAAACTCTTTTTTAGTTTATGTTTCACCAAATTACTTGCACAATTTCTATTTAACTAGTTGTACTTCATGTGATATACGAATCAGTATCGCAAACACAAGAAAGATTGTTTAGGTTTAATTTATTTTCGGCAGCGGCTCACGTACTACAAGAAATTCATCGATTAACGACGGACTTTACTACGGATTTTTGTCCGTCTTAATCCAACGACGGGTCAATGACGGACAACGACGGATAGTGAAAATAAAAGCAATTACGGACTTGAGACAAATTAATTTGGTGCGCCGATCAAAGACGGAATAACTACGGATTTTTCCGTAGTTGGGCTTCTATGACGGACTCTATCCGTCTTTAGTTAATTTTTTTTTTGTTTTTTGGTTTTACGACGGACACGGTCAGTAGCAATATTTAACTTTTCAAAATACATATTTCCTTCTCCTCCTCGTCTGCATTGTGAGCCCTAATCCCAAATCTACCACATCTTCTCCTCTACCGCCTCACCTCCTCGTCTGCATCATCGCCGCCTCTACCATCACCACCCGCCGCTACACCTTGTTCTCTGCTCTACCATCGCCCGCCTCTACCATCACCGCCCGCCCGCCCACCGTCTCTCATCTTCACAGCAATTTTATCACAATCTCTCGATTAATCATCTTCACAGCCTTTCTCCAGTCTTTTCAGTGTTATAAGTTTAAAATGTGTGCTAATCCTTTAATCTTTGTAGGGAAGAAAAGATAGTAGAGCATGCCAAAGCCCTTAAAGTAGCGGATCTGAAGCGCACTCGGTCCGGTTATCGATGGCGGTGAAGTACCGGTCTTCATATTGAATTGATAGAGATGTTCTCTGCTTTCGATTACGCGTGCTTACGATTGTGCTCTCCACACGTCTCTCCTAGTGGCGTAGCTCCGCCGCCGTCATCGCCAGGTGAAGCTATTATCCATTTCCCCCGAACTTTTATATCTTAATCTCTTTATTTCTGCAATTTTGTTTCGCTAATTTTCGTCTGCATGCTTTTTTCCCCGTCTTTCTACAAGCATATGGTAATTCGGTTGTTACTAGTCGGCTACAATGAACTTGGAGTGAATTGGAAGTAAAGTTATTAAATTTTGTTTGCATTGCAAATT
This sequence comes from Salvia rosmarinus, assembly GCA_036937905.1. Classification (NCBI taxonomy): domain Eukaryota; kingdom Viridiplantae; phylum Streptophyta; class Magnoliopsida; order Lamiales; family Lamiaceae; genus Salvia; species Salvia rosmarinus. The sequence goes on from CM072815.1 coordinate 8,853,330, forward strand.
GTTTCTTATTTTAATTTGGTGTTATTTTGGCTTCCGAGTTCATTACTATGCTTCCATAGTTAATTTTCAGTCGCTGTCCATCACTAGCCGTTGACTTGTTCTTTGTTTAAAATAAGAGATAATATTGCTGATAGTGATATATATTTCTTGTTTTGGATTACTAATTCTTAAATGCAATAAATGGAACTGGATATTATAATAAATGGAACTGGCAAGCTTAAATTGCGGAAAAATAAAAAACTCGTTTACCGAGAGTAGTTGCAATACCAACTGCATTTCACCAAGAATTTGAAGTTTTTCCATTTTTTTGGTATTTACCTATAGCCTACAGGAGATGACAAATTACTTAGAATGTACAGTCGATGCCTATATTGGGATATTTGGATAAGTCTTTTCTGGTTTGAAAAAATCTTGCAACTGTTGAGTTAAGAAAATATATCATGTAATAGTTTTCAATGAGTTTGGCGAATGTTCAATCATTATATGTGAATGTGTAATGTCTGCATACGATTTGCATGGATCCCTCCAACTTTGAATAGTCCACCAACTTATTGTTATAGCTTAAAATATCTCAAACTAAATGCCATTTCCAACAAAATATAGTCCTGCATGAAATCATCATTCGCACACCTCCTGTTTTAATCGAACCCAGTTATAGTGTGAGTTGATGGAGAATGATATAACGTGCTTTGAGCTTATTTAATTATTTTGTTTTAATATTTTAGTAACTTCTTTTTCAAGTAATTTGTATTTACAGGCTTGGCCTGTTTGATCACCTATTTATAGAATATTTCTTTATGTATTCTGCAGTTATGTTTTAATAACTTCTATCAATGGTCGTCATACATTATAAATTTGCAGTATACCGGTGGGCTCATACTTAGGTCGATTAAAAAATATCAAGCCTCGAGATGTAATCAACAAAACAATTATAGTAGTAGTAATACCATGCATCTGACTTCCTTTCTTTTTTTGTTCGAATTGCAGGGCTGTTTTCTGTTTTCACAATTTATAAATTTGATAAAGGCCTAATTCATTACATATTCCACAAAAGGTTAGAAATTCGACTTTTATGGGTTTTATTCTTTACCAACGATATAAATGGTGATAATTTCGTTGGATTTTTATGTGTAATTATGTGATTTGGGGTGATAAATTCACCAATATATGATTGAGGTGATAAATTCACCGATTTATGCATAGCTAAAAACACTAGTATGTGATTTTTTACGAAGTGGGTGATCCTACCATCAACTTAGCTAAACCTATATGTTTGCTTTATCACCTTTAATTTATTTTACATAATTACTAATATCAACTTGGCTCGAGAAGTGCTGTAGAATACGCACTTCAGATGGTAAGTACTTTCTATTATGATAATATTCATTTATCTAATTTCATTTCTATTTAAACAAGAGGTAAAATTGAATACACAGGCAAAAGAATGTGGAGTCGACATAACTAAGGTGCAATGGCAAGTCTTCCAGAGGTATCACATTTCAGATAATGGTGATTTTACAAATGGGAGGTCTCGTCGTATTGCGGTAAATATGTACACTAAATATCAAGCAACCAAAAACCATCACATGGTCAGAACAAATATGAAACTGATAATTCCAGAGCAGTTAATGACCTTTTCTTGTGACTTCACGATAATCTAAAGAGATAAAGGCAGCAAAAATGTAAATTTTATTTAAAAACCGACATTTGCCTCTAAAAAGAACAAGACTATTTAATGCTTGAGGAGAACCTAAACTATTTGAGCTTTCCCACCAAATATCTGAAAAATTGTTACAGCTAGAGATGGCAATGGACCCCGGATCCGGTCTAAATCCGTGGATCCAGATTCATTTTTCAGGATCTGGATCCTCAAAAAATTGGACCCGATGGATCTGGACCGGATCTGGATCCTACTCTTATATTTCGGATCTGGATCTGGAATTTAGTTTTTGAGATCCGGATCCGGTCCAGATCCGGCTCGTAGATCCATTTATTTTTTTAATATATATATTATTTTTATTATAATTAAATACATAATCCCAACTTAAAACTCTTCAATTTTCTTTTTCAAAATCTCCCAAAACAAATATACTCTCAATTTCATTTCAAATTCTCCCAATTATGTATCAATCGGCATTCACGGCGGGTCGTGCCACTTATACCACCGGCGATCGAGTTGTTTGTTGTTTCCTACTTTATAGTAAATTTGTAACTAACGTCTTCCAATATAGTGATAATTGTAGAAATTATAAATAATTATTATAGTATTATTGTGTATTTAGATTATTATGGTCTTACTGTGAATTATAGTTGATTTAGAATTTATTTTAGAAGCAAAAACATATGGATCCGGGTCTAGATCCTGGACCATGTGGATCTTATGGATCTGGATCTAATTTTTTTGGACCCAATGAATCTGGACCGGATCCGAACCAAAGCAAAAAAAATCGGATGCGGATGCGGACTCAACCGGATCCGGTCGGATCCGGCTCATTGCTATCCCTAGTTACAGCATCTTGTGGGCTCTAAAACATAATACAAATGCATTTAGTTTTTTTATCAACATTAGAAAGGCTTGTTTTAATTGAAAGGTATAAAAAAATTGCATGATTGCTCCATGCTTTTTTCTGTATGATTGCATTTGCTCCCAATCATTCATCCACTTCTTGAGTTACACCTTTTTTGTATCTTTATGCTTCTCTCTCGCAGAATGGCTTTGCTGGCCTTGTGAATCATGTTTTCTTGAACTTGTGTCCATTCATGTATCTGTACCATCTTTTTTATTAGGGTTAAGTGACAATTAGGAATTAAATTAGCACAGGGAATCTTAAGTTTGTGAGGCCATATCTATGAAGAGACATGAAATCTAAATATGGGAATATAAGTAGATTTTCTCTAGACAAAAGATTTATGGACATGCATGCATATATGATACAAAATCATTTTAATGCTAATATTAATCCATCCTTCATTATTCCTGATTAGTCATTGATACACATTATATGTGTATTAACCATGTTATTTATGTACGCGATATTTGTTATATGATATCGCGTACATAAACTAATTAAACTAATTTTCATGATAATAGGAGTCATAGGACTAAGAAGCCTAAATTGGCACTTAACAACAGTTTCTTTTTCAAATAATAATATAACATCATAATTCAAAGTTACTTTGATACATCATGCTTAGGATATTTTCATTTTTTTTCTTACATCTTAAGGCAGACACATTTGAAAAGAAGGAAAAATAAGAAGCACCAGGACAAATTTCTTGAAAAGAAATGTATAAATTAGGTAATAAAGAAATTCAAATGTGCAGTGCATTAGTTAGACATTTCTATATAAATAACTCAACAATTCTGATGTAGAAATAGAAAGATCTTCCCACTTCTAGTGTCAAAATTCCTCCGAGGACTTCTTATTACAGCCATTATGCCAAATGTATGCCTAGTTGGTTTTGGCTTCCCCAGACCAAGCCCAAGGAAATGACTTATAACCATCGTGGGTTTCTTATATGGATTAGCCAGTATACTCCTAGGCAGAAAATGCAAGCAATCAAGCATGCGTAACTGAATTATTCTAGGTGTTAGCAGTATTTAAGTTTATGGTATTTTTAAACAAAATTATATTTATACGTAAAACTAAATTTACATATTTTACAGAATGGCTGTGCATGATGAGTGATTACAATTATCTGAAATATTCTACAGACACAAGTGGAAGAAAAATTTCAGACGTTGAGTCAGCCAGTTCCCGGCACAGATGAAGTGCAGGAGGTAGATAAGACCGATGTCCTCAAGGATGTCCTCGGAGGCCTCTCCAAGAAGAAGAGATTGTTTGGTGCAGGGTCACTCGCACATAAATTCGTGAGTCCTAGTGGATCGAGTGTCGATTCTGCATCGACGTCCCAGATCGATCCAACAGTGATAGACGAGTACAATCAGAAGTTTGCAGCTATGGATGAGAAGCTACAAATGGAGAAACAACGTCATGAATCTGAACAGAAAATGTAAGCTAAGATGAAGGAATTATTTGAGCAGTTTCAGGTTCAATTGCGAGCTCAGCAGGAGGCCTTTCAACGGTTCATTGCGGCTTCCATTAGTGGCATAGGACATCCACCGTCTTCTTCCTCTGGTTGATTATCATCGACTTCTAGCATCAGCATCTTTTGGATTTTTAAAAGTTGTATTGTTAGATATTTCTTATATGTATTATGATTACGAATTATGTTAAGTATTTGTATTTCGACTATGGATAATATGTATCTAAATATTTTGTTGGATATTATAAAATATGATTTTGTGTATTTTTTTATTTGTGGTTGCATATTTTGTGAAAAATGAATAGGTTTTATAATTTTAATTAAAAAATGATCCTGAAAAAAAAAACTAAAAACAGCAACGGACTAAAGATGGAATGAAGATGGACTAGATGTAAGATCTATAGCGACGGAACAGCGACGGAATATATCCGTCGTTGTTCCGTCGTTAATTCGTCATTAATCCGTCTCTATTCCGTCATTGTTTCATCACAGTTCCGTGATTATGTTTTCGGAGACGACGACATACGACTGTTGGTTTACGACGTACAATTCCGTCACAAAACGCAACGAAACGGACTGTTTTTCGTCTTTAATTTTGTTTAGCGACCACGATTTTAGAATCGGATGATATTTGTCGTAATTCCGTCGTAGATACTGTTTCGCGACGGATTACATCATATAGCTACGGATTTATCCGTCGCAAATTTCTTTTTTTTGTAGTGACGGTGGTCGGCTGTCGGCAACGGGTGGAGGAGAAGGGAAATTCATTGCGCGGAACTGAGGCGCAGTTATATGCATGGTATAACCCATATATATGGGGGCCCAAATTGAGTTACAAAAGATTAAGTAAGACAATTTCTTGTAATTTTTCTTTAAAGAAAAGTAAAATGACAAGATTGAATGAAATTAAAAGGTGAAGGTTGTCCTATATGGTTTGTAGGAATAGCACAAGAATGTGGCATTTACCCAATATACATAAAAAGTAACGATTGAGAGTTTCCAATGATATTAAAAAAAGATAAGGGTAGTCGGATTATAACCATCTATGTGACCCAAACAATTATACTTGACAGAGTGACTTATATAATACTTTTCTTATGAAAGTCAACTATCCTTTGACAATTAACATATTTTTCACTCGGTTATTACATAGTTTCGTTCGGGTTATATTTTTTCGAACTACAAAACTTTGGCTCTAACCCTAGACCTTTTATTTTCGAGTCACCCCATCAGACTGACAAATTTATGAAAATATTTCAACTTGTTGTGTAAATTGTCTATTAATGATCCCATATATGATGTTTCTCGCTCATTTCTGTCTGAATTGACATTTCTAAATGCTCTATACGAATAAAACACTTGCCACTGATCCCGCTTTGCAATATGACACTATCATATAAGTTAGATGATAAGATCTTGTATTACTTTTGCACATAGATATTACCATAGCTAGGGGTGTGCACGAACCGAACAGAATCGATAAAACCGATCGAATCGATCGATTTTGGTCGATTCGGTTCGATTTTTGAGAAAGTCGGTTTTTGGTTCGGTTCAAATTTTCAATTAAAATCGATTTTTGGTTTTATATTTTAAATTTGGTCGGTAACCGAACCGAAAATATTATTTTTATATATTTATATATTTTATATAATAATTAATTAATATTTTAATTAAATCATTAGGATTAAAATATGTTTATTTAAAATATATATATATAATATATATTTCGGTCGGTTTTCGGTCCAACCGAAACCGATCGTTTTTTCTGCTCGATTTTCGATCGGTCTGAAACTATAAATCAGTTCGGTTCAAAAAAATATGTTTGGTTCGATTTTCGGTTTGAAAATTTTCGATCGATCGGTCGAACCGATCGACCGATGCACATCCCTAACCATAGCCAATGTAGTACTACTAACACTACCTCATCATCGGCAGGCACAATACTTTTTTAACGTAGAGTCAATTTGAAAATCTGAACTGCATAAATAGCTAACGAAAGGTAATTTTATCTTTGGGAAATGGGGTGGAGTAGGTAAGCTATCTAGTTATTTTGAGAAGCTTCTTGCTTCCTCTTTGGCCATACACTGATCCACTATTTTCCCAGATAACTAAGGCACTTTGAGAAGCTTTCACGCTTCCTATTTCTCTTTTCTAAGCCTTTGTTGTTGAAATATGGAATTTGAATAGACTGTACACTCAAACCCGATTTCGGTGATCCTTATATGTTTTTTGGACTCAAGCGGAACCCTAATGGGCTTAGGGTTAAGGTTTGATTATTGTCTATTTAATAGTCGTTTCTCCATTTAATCTGTATCTAAAACATATAGTGAAATCTCTGGCTTGACACCGCCCTCAGACTTAGTCGCAAGACGAACTGGGTAAACAATTTTTGTGTTCTTTATTTTTTATCACGATTGTGGTGTGTTTTTCACAACATGTGTATGCTCAATTAATGGCGCCAACTTAAATACTAATTAGTTAAATATAATTCAACTTATTCGTTAATGCAGCACAATGGGTAGCAAAATTGAAGTCAAGCTAGAGAGAGGTAGAGAAAGTGTTGGAATGGAAGAAAAGTACAATGGCGGAGATATCATCCATGGCAATCCCCTTCCTCTTCTGCTTCCATGCTCGAGCAGCGCACTCCACAAGGCGCTTCCCGATTTACTCCTCTCAGGAGCTGTTGCTACGATCTCCACTGCCTCTTCATTCGATATCACGTCCCAAACCTTGAACATTCACCACTAGTCAGTCACTCATCTTGTTGAGCAAACTATAAACAAACCTTAAAACATGTACCCCATCCGTCGCCACCACAACAAAGTGGTCTTCACTGGTGATGTGCCTGTGAGTGAGCTGAGGCACAGAAATGAGCCCAAAATCCTTGGCGCAGTAGTCCCCGAACGCCCTAGACATGGCCAGCCCCGGAGACTCCTCGTTTGGCAGCCACAGCCTGTGGACGCCGGCCTCATCATGGAGGCTGGAGACACGCCCGTTGCACTCACTAATCCTCGCTGCCTCCTCTGTTGAGATACATATATATAAAATGAAAACAGATACGTAAAAGTGAGCCAGTGAGTGAGTGAATGAGAGACACTAACGAGGCAGATTGGGCTTCATATCAATGGTAAGCTGCTCGGCCACCAAGCTGCCACTCTCACAAGAGCTGCCCAACACGGCGCGGCAATCCCCAACATTTGCTATGAATATAGCCTCACCCTATAATATAACAAGGTTAGTTTACATTAAGTTCCAGAAAACTTGGAACATTGGCCAAAACTCGAGCATTATGTGTAATTTTTCTATGATGAAGCATCACAAAAACAACACGATGGCAATACAACACAACAAATGGTCCCATTCTAAATCATATAAAACAAAGATTCTCACTGCCCAACTAAACTTTTGCGGACCACATCCTAAGATATTTTTGCAATGTCATAATTCACATGCCCCGTAATAACTTATCTGCAATTTGATAGTGATGCCTTAGAGCATCACGATCTTTACTCAAATTCTCAAGATTATTCAAAATTATTAGAGAAACAGAGCTGAATTTTCATACCTGTCTAACAATGGTCAGGGCAGTGGTTCCACTATAAAACGCATCAATTTTGCGATGCCGTTGAAGCTCGTGATCTATAGCAGCACACGTCTTGAGATAGGAGTGTTTCCATATGTTGAACTGCTGAAGCTTCTCATCCGATTCCATACCGAAATCAGGATGAAGAAGCGTCTCCTGCCAATTACAGAGGAGAGACGAAGGCATCGCCTCTCTCACTTTCTTCATACGAAATGGCCCCAAGGACCATGCCCGTCAAATATCCCACAGAATATCATGTCTTCTTGGCATCCAAATTCCTGAAATTCACAAAACACAAAGAGCTCAATTCGAGTTATGGAAATTCCACAATAATAATAGGACAATACCTCCCAAACAATACAGCGGTCTTGGTTCGTGCCCTTCCCGCCTCTCTTGGAGAAGACAGAGGCCAAATTGTTGGAGCCTTCAATGTTGAGAATGCCTGAAGTCTTTAATACAAACTCATTTTCTTGGCGTCTTTGGCCATGCTCTCTGCAGCCTCTCTTCCATCGCACTTCCCAAACTCGTGCTTTGCTTTTCTCCTTCTTGTGATCAATTGGTTCAAAATGTTGATAGGTGCCCCATACTGTGCCTTTCACCTACATGGGCCCAAAAAAAAAAAAAAACTCTGCTTCATTTTCAGTCTATAGAAAACTTTAGAAAGAAGAGAAAGTGAAGCTCACACTCAATGAGAGTTGTTGGTGTTTCAAGTGGACAGAAGTCGCGGAAAACGGTCTCAGCAGGCAAGGAAGATGACGTCAGTCGACGAAAATGACGAAATCACGGCGGTTTGGGTGGAGATATGAAGAGGATGAAGGTTGGGGAGCACGAGCATCATAATTATTTGCTGTGAGTTTTGGACGTCGTTTTATTTAACGTTGGAGAGATGATGCATTTTGCTACGCAGAGACGTGTGAAAAGTGTAGCGTCTGTAAGGGTTCTTTTGCGGTGATCGGACGTAGTTTGTTTATGGCGTTCGCAAATGACAATCATACCCCTGTTCGACATTGTTTTGTTATTATTAATTTGTTTTATTGCGATAGATTTTGGTTCTTTCCTAATTTTGTTTTTATTTTGAATTTCAAAGTCTTTACAGATTGGAGCAATAATGTCCTTCGATGCGTCGGCTGAAGATTTTTTCAAGTTTTCAAATTTGGGGGAATTGATTTTTGGAAATTTTATGTAATAATAGAAAATGGACTATAGATTTTGTATAGTCGATGTGACATTGGGGTGTTTGGCTAAGCTTATTTTAGAGAGAACATAAAACAAGAAACATAAAGATATTTCAAGAAACATAAGAGTAATGTCTTAGGTGTTTATAAGTTGTTAAAGTATTTTGATAATTAATCTTATAAGCTAGAGAAAGAATCGTAAGTTAAAGAGAGAAAATCATAGTTAGAGAGATAAAATTGACGAGATGTGAAGTTGATAGTGTATGTGTAGGAAATAACGAACTATAATAAGGTTATTTTGGTAAATTCATAATTGTTTATAAGTTTATGAAAAAATAAGTTAGGGTTGACCAACTTTTTAGAACTTATAATTTGTTTGAAACATATTTCATGAACTTATAAAATCGTTTAGGAACTTATTTTATCAAATACTTTATAACAACTTATACCTACTAAATAAACATATAAATGTTTTAAAGAACATAAATTCAACCAAACACCATGAGGTCTTCTATAATTATTGGAGAAAATATTTTATGCTCGTCAAATTAATACTGATTCTAGAAATAAGTAGATAATTGTTGTTGTATCGAATCATGACGGTCAAGTTGTAGATTATTAGAGGAGATGCATTATATGTATATATATGAATGTGCATATAAAAGTTGTAGTTATTTACGAGGACTTCCAAAACATCTTTTTCTAAATATTTTATACACAATTTAATTTTAATTATGAGTTAACTTAGGACTTCTATTGAAGGTGTTAAAATCTAGATATGAGGTAACTTTTATAATTAAGATTCTACTTAACACGTCTAGTATTTTCTTAGCCGACCATATTATGAATCACAAAGTTTAACAAACTATGATCTAAGTTTTCAACTACTCCAAGCAACCTACACGCCTCTCCAACTTGACAATTAATTACATTAATTACAAAAGTTATTATATAATTGTGTCATTAGCAGCAATTAAGTACATTTTTTCCATTTGTAAAATATATCAGTCAATGTATAAAGTGGATTAATTTCTTTTATAGTTGATTAGTTGGCACCGGATCATATAAAATTAACATCTTATAATGTGAATGCGCAATAAACAGTTCTAATTTATTGAAGATATTATTTACACTCACTGTAATCTTTAAATCATTTTTTTTAGGTAAGTCTCTAAATCAATTAATAAAACTGAGATGATATAAGAAATTAGAGAGTCTCATGTAAGATGATTTAACAGGAGATAATCGTCAGATGGGTCATGATCTGAATTTAAATATTATAAAATCAACTAAGTTACAAATAAACCATCAAATTTGAATTTGGATATTTGACTTGTCATATCATATGATCTTAAACATATTTTTGTGAAGAAAGTAACTGAATCATATTCGTAGATGAAGACCATAATGGATCTTCGTCTAACCAAATTAATCGAGATTATTCAAAATTAGACATATCTTCAACTTGACTAAATAACTGTGAAAAATACTTAGTGAAAATAATAATATTACAAACCAAAAAATATATTAATTCTATCAAATTTTGTGGTGAATGAACAAAATAATCCCAAATAAAATAAAGAAGATAGACATAATCATCCATAATATCAATTTTTTTGCGGTGACCGGTGAATAGACAGAATTTGTTTTATGGTCGTGCAGCGTGCAGCAATGTTTTGAAAACTGGACTGGATATGGAACCGGTTAATTGATTGGATCACTGCACTGGTCCACTGGTTTTGATCGGATGAATAGTTTTAAAAAAAACGAATGACTTCTTAAGTATTTGATTTTTTATATTTAGGATATGTTTAGTTTTAAACATATAAATATGTAAAATAAACATTAGTAAATAAAATTTTAAATTTTATATACATTGTATCAATCAAAAGTAAACAAAATAAATCATCAATATTTTTCATTAGTATATTTACAAGAAAAAAAATAAGCAAAAATAATTTCAAATCTTGATTAGTTCTTACCACCATCCCTTTTACATTATAAAACCTAGGGTTTGGCAATTTTCGACACGCAAGATTTGAACACGCATGCCTAATACGCACGAAATTAACGGGTTGGTGTTCGGTTTATCGTGTTTGTGTCCTTATCGTGTCAACACGATAAGGACACGATAATTCAAATGTCGTGTCCGTGTCGGATCCGTGTCGTGTTCGTGTAACCCGATAATTTTCGTGTTGCATTCGTGTTCGTGTCGGATCGTATAATTCGATAATATTTATATATATTTAATATTAATTTAATTATATTTTATATATTTTTACTTTTTAATTTTTTTATTTTCTAATTTTGATTTAAATTTAATGTTTCGTGTCGTTATCGTGTCGTGTCAACACGAAAAAAATCGTGTCATATTCATGTTTGTGTCGTGTTCAGATCGTGTCCGTATCGATGACATTTAGTGTCGTGTTCGTGTTCGTGTCGGACGGATCCTTAACGGTCGTGTTAGTGTTTGGCTTGTCGGTCGTGTCGTTATCGTGTCGACACGATAACGACCCGACACGCACGAATTGTCAGCTCTAATAAAACCTATTTATATTAATTTCAATTTCAACAATAATATTAATTAATGATAATAATTTTACAAATATTAATTGTAGATGAATTAATAATAGTTATTTAATATTTAAGCCAATATTGTTAGTAAATAAATTAATTAATCAAATAATTAAAATCAAAAGCTTCAAATTGGTGAGAGTTGGTTATTATGTTAGTCTACCAATTCAATGGTTATGGGTTTGAATCTTGTTAATATCATTTTGCTCATTTTATCATTATTTTTATTTTATTTAATAAAATTGGTTCGGTTCACCGGGTTACCGGTTTTTCATCAATTTTTGTCGGTTTATACTATTTTTATAGCAATTTGAATTTTTTTTTTTTTTAAATATGACTGCTCAACTGACCGATTCCCTATTAAATCGGTTGAACCGGTGCTTTTAAGTTGGATTTGAACTATTTGATGTCGAACTTCAAAATTAATGGAGGGTATTAAAAGGTCTTGGTTTGTCCAATCATGTGCTCAATTTGATCTACCGACGACTGATGAGGAAGTAATTGTTGGGTAAAATGCGATAGATAAGATAAACAAATACTACCATAAAGGACGACATAATATATTTTATTCTCATTTGTTTATCTCAGAATACATAAGCCCTGAAATGCTTCGACATTTTGGCAACTATATGATGATGTGTAGGTTAGTTTGTACTACATTTGTCAATGCCATAGCCATAGTTAAAACAGGGCGTTGAATAGTTAGGTTCATAAATTTACACCCACAAAAATCTTGAATTATCTCTAGCTATAAATTCGCAGTTAAATAAGACGTTAAACAAAAACACTCTTGTACATTTATTCGCATCGTGCGGACAGATAAAAATATCATTTGCATTAAAAATATATCATTTGCTTAAGTATCATTTAAATTGAAGACAAATATCAAATATCATTTACACTGAAGAAAAGTATCAAAGTTTGTATGTGCGGACGGATATACAGAAGACCACGTCGACCTTAAAAGTTGTTACACGTGCTTTTGTTCACATCCTTCCAATTGTATCCAGTAAATTTCAAATAAGGAATAATACACTGACTAAAATATTAATTACGGATCAAATGATATTATCTTGAAAATGAGCTAAAAATGTTTATAATTCGTTTTTTTTTTGAAAAAATAGTTTATAATATTTGGCCCAGCTCCTTGTTTGAAAATGTTGTAGTGAGTATATGTTTTACAATTATTTATTGTTCCAAACAATAATTCACAAACGTAGAAGGAAAAACATGAGAAAATATTCTACCATTTTTTACATATATTTGCTTATATTTTTTGAAGCACACATGGGGCGATGTGTAGGGCTGTTAAACGGTTCGATTTCAGTTAACCGAACCGATTTTTCGATTAACCGAATCGAATTTCTCCAAAAAAGTGGACCTGAAACCGAACCGTTTTAAATTTTTGGTTAACCGAAAATCGATCGGTTCCGACGGTTCGATTTTCGGTTAACCGAAAAATCGAATTAAAATTAATTAATAATAAAAATAAATAAAATAATAATTAAAACCTGAAACTTATTATAAATAATTAAAATATTTAACAAATAATTAAAATAATTAATAAAGTAATAATTAAAATTGATTTTCAGAATTTTTAATTAATTAATTAATTAATAATTAAAAATAAAAAACGGTTTTTCGGTTCCGAACTGTTCGGTTATCAGTTAACCAATAACTGAAATTTTTTTCAACTCTGGAACCGAAATCGAAGCGATAACCGAATTTATCGATTTTTGATTAACCGAATTTATCGATTTCGGTTCGATTCGATTCTAACCGAAAATCGTTTAGACACCCCTAGCGATGTGATTAAAGGCACTGGCTAGCATCAAATAAACGTACATTAAGAGTCGCACCGAACAAGCAATTTGGACCAATGAAATTTGGGCCCACTTTACCCTAAAGCCTGGTGGGCCCAAAACTCGTCTTCCTCACAGATTGGATTGTTGGTATGACGCTAACAACTCATATTTTGTGATACTAATTATTAATTATTTTAAACGAAAGAAATAAATATTAGGACTATATCGCCACAGTATAGATACGACAAGGAAAAAGATACGATGAGGAATGTTGTCTTTTTTGACCGTATCTAATACACTCACTTCCAAATAATTTCTTACCATTATCCTCTTCTAAGAAATAAGTTTACTTTTATGAGAGCTTAGTCGCTAAATATGTTGGCTTCATTAAATAGAATTAATTTAGAAAATTCACTTTTATATAAATTTTGCATTTCTATTGATAGTGAATTCATATAAAAATATTGATGGGAAAATTATTTAAACCATCTATGTATCAATAATATCCAAATAATACCCAAACTTTTAATTTTGTGCCGCAATTTGACATTAGTTAAATATTGAATGATTATTTAGTGAAATCAACCCACTTTACATCCAAGCAGGCCGCCACGTTCATTTCTTTTAAATCATTGATTAATTTCATAAAAAGGCTTGAATATCAAAATTCCAATTAGGATTTGTTAGAACCAGTATTCTTTTTAATTTTTAGAAGAGAAAAATTATATTTATAAAATCATTCTGTTATTAAAAATATTTAATCTATATTTCTATATTCAGTTTTTTCATAAAATTCATCTTCAATTTATTATAGAAAAATACGGACAACTTCTGAATGCCAAGTAGACTGCTATTGTCAAGCCAACAAAACTAACAATTCTATCATTTAATATTTAATGAATATTAAATTAGGATATAAAATTAAAATTTAGATATCATGTCAGTATTAATAATAATATAGAATATTTTACGATACATTTGAATAACAGCGAGTACTTTATATTTCGTGATAACACAAGCCGAAACATAGTGAATTGATAAATCAATCTTATAATTTTAATATTATTAAGATTTAATAGATTTGGAATAATAATAAACCGGTAAACTATAAACAGGTGGCGGGTGAAAATGGGAGCAGCAAAGGCGTGCATAAAAAGTAGTGCAACAAACAACCAAATCTGAAACTCCAGATTTTGATGTGATTGATTTCTTTATTTTATTTTTCAATCCTACCAAATGTTGGAGACTTACCTGTTTTCATTCATCTCGTTTTCGTTCTATTTTTGACTTTTCGATTAATCACGTTATGCCACATGACCTAATATAATGGGTAAATATGAGTCATATGACTGCTTTAGACTTCTATTTTTAGAAACTTCTCAATATTACTTTTGCAAAATTATAAACTATGCTAAATTTGTACTATGCGATTCTTTAAATTTTGGTTCGAATTCAATCCACGTTCTTGTATCTAATGATGATGATATTCATGGGCTAGTATGTGAGTGCTTTTGAAGAGAAATTTCTCCTTTTGGAGCAAGTCTATATATGATAATAAGGTAGATGGAAGTATTCGAATATTTTTGGAGATTTAACAATGACACATTTAATTATCCATCATATATAACCTTAAATAATGTAGGAATGAATGGAGGTAAATTAGGTCAATCAAAGATCTTATTACCTTTTCCTTTTAGATTCTCAAAAATTCTTTGTCTTCCCTAGCTGCCTTTTCCTGTTGTACATCTTCTTGAAAATTCATCACTTTTACATATATTTGACACATGGAGCACTGAATTTGGTCCCAAAACATGCGCGGTCTCTTTGCACTTGGGGTGTTACAACATAATCTAAAGGAGTAGCACATAGTCATTCCCAAGCTGGAAAGTGAATCTAGAATAATCTTGTTTTAACAAACAATTTTTATAGTTCCTATATTTTCTGGTAAAATGTAAGGAATTAGGAATTTGAAGTGGTGTTTTTTCTCAATATTATAATTCCACCATGAAATATTTAGCGAGTTACGTCAATTTTCTGGGCTTGAAAAAAACTTGGTACATTTTTTATAAATCTATGTTAGTTCATTCATTTTGATAGACATTTTATATAGTTGAAGATATTTTTGATAAAATGAAAATAATTTAAAATATGAAGTGGCGTTTTTCCTGAATTAAAATAATATTTTTGTAGAAAAGTATGAATCTGTTCCAGTTTACTGCAAGTCTGTAGTACAAAACAATTTGAAATCTGAGATTTTGAAATTGAAGTGGGCTTCTTTCCAATTGCGTAGGCTATTTTCAAGTAGTGTACATTGTAAAATCGGAACAAAAAGATACCTATTTATATTTTGGGATAAGGTGCAAATACACCCTTAAACGTTTCAGTAAAAATCAAATACACCCATATCGTTATGTTAGGTGCAAATTTATCCCTAACGTTTTAAAAATGGTGCAAATTACCATGTTGACTTAACGGATTTCTAACTCTGTTATGTAATTTCGATTTTTTCTTTTCTTTTTCTCCTCTTTACCGTTATAATATATTCGAACTTTAAATTTTGCCTATGCTCCGATTATGATTATGACGGTCAGGCATACACACAAACACCTTGTGTGCCCCACTTTCTTCGTCCCACCCAAACCCTAATATGCTAACGAAGAAATGATTTTTTTTATCTTGGGTAATTCGATGGAGATTCTAGTGGCGGGATTCCACAAGAAGAAACTGTTCTCTTCTTCCTTGGCGATGCACAAAACCCTATTGCAGCAACCCACAACACAACCTCCTTTTAAGTGATTATTGGCAGGAACAACGATAGGGCGCCACCACGCATCGACATCGGTAGAGGATTGCTTGTTTAAGATGACTTATCTCCGCTTCGAATTATGGAGGTGTTTGTAGATGAAGTTTTTGCTTTCAATCAGAGAGCGCCATGATTTTGAAACGCACCTGAATCGCATGAGTGATTTCACCCGAAGATGTGGCAATATTTCTTCGATGATTTCTTGAGGGAGAAAATGAGGTTGCTCGCCGCACCGGCTTTTGGAGTTCCGATCCATCTGCGGCAATCAACAGGTTTTGGTTTTGAACTAAACTTTAATCAGATTAGATATTGGTGGGAATTTGATTTACGAATAACCCTAATTTATAAACATTTACTGAATAACCCTAATTTATAAACTTTCTCTTAAGCCGCAAACATTAATCTGGAAGATGTCTAAGCCTTATTGAATTACAATTCCTTTTAGTTGGGGGACTCGTTTTGGTGTCCAACTCTCAATTTTTTTGTTGTTGTTGATATTTAGTTTTATTTTAAAATAATTAACTACGTTCATTAATTGAATTAGTTTTGTAATAATTTTTTTTATTTTTAAATTAATAATTCATTATTAGGGTTAATTAAGTCATAGTTAGAGTATATAATTTTTATTTCAATCTTAATGAAAAATATTAATTGTTATAAAATAGTAAAATATTAATATTGTGATATGGTGGGACAAAGATTCCATCCAATGGGCTCAATGAGGATTTATTAATAAATATTACTAGGCATTAATATATTATATGTATAAATAAATCATATTGGCCAAATCTAAAACGTATAAGATGAAACGGGTCAAATGACATTACAAAATAAAGGGCACGAGAAAATTAGAAAAGACAAAAGCACAACAAAATTTGAGCAAGAATTTATTTGAACTTTAATGTCCTTAAAATATGAATTTCAATACCTCAAATATCAATATGTAAAACCCTAACTAATTTACGATAATCCTAGACCCTTGTAGAGTAAATATAAAATAATAAAAATTTAAAGAGATTCTAATTGTTTCCTCGTCAAGTATTGGAATTTAATATATTATAAGGGTGAAGATGAGAAAAAGAAAAGAAAAAATCGAAATTACATATGAGTTAGAAATCCGTTAAGTCAACAGGGTAATTTGCACCATTTTTAAAACGTTAGGGATAAATTTGCACCTAACATAACGATAGGGGTGTATTTGATTTTTGCTGAAACGTTTAAGGGTGTATTTGCACCTTATCCCTTATATTTTTGATAGTCAATGTTTCTAATCTAAATAAAGTTGTCGCCAACGTTCTATTATATATTCTTCACACTTTGATAGCTATCATTTAATTTCCATCCAAAATCAACCAAACACGTCGAGATTATAATTTTATCTTCCCAGTTTGTCCACAACCCTTATCACATAAACATTAACCATAGTCAACCATAAACTCTCCCAATCTTGGTTGCTATGTAAATCCCTTGTAAAAGAACGCTTACGTGCTACGGATCCCCTCGCCTTTCCCATAATTCTGCAAGCATGAGAGAGAGAGGGAGAGAGAGAGAGAGAGAGAGAGAGAGAGCAAACATGTATTCACAAAACATTTTTATAAAATAATCAATCAATGAACTTCTGGATCAAAAATTGAACTTCTCTTTCATTAGCTCTCGAAAAACTATGTAATGTTACAAAAGCTCGTCGAATAGGTTAAGCAACATCTAAACTGGCTGCCTGTAATGAAATAATTGGTAAAAGAATCTCACATACAAAAGACAGAGCGTATATATAGATATATATGTATATTATATACAAAGAATGGCACTAACTACTACATGCTGCTCTATTATACATCTCTGTACCTGATGATTCCTTTGGAACAACTCACTACAGGTGGCTGCTCGAGATCTCCATCCTCATTATCTTTCGGGAAACTAACCACACAAAGCTCAGCGCTGAAACCTCTATAAATAAGATGAGGTCCACTTTCACACTGTGTTATCATCCTCTACATGCTAGAAGGTCTTGAAGGGTCCGTACTTCTATCTAGTTCGAGTAAAGGTTGTAGACTTTTCTCCACCATGCGACTTTGCAGCTCCATTTCCTCTACAACCATAGACATTGCATTCTTGCAAGATTCCTCATCCCGAATGCCAGAGTCCACCTTCCATCAACTAAAGCTTTAGATTTTACCTTGCCATGGGCAGTATATGTAGCAGTGTCTGTAAATGGGAATGAGGAAGGACGGATTCAAGGTGCAGCCACCTTAAATGTTTATCGTCTACTCTTGGCTGAAATGGAAAAGAAAGTGTGAATATCCTTGAAATTCAACAATCTTTTGTTAGGTAAGATACACTATGTCCTAACAGGAGGCATTTCAAAGAAACGGATGCATACTGTAAATGAAAGCACAACCATGCAACTTGAAAAGCTGCTCAGCTATAGTATGCCTTAGTAATATGATGATGGAAGGCTTCTCTTGTCTCTCATGTATTCACAACCTCAAATTTTTTACGGAACAGGGTTCAATGAAGAGTTTCTCTGCATGATTCATTCACGTACACATCTTTAATAGTGGGTTAACAGATTCATTTGAGATCATAGCAACTCACATTACATCCAGCCAATGGAGCTACGACTGTACCAATCCTCGGCCTGGTTTCACTGGTAATTCCTCCACAAGGACAAGCCAACCGGAGCTACCCATAGAGAGGGCTAGAAAGTAGAAATGGCGTTCTTTACCCCTTTCAAATGCAATTCGACAAGGATTGCACCCACTGAAGATAAAGAGGAAACCAGGCCAATTAAAAGAAACCAAGTGAAATCAAAACCTTTAACTGAACTCAATCATTCACATGCATGCCCTTATAGTTGGCCCATTGAGGCTTCTGGGAATGCAAAGTCAAGAACAATGATGCAAAACACACAAACAAGATGCAATTCAATTCTGATTTACCAATATTTATTTCAGCATTTGGTTTAAGTTCTGGAAGATTTAAACCAGCATTCCTTGCTCTGGACTTCTCTGGAGTATCAACAGCACAGAATACAGGTTGATCTGGCAAAACTTTACCAAGCGAGAAAATATGGAGATGATGAAGCAGAGCGAA
Organism: Salvia rosmarinus; assembly: GCA_036937905.1. Lineage (NCBI taxonomy): Eukaryota > Viridiplantae > Streptophyta > Magnoliopsida > Lamiales > Lamiaceae > Salvia > Salvia rosmarinus. The sequence continues at coordinate 8,872,410 of CM072815.1, forward strand.
CACCTATGGAGGTGAGAACCTTGTCAATATATGCAGTGATTGTCTACAGAAGTGCATAACATTTACAGGTGTAAGCACAGGTCTAGGTGATAACAGAGTACACTATTTTCATGCAACCGTCTACTGCAGCAGATGCTGTATAGACTTTATCCTCGTTATATTAATGAAAATATCATAACCAAAGGACAACCTTCACTGCTTCACACATTCTCTCTCCAGCAGCAAATGAAGATTCGGATGATGCATGCTCTGTAAGAAAGAATAAGAATAAGAATAAGATGTATGTTACTAAAAATGTTCTCAGATCATTCATGCAGAGGCAGGGGGAAGAGAGAGAGAATGACCATCAGAGGCAGACTTGAATGGCGGTAATAGGATACACTTTGGATCTTTTCGAGGAGAAGATGCCTCGATTGCTGAACAGATCGATTGTTTACCATGAGTAACTAGCCATTTAACAATTTGTTCTTAGTTCAATAGGAGAAAAGAAGAGAGAAATGGCGCACCTCTTTTGCACTTTCTCCACTCATCACAAATAACTGCCAATAACAGATCAGACCAAGTTCCTCTGGCCTCCTCTAGAACACGAGCAGTGCAATGGTGAAATGAATCCTACAGACAGAGATCCTGTCATTACATGCTTAATGGTTTACCGCAAAATATTTATTAGAAGTTTACGGTTTGGTTAGCGAACTTCTCATCCAGATTTCAGCATGACCAAAAGGAGGATAAACAAAATGATTAGAAATGGTGTTTTCAACAGAGTAATATTTTTCAGAGATCTACTCAAGAGACTTATCTCATTATCACTAATCAAGGCTCTTAGGTAGCTGCATGTAAGAAATTCCTACGACAAATAAAACTTCCTCATATTTAGGCTAGCAGATGTCCATCTGCAATTAAATTTCAGTTTGCTTGTAACGTTACTTACTTTGAGTAAAGTAAGATGATGGCTGTTGAACTCCGCCTTGCTGTATGGTAACAACTGCCGCAAAAGCCAACCACCGTCCCACAATGTTTCTGCAGAGATATTTGATCTGCAGAAGAGACTAACCAACGAATCAGTACCTAACAATGAGAGTAATAATCAGTTAAAAGAGCAAGTGAACTGAAAAGCGTGAAAAAAAAATAATCCCTCAGATTAGATAACAAAAAAACGTGCCCAATTTCATTCTAGTACAAGACAATGTTCTTATCGTTTCTATTTAAGAAACTCTCAAAGTCAGTTTGGCTCACTCTTTATTAAGCAATATACTAAAGGATACACCTAAGAGTGTAAACTGATTCAGCCTCCTCAGAATGCACAATCTGCATTCCAGCAGGTCTAAAAGTGACCACAATATATAATAGACTTTATTGGTGGGTTGAAACCATAAGGAAATGAGCACTTTATAGAATTACTCATCCCTTTCTTCTTTTCTTATCCGTAATAAAATTTTACTTGTTTCTTGAACAGAAAGATTACTTACATTAGAATCCAAATTGCAAATATAACACATTTCAAAATTTGCCAAAAAAAGGCACAAACTTCAATTTTGTGTAATTCGAATTACCATCCAAGTTCCTAGTGAAGAGTCCGGTGCATATCTTTTTATTATCTTCTTTATGTTAGCCAGCACAAAGTCACAAACAAGCCTTAACAACATTTCAAAGTAATTGTTATAAGTGTGTATAGCATATGCGATGGGGAATAAAAGTCCCACTTATTCAATGAAAAGAGCTCCTATATATACATGTGAATAACCCTAATCCTAATAGGATTCTAACCCTAATCCTAATAGGATTCTAATATGCATCTACCATATATAATATATTTACATATATAACACTCCCCCTCAAACTGGAGCATAGATGTTAATCATGCCCAGCTTGTTACAAAGATAATCAATCCTAACCCAAAATAAACCAGAACGAAAACCTTAAATTTCAACAAATCTCAAACATAATTCAAAACTGATCCAAACTGAATCCAACACCAATTAGATGCAGACCCAAACAGTATCGGATAACTCACAAATGTCGACCCAAATGAATCCCACACCAATCGGATGTTGACCCAAACAGTATCCAGACAACTCACAAATGTCCGACCCAAACTGAATCCCACACCAATCGGATGTTGACCCAAACAGTATCCAAACAACACACAAGCGTCGACCCAAACTGAATCCCACACCAATCGGATGTTGACTCAAACAGTATCCGGACAACTCACAAACGTTGAGATGAGCAAACCACAACAAACCAAATTGAATTCCATTAACAAACGTGCTCACGAGCACCAAACATCAAATCTAACAACGGACGGATCTCGATCGCACCGTAGCTGACCCAAACAAGTACTCAAACAGACACATGACGTCGAGACGAGTCGAACAGGATCAGCCGGAGCTATTCCGACCACGGACGCGACCTGTACGTGCGAAAAACTGCACTGCACAGAAACACTATTCACACGTGCACTGTTTCACCAAAACACTGTTCACGCGCGTGGGCCCCACACGCGCCGGCTCCGACGACCGGACTTCAAGTGAAGCTCCGAACTCAAATGGGTGGCTTTTCCCTTTTTCACCCAAAACCCTAATTTTCAAATTTGAAACCCTAATTTCAAAAAATTCGAAATTTCAAACTCTAGATCTGGAACGTAGCTCTGATACCATGTTATAAGTGTGTATAGCATATGAGATGGGGAATAAATGTCCCACTTATTCAATGAAAAGAACTCCTATATATACACGTGAATAACCCTAATCCTAATAGGATTCTAACCCTAATCCTAATAGGATTCTAATATGCATCTACCATATATAATATATTTACATATATAATAGTAATGATGAAAGGAAACTAGACTATCAATAACCAAAGGTGATGCCAGCATTCGACTCGGTTGCTGCACAGATGAATATATACACTAAGTATACAAGACAAGCAAATATTCCAAGCTACAGTTCTATCAATTTCTGAGCTTCAGGTAGAACTGCTTGTGAATAAGGTTAACTTGAGGACTATCAATCATGGAATGCTTCATTTATAGGGATATTTGACACAAAGACAAAATACGCTTAAGACATATTGGCCATGCATTTCATGGTCAGAACAATTATAAGTTTTTGCAATCGCACTAGTACGAAAAGTCGCAAAACTGCAGATTTTGCGATATCAATCAAAATAGGGACACAGAGATCACAAAACCAAACTGTCCCACTGCTCAATATTCCAAATCTTGCATTATAAGCTCCAGATGCTTCCAATGCCATATTGAAGTATGAGTAATGTAGGGAAACTTATTCTACAATAGTGCGGCTTAAGAAGAAAGCTTCAGCTTTAGGCATTTAAGCCTTTAGAAAGAAGCAACCGAACTATATAAGGACCAAAACATCCGAAAGATGAAAACCAGTCATTTTGATTTTGGCTATGTCAAAAAGACTCAATGCAAAATATCTTACAAACCCGAGCAGTAAGTACCTTCCTATGTACTCATTAGCTTTTATAAGAAAAGTTTAACACTTTGATCCTGATTCGTTGAGCCCAAAAGATAAAATAGAAGTTAACAACTCACTGGGACAAACACAAAGCACAGAGACCATGAATGTATTAGATTTAAATTTGTGGGATATTAAGGAAAAACAAGATAAGTATACAAGGAAAAGTTAACTTTTCTGACTGAGAATCAGAATACTTTATCTGTTTGCAGCCGCTAATTTAACAAATTCACCAAATCGACTGCATATATTTTATAATTTCGTTATTAAGATTATTTCCCAAAGACACTACTCAAAATATATGCTTGCGCACAAGATGGAATGCTGCCTAGCGAGCCCTAGCAAATTATGACACCGACATTATCAAGGCAATAGATATGAGCCATGGGGACGGCACCTTGTTATCCAAAGTAGTTAGATAGATAAGCACATGCAACAAATATTATTTTCTGTAATGTACAAAGTACATACTTGAAATCTATGCACGCGAGGACTCGCTCCAACCTCTGGTGTGCACATGAAATTCCAACATACTCCTGCGGATTGAAACAAGGTAAAATAACTCAAGATTGAACATTATTTCGCTTGTATCCCATGTTAAATCGATCCACTTGGCTCAAAAGCAATAGAAAATAGCAGCTGGCACTCTCAAATTAGATTTATGACCAGATGATGATTTCAAACGGCAAGTCGTGATGTTTCAGAACTTCATTGTTTAGCCTGCTTTGATGTCAACAAATGATTTATGGTTCTAGAGTCGTGTTAACGGAGCATGACGAATGTATGAGCATTTCCATTTTAAGTGTTAAAATGACGAATCTGGAAAAATACCACCACTGTTGTGAACCCTTGGTATGTCAGACCTTATCAAGCTAAAAGGTGACATCAAGAAAAAGAAAGAGAAGGTGGAAAATAATGCCTAAAATAAACTGAATAAATATTTCCATCAGTAAATAGGAAAACATAAGGAGGCAAAACCGTTCTCAAGCACCAACTCAGGAGACCCCACTAAATCCAACTTCAGAGAACTGAAAACTGTATCCCTCGGAAAAAATATGTTTTGACTCATTTTTCCAAACATTGATGTTTCATTCAAGAAAGCTATATACCTTCAACTTTTGCAGATAGATATCAAGTTCACCACTGATGCCATCTTTGACCCCAGTAACTTCTGAGGAGAAAGTTGCTCTTCTGCAGAATCCTCCCCAACCAAGGCTTGCTGCAGGCACAAACAAAGCAGGCATTACTGAAATGTGTACATTACATACATGCTGGTCTATCAGCTGCAAATGACTACATTATCAAGAGTAACTAAAACAAAAATCAAAGCAGGCAGCTGCACATAATATGCTACCGACTAATATTTACTAGGACCTATCACTATCTGAGAGAACTGGAAAACAAAGAGATTCAATGGAGGATGAATGCATATAACCTGCTGAATTGAGTGAAAACCTTGAATAAATTTTGAGAAAACCCAGTTACTCAGTGTAGCTTTTAAATAACAGATATGATTTAACATCATACGAGGAACTATAAGAAATTTTAAGACTCAATCAGCACTCGAGACTCGGAATATAATACTTAAACCAGCCTTATTTTTCCTGGTCCAGGCTAAACACTTTATATATCATCAAACATCAAAATCAGACATTTAATATACATATATATTATAAAAGGAGGAACCAAATTAAAGCTTGCTCCAGTTTTCCAGACATTTCGACAGTGATTGGAAAGTTTTCAGGATAACCACCCTTCACCTCATGATTCCAGTTTAACATTATTTATGAAATTCTCCAATTAGTTCAGAGAAAGAGAATAAAACGTCCAACCACATACCAGCAGCTTCTTTTATGCTGTTTACGCTATGGAAGTATGCCAAGAGCATCAACCATCGACTCATCTAGTTCTGCAAATGCAAAATTCCCTTAGTGAATTGCGTATGAGGTTTATCAGCCAATATCTAGAGAATCTGAGCTTGAGGACCTTTAGTCTGCAACAATGTTGCTAGAACATTTAAGGAGCCTGAAACTTGAACTTCATCTCCACTGACAACAAATGAAAGCAAAGCTTCCCTGTGCAATTGCACAAATAAAACATATTGAGTCTAATCAGCAATAGTTCAATGAAAATTGCTTATTTTCTGGCTGTCAGAAAGGCCAACAATAATTTTAATTTTAATTAAGCTGGCAAGGTGGCAAAATTTCCAGCAACAAAATGATTACTCCTTCCACCTTATTCAGCAATTATTCACCTAATAATCAGCTAGATGAACAATAGAGAAAATCAAATATTACTAAGAGTCCAGTGTCATGACCAGTAATCATTATAGTAGAATATTTCTCACCATTCGTTCCATAAAGTATACTTCTGAAGCCATTTAGTCATTTAAGAACCAAATAGCATCTCATGATATTCTATTTTACAGAATGAGGATCATTCCTATCTGTATCTTTCACTTAACTATATAATCTCTCCACTTGTTACCCCACTCATTTAATCTCTTCAAGAGAGAAAATAGATCCTATCCCCAGAAGCAAGCGCAAAACCGAATGAGTAAGCATGCCAATATTTCAAAAGCATCATGGAGCAGCAAACATAGTTAACTGGTTATCTAGAGATGGATGTGAAACTATACTCTGGAAAGGAAAAGGATCTCTTAGAACATAAATCAGACAACAGCAAGTCATATGAATTTCCTCAATCCATGCCATTGTGATGCGAAGTCATAAAATCATTGAAATACTTCTGTCCCGCAAGGGGAGGTACAGGGGATCATCATTATTGCGCTTGCTACCTGATACTTACAAGACCATTTCCCTATAATGTAATAATGGTCTCATAACTAAATGACAGGAGTCATGTTGGATGTTCTGCATACATATAGATAGGTTCCTATTGCAGTGACTGTCCAACATTAAGAATCAACTGCAGACTGGCAATCCTATCATTAATCTATAATCGAAAATATTATTTCCAATGAAAGAGCTGCTCGGCAGTCAAATGCAAGGAAAATAAAATAACGTAATAAGTGAGTAATAGGATTAAATACCTAGGAGAAAATCTCATACTGCCATAGTTATTGAGGGCACTATGTGGTAAATCAGATTTGGCATTTTGCTTGTTTGCATCTTTATTTTGGCTTGGTACATCCGAAGAAGCATGGCTCAACAGATTACCATTGAGCTTAGCTTCAGAACTCTCAGGAAGGATCTCTGGATAACATAGAAGAGCAGCAGCAACAATGTTTGCCAGATCTTTGATTTTGACTATGCGCAAAATGCAACAAAGTAAATATGAAGAAGTGACAGCCCCAAGACTTGGTTCCTGAATGTATACGACTCAGATAGTCACAAAAATATTTATATAGACCCATAAAAGCGGTAATCAACAAAATATAAAGAGCTCGTAACAATTTCAGAAGCATAGAAAATTAATACAAACACATAAATTAGGGCAACAAATAGAAATGGCAAGTATGTACTTTGACAGCTTCAGTCCTGAAGGATGGGAGAATCAATGGAAATATCAGAAGCCTGAGAACTTTGTCCATTATTAACCTCCCAACATCAGGGATTCCAGCAGAAACAACATCACTAAAATAATAGAGATTGTCTTCAATCTCGTCAACAGCAGAAAGAATGGAAGATGAAAATTCTGCGCTTGGGCTCCTATTCAAGAAATAATTATTCATGTGAGCAACAATAAAGAATCGCATTAGACGGAAATATGACACTCCGCATCTTACTTTTTAGCATTTGAAACAATTGAGTTCAAATTGATACACTGATCTCGGAAAAATTGATCAAGTTCAGGAAATAATCCGAATGCGGCGCCTGGATACAAACCTATTTACAGTGTCATCTCCAACTGCAGATTAGTCCAAGCTTATTGTTTAAAACATAGGGCCATAATGAGTTAAACCATATTGGTTATGAAACCCGAAGGCAAATTAAGAAAAACTCACCATGATAAACATTCAAGGTTAAAGCACGAACAGCCGTTCGGATCATACTTTCTTCATGGAAAGCAAATCGTATTGCCTCCACATAAAGGGGGAAATCAACTACTTCATCCTAAAACCAATAAGAAGCAAAGGGGAGAAGAACAAAGAAAATGAGTATGAGATATGTGAAAACAACATATATTTTTTATTTTTCCATGCTAAATTTTTGCTCTACTTTTAATGAGAAAAAAATGGCACAGGTGTCGCTTACCAGTTTTTTTCTGTTTTTTTCCAACCATCTATGAGTTCAATGAGAAATGGATATCAAATTACTTTAGTTGAAAACATAGCCATCAGTGGCCTGTTTCAAATTTCGATTCCAGTTTCCTTTGGCAATTCTCTACTAGATTCTACTCGAGAGATGCAAGACTCTTAAAGTCAATTTCCTACTAATTGTTGGTAGTGTCATGTTGAAATCGTATGATAACCCAAAAATTTCCGAAGGATAATCTCTTGTTGAAGCAAGATACATACATATTCTTTATTTCTTCCATTTCAAGTTCCTAAGATGAAGAACGCCAGGATGATAACATAACTACTAACTATGTACACTGAGACATACATAAGAACAATTAGATTTGTAGCATGTCCCATTCCAACTAAAGGTGCACCTTCAAGTTTTACAAGAATATCAGTCGAATAGAACACAAAGTATTAGTTGTCCTAGCTAAATTTAATGATACAATTGATTGGTAATCTTCTTGAGCTCATGGAGAAATGCCTCTAGCTCTAACACCTTTCTGTTAATATACTTTGTCAAATGTTCAAATTAGAAGGTTATCTAAATCGATGAACTTAGCATAATAACTGAAAGATAATTGTTTAGCATTTCTAATTCTAACAATGGATTACCAAGATGACTGATGCAAAGGTACTACTTGTAACTATTATGTATTGACGTTCAAAACTCTTCTTTAAAAAAAATATAAAACAAGAATTGTGGACAGTAGTAGTCAATTTATTCTGAAGATAAGAATAAAAAAATGATTTTTAAAGCAAGTTTGAAGGTCAGGTTGAAGATATGCCCATGTTAAAGTTTTTGCAAGAATCCACGCTCATAACAAACGTGCTAGGAAAAACAACACGGCCATCAGTATTAATAAAAATTCATAAACTTACACTTTCTGTCTTAACGAGGAGAGAATTGTATCCTTGTTCAACTTCCCACTTATCGCTCTTCTCAGTCCAGATGCAGTTGCGAAACCAAAGTCAGAAGTCAGAAATCAAAAATGATACACCAAGTAGTAGAGACAATAAAACAATAAAAATAAACTACAAAGAACTGCAAGAGACATCTCTTTATAACACACCTTAGGAAGGATATGTAGTAAGATAACAACTCTTCATTTCTGAAGTCAAAAGGGTATGCAATGAGGTAGTTAACATGTTCATTGCTAAACACATAGTCTGCACAATTAGCAAAGAGAAACTTCTTAGAGAATCCATGCGGGTGGACAGACTGGCAAGATATGGCCGCTTAAGATTCAGATTTATGATAGCTTACATATAGAATGATCACTTTTCAGGTTCTGGATCATTATGCTCATTGTCTGCAATAGCTGGCGTGAAACAATCAGAGATTTACATATTCTTAATATGCGTACAAACTCGCCCATGACCTGTTTCTCCATGAAAAACCTAAAACAAATCAAAGTGATAAGAATTGCATTAAAAGAAAATGGTATGGGTTTAAAAGATATATGACATATCAAACACATCATGGATTGAAGCCCCACTCGAAATAGGCAGCATCATGCTGGTCACCATACGTTATCAACTCTGCAATAGATCTCAAAGCCTCGATGACAAAGTCCTGGGCATGCACCACATTTGGTTAAGAAACAGAATTCAGAAAACCCCAAATTAGTCAAGTTGGCGCCTAAAGTGATAGCAAGAGATAACTTACTCTGTTAACCTCATTTACGACTTGAACTTTATCAGTTGATCAACTATGAATCTGGGGAAGAGAACAAGCAGAAGGAAATAAAAGACTGTGAAGCTTGAGAGTCGAACATTTATGATGAATTGAGAATATAAACACATTCACATGGTACCAAAGAAAATACCAGACAACAAAACACATCATCTTAAGCTCACATGGATAATGCCTTATAAGTTTGGTTGGAAAAATTATTAAATAGATACAACTAAATGATTTTAATCAAATTTTATAAAACTTGCTTCATGGTACCAAATGTCAATCCCAGTTATGATTCCCCATCTAAAACTCCAAGCTTCCCAGATCAGACCACCAAGTAAGGTGTCCAACCATTGTGTAAATCCCAGATTCTTAATGAAATTTAAGTATATTGAATAAAACATATCGCCCATTAAATCCATTTTCCACAAGTCTTCAATATCTTTATAAAAATATCTCAAAGAAGTAGAATTTCCTAAACCCAATTCATCTAATCTTATTGAAAGATAAGCTAGAATCTATGCCTTAATGCATAAAAACAGTTAAATTAACAGAAACAGAGCACAATACCCTCAATAAGAAACTAAGAGAGAAGTTTTATGCTTCTTGAGAGCTTGATTCTCTGCAGAATATATGGACCACTATGCATTAGGATTGCACAAATTATCTAGTTTGCCTAGTCAAGGACATGCACAAAAGACAGTAAATATAATCTTTCATGGTACACTAGTTACAATGACTAAACCTTGCTCAGTCAAAGGCTCTATTCACTTGAGCGACAGCATGAGATGTCATCTTACTCAGATTTCACAAGTAAGATAAATTTATGACTTAATTTGTAGCAATTATAAAACCAATCTATCTCTTTTAATTCCACCCTTCCAGTAAAGAATGCCGATTATTGACGTCTGACTATCACTTCAAGTTGATTTTCAACAGTCAAACTAATGTTCTAGCTTAACGGTAAGAACGAAATACTTAGAGCACAGATTCATCAGAAATAACATGCCTGCCAGAATACAGGCAGAAAACAGGACTTCAGAGAACGAGGCAAGACATATGCATCACTGTTATGTCGCTCGTTTTAATTGGGTCAGCTTACCAAATTCAGGAATAAGTCATTTTATTTATGTTGTAGCCAAATTACCACTAACCAGGCTAAGCCTAGCAATAATGTGTGGAGCCACATTACCTAGATGGGAAAAAGATTATTCTGCCACTCATGCAACCAAGCACCGGCCAATAAGTTAACGCATTCCTAAGATTCCGTGCTACACCATGATCTACCTATAATAGTTAAATAAGCAGTGCCTTCACCCTGTACTCAGTATTTCAGTAGACCAGTATGCGTGCACAAATGCCAATTAGGTTTTCCAATACCCCATATGCCACCCATTTCAACTATCAAGTATTGGTCTTCTATAATTTTCTCCAATTCCAGTGGCAACCATGGAAAAACACATAAACTAAACATTTTAATCCTAAAGATCTCGACTTTGTAACATGAATAACCTTCTTATGACTATAAGACCATTTTTTTCACCAACGAGTGAAGCATCACGGGAATGTGCCAAATTAAAGAGAAAATACAATATAATTTTTTTGTTAATAAACAGGTGTTACACTGTTGACGGAACAAAGTGGAAAGGCTCATTCGTGTTTCGATTCCAAATTGCAGCTCAAGGACCGCAGGCACAAAATACAAACTAAACTGAAACAGCATCCCTTCGTCAATTCAAGATAGCATATAGAAGCAACAATTTACCCAATCATTCAGCCAAAAGTTCAATACAGAGTATCCTATTCCTTTTAAGTTAATTCCAATCCCTTTAAACCCGAGGATGAAGAAATCACAAGTAACTGAATTCATATATGTACCGTCAAAGAATGCAGCTTATATGGAGCTACCTGAGTTCATCCAACGACAATCTATCCCTGGATCGCCAAAAGGAAAACCACATCCTTTTAAGAGCTCGCGATCACCGATTCCTTCTTTGTGGCATCAAAATTCATCCTCAGAAGCCCATTAATTCTGCAACCATCCGACAGAAAGAGAGTTTTCGGCTTAAATTAGATCATAGATGGCAATGGCAAGCAATTAGAGGAGAAGGCTGTCCAGATGTGACTATTGCCGCCAATAGAGGGTAGGGTTTGCGATTGCTTCCACCGGAAATTAAGATGCGGCAAGAAGCAATGAATCAAATCAAATAAAGGAATATCCAGTAAGGCGATGGTGGGATCAGGGATGAGAGATCAGAAACCGGGTCGGGCTAACGGGTTCGTGAATCGGATACTTGACATTGACGAGTGATTTGACGGATGACGGTGAGTGGAGGTGTATAGTGCTGTGCCGACCTGTCAGAGGTAATTTTAAATTCATCGTCCGTTAAGCTGTTTCAACCCATCATAAATTTATTCGACAATTGTTTTAAAGCCAAAAGAAAACGATCAAAATTAAATCAATGAATAACTATTATTATTATTATTATTATTATTATTATTATTATTATTATTATTATTATTATTACTGCAATAATTATTATTATTGTCGTAATTATTTGTATTAATATTTTATTTTATTGATATTATTTATTAATTTTGTTATTATTATAGAAAATTGAATTTGAAGAAATAAAAATAAATAACAATAGTTTTGTTAAATTGAAAAGAAGATTTCAGAGTTTGGAGGTAAACTGATATCGAACAAGGGATAACATGGGAATGTGTAGGGGTGAGCATTCGGATTTCGGTTCGGATTTTTGCCTAATCCGAACCGATCCGAAAATCCGAATTTTGTGAAAGAAAAAATTTGATCCGAATCGAATATCCGAAAATCCGATTTTTTTATACAAAAATTCGAACTGAACAGAAAAATTTGAAATTATGAAAAAACCGAAAATCCGAAATCAGTTTTGTTAATTCTTATATATATTTATATTAAATTTAAACATATTTGAATAAAATATTATTTTTATATATAAATTATATATAATTCGGATTTTTGGATTTTTTCCGGATTTTAAAAATCAAATCCGATCCGAAATTTTGAAAAAATTCAATCCGAACCGATCCGAAAATCCGAAAAATCCGAACCGAATTTTAAATTTTGGTTTGGTTCGGATCGGATATTCGATTTTCGAATTTTTTGCTCACCCCTAGGAATGTGAGTGACAATGTAGAGGTCTAGGCCTTACTAGCGAGGACAAAGTACTATCTTTCACACAAGTAGAGGAGTACACGAGATGGTAGAAATTTGAATATTGGTGAGCTCGAGCTCGGCTCGTGAAAATTTCAATGGGTTCGAGTTCACTCGAGCTCGATCGAACTTTAATTTAAGTTCGAACTCGCTCGTTACATGCTCATTTAGTGAGTTTCACGGTGAGCTTAAGCTTGCAGAACGGTGAAGTGAAGAAAGAGATAGGGAGCGAATGTGGATCGATCAAAATCGAGCGACAAGTAGATTTTGTACACAATCGACCTTCTTTTGATAAAACCCAAACTTTGTACAAATATAAACTAAAACAATTAGAACGAAATGAGTTTTGAAAGTCAATCCTTGAAGAAATAAAGAACCTACTGTTGTTCATAAAACATTGCATGTCGAAGGTTGACTAGGAGAGCAGAAGGGTGGTTGGTGGTGGCACTTTGTTGTGGCGGAGGAGCGCGATGACAATGGCGACAATGATGCTACTTGTTGTTCGGTCAAGATCCTCGGGGTGACGACTACTGACTTAGCTATTGCCGACTTTGATCGGAAGGATGAGAAGGTGGCAACGACGGTGTTGTTGTCAGGCGAAAGACGAAAATGCAATGTGTGTTTGTATGTGTTAGGAGGCGGTAGATGAGATTAGAGCCGGCAAAATGAGCCCGACCGAAAGTCCGCCTGGGTACCGAGTTTAGGCGGTTGGGCTTCAAAATTAAAGGCCGAAAAACCGGCCTAAAGAGCCCTTAAAAAACCCCGGACCAACAGGCCTTTGGAAGCCGGGGTTTTGGCTAAAAAAGCCCGCCCGATTTCTATTAAATATATATATTTATAATATTATTTAATATACATATCTATACTTTTTTACTAATATTTAATTATATTTTATATAATTATTTATTTTTTATAGTAATAATTTTCTTACTAATTCACATACTAGTCGGAAAATAAATTAGAAAAAATACTAACCTCATAAATCATTCAAAATAATTCATAAGAGAAATGATCTCCAAAATATATAACATTGATGATTATCTAATTAAATAATTGATTTTAAAATTTAAAATATTAATTTTATATATTAAAAAATTAAAAATTATCTAAAAAAAACGTCATAGAAAACCCGTCCGGGTTGGTTTGAGCTTCATATTTTAGGCGAAAATTTGGACTGGCCGACCGACCAAAAATGTAAAAGCAAACAAGCAAGGGTCGGGCCGCCCTACCATTACTTTGCCAACTCTAGATGAGATGTAGGGCAAAATGAGATAGGGTTTGAGTTTTGGGCTCATTGCTCAAATTTAAGTAATTACTAGTTAGACTTAATGCTATTAGGAATGGACTAGATTAATTGAAGGGATTTTGGGTCATGTCTTAATTAAGGAGTGGGCTCGTGAATATGTTCGCAAACATGTTGATGAATTGATTCATTTGAGCTCGAGCCGAACATGTTGGCTAGCTTACGAGCTGAACATTTATAAGCACGAGTTCGATTCGAAAAAATTATCGAGCAAGATTCGAGACTCGAGTTTGGCTCGCTTATAAAACGAATGAATTTTGAATGAGCTTTTTTCGAATTTAGCTCTGAATAGCTCACGAACGATTTTGTTCGTTTACACACACAACCCTAAACATAAACCATGAACCCTGAACCTCAACGTGAAGGGAAAAACCCAACAGTTAGATGATTAAAAAAAGAATTCCTCTTGTGGCCGTAATTCATTTTTATATATAATAATACGTGACACCGCATTCTATACATTATAATAAAATATTTTTTATAATAATCGTAAATCACACAATTATCAATAATCCAAATTGAGTTTAAAATATTAAGTAAGGAAAGATTTCTACATGCTCATATCCTTATAAAAACTCCACATGTTCAAAAGAACCAACGAACCATAGTTCCATTTTTTCTATAGAAAAAACGAACCATAGTCCCGGTATAAAGGCAAAGTTGATGTTCACAATTTCACAATTATTTTAGCTAGGACTGTTAAACGGTTCGGTTTCGGTTAACCGAATCGATTTCGGTTAATCGAATCGATTTGTCCCAAAAAGTAGAACCGAAATCGAACCATTTTAAATTTTTGGTTAACCGAAAACCGATCGATTCCGACGGTTCGATTTTCGGTTAATCGAAAACCAATTAAAATTAACTAATAATATAAATAAATAAAATAATAATTTAAAAACTGAAACTTATTGAAAATAAATAGATTTTTAACAAATAATTAAAATAATTAATAAAGTAATAATTAAAAATGATATTCATAATTTTTAATTAATTATTAAATAATAATTAAAAATAAAAACCGTTCTCTGTTCTGAACCGTTTGGTTATCGGTTAACTAATAACCGAAATTTTTTCAACTCTGGAACCGAAACCGAACCAATAACCGAATTTATCAGTTTTCGATTAACCGAATTTGTCGGTTTTGATTCTAATCGAAAACCGTTTAGTACCCCTAGTTTTAGCTCTGTAGGCTTTTTTACCATCTTACTTTAATGTTGGTTTTGTGATCTGCATAACATCTTATCATGCAAAGTTGTTTAATAGTCACTCCGTTCCCAAAATATATTAATGAAAATTTTCAATGCATGTTATAATAAAAATTATTAAGTGTTTTGTGAGTGGAGTAAGGGTCCCACAACAGTTTAATGTAAAATTAATTCATGGTGGACCATAACTGGTAAAATATATAAATAATGATGAACTATTGATGGTAAAATGTGTAAATAAATAATGTTGTTAAGGATAATAAGTAGGCAAAATTTTGTGGAATAATTTTCATAAATAAAAAGGGATAGAGATGTATTAAAAAAGAAAACTATAAAAAAAAACCAAATTTTGAAGATTGAAAGAGTATCAAATAAGCTATAAATAATCTTGGATGGAGTGTTAAAGTGGGCTCAGAAGATATTGTCTTTGATTATGATTCCATTTTGGGGTGGTCTCCTGTGCAACCGCGCGCACAGTGAGTCCACCCCAAATTAATTAATTAATTAGTTTAATAAAATTTAATTGTAAATTAATAAATAATAGTTTTGAATTACTATATCTTAATTTTGAAGAATTAATAAACTCTAATTGTGAATTAATAAACCCTAATTTTGAATTAATAAGCCCTATTTGAAATTGATAAACCTTAATTTTGAATATTAAACCCTAATTTTGAAATAATAAACCCTAATTGAAAATAATAAACCATAATTTTGAATAATAAATCCTAATTTTAAATAAAAAACCTTAATTGTGAATTAATAAACCCTAACTTTGAATTAATAAATCCTAATGTGAATTAATAAACCCTAATTATGAATTAATAAACATCAATTATGAATTAATAAACCATAATTATGAATTAATAAATTCTAATTTTGAATTAAAAATTATAATTAAAAATTAATAAATTTAATTATAAATTAACAGAATCTAATCATCCTTACTCATCATAATTAATATATAATTATTTTAACAAAAAACAAGGGTGAGCTCACCCAAGTTTTTTTCTTCTATTTTTTCATAGGACAATATTTTCATTAGTCTCATCAATCATTCTTTCTTAAGTATATTTTGCCACAAAGACATGTATAATGTTGCTCCCAATTCTATAATGCTTAAGCAGTTCATTTCCTATGTTGGTTTTAGATTTCAAGCTCTTTGGTCATGCATATATTTGAATGGTCATTGACTAACCTACCTTGCTCTCATCTTCATTTTCCATTATAGAGTAGTCTGTATTCCAATTCCCCATTATAAAGTAGTTTATATTTTAAACCCGAACACGTTGAAAGTAAAGTAAGAAGTCTCACTACAACTATTCATCTAAGCACTTATTTTGCTAGTCTGTGAAAGATAATTTATGCATCGAATGCCTTTGTTTGAGATGTTATTAGATAAAGGCAAATTAAAATCCCGAAAGCAGGAAGTATCCGACTTGTGATGAATTCCTTGTTAGTTGGATGGATTGCACAAAAAATAATAGACATCGTAAGAGCAAACCTAATTGCACTAGATCGGGGTCAGAGTAGGCGGGATATATCCTATATTTATCTCTAACCATCCCAACTACCTAATCAATCAATCTTTTTAATATCTAATTAATTTTTATCTCTTCTACATATCCAATATTTCTCTCAATCCAATCATATCTATTTTTAGTGGTTTATCTCTGACCATCCCCAACTATCAAATCACAATATCATGTATTATTATTTTAAATAAAAAATAATTAAAATTAAATTAAATTATAGGAAACTTGTAAAGCCACTCGAAAATGGATTGAATATAATAGGTATAGAAAATTAGATAATTTTAGTGTGTGTATCAATATAGCAAATTTAGTCTTTATTTATAAAGAATGAAAAAATATAAAATTTGTTTTTTTTGTTTCTCATTTTTAATATAACAAAATATATTATGATTTTATCTTAATGAAAAAATAACGAACCAATGGATCTCAATTCCATTGGTTAAAATAATTAAGACCTTGTGGTGGATTTTAAGAAAAAACTCTCTTTTTTTAAACTTTCAATGGCTGGTTGTGTGGTTGTTTTTTTTTTGTTTCGTTACACTAGTTAGTTCCAAAATTACTTTATATGATTTTTGTAATACTAGCTGCACTGTTACGTTCAACACAAGTGTACAAGCTATGTATTTAATATGATTAATTTCTTATGTGTGTATATATATATACTATATAAATTTTATAATAATTTTAAGGGATTTTAGATATAAAACAACTCTTATTTATCTTATATTATACTACGCCCCGAAAATAGATTCTTGATAATTTTCGATGTAGATTTTAATAAAAGTTTGTCGAGTGTTTTGTGAGTTAAGTAAGAGTCCTATATTAATATAGTGTTAAATTAATTAATGATAGATCATGAGTGATAAATATGTAAATAAGTGGTATTGTTGAGGGTAATAAATGGAATAATGGTGGCCATAAGTGGTAAAAGATATAAATAAATAATGTTGTTGATGATAATAACTAATAAGTAGATAGTATTTTATGGAATGGTTTTGATAAATGAAGTATGAACAAATTTAGGAGTAATACCAAACGGAGTGAGTATTAAATAAAACTTATGTAATTGAACTACTAAACTGTCCTTCAATTTAAATAAATACAGATATTATAGGTAGATCAATAATAATAGACACTTATAATAGTAGTAGACTCATTTTACTTTTTATTGAGAAATATATATAGTTTTTTGGTGTAGTTTTATTATTCTTCAACAAAATAATAGCGTCCACGTAGTCCATAAGGTAGTCTTTGTTGCTTCCAGCCCCACCGTGCAGTACCTTTATATATCTATTTATATATATAATGTTAATTAATTAATTTTATTAATTTTAAAATAATTTTTATTAAATAAATATTAAATTTTGTTTGAATATTTATAAACTCTGATTAAGGTTTAATAAAATTTAATTGAAATTAATAAATTCTAATTAGATATTAATAATCTCGAATTAAACATTAGTTATAATTTAAATCAATAAATCTCAATTAAACTCTAATTGATATTTAATACAATTAATCATTATTTGCAGTCCGGACGGCCGCAGACAAGTATTGTGATGTCTATTATTATTTGGAAATAAGGAAATGAAATATTTTAAAAGATAAATATCAATTTAAACCCAAAACTATACATGTTTTATCAAAAATATCATGAACTTTCAAAAATATCAATTTAAACCACAAACTATCATATTTGTATCAATTTAAACCTCAAACTATCCTGAATACAAAGGGCATTTTTGATACAAATATGATAGTTTGGGGTTTAGATTGATATTTTTGAAAGTTCAGGATATTTTTGATAAAACATGTATAGTTTAGGGTTTAAATTGATATTTACCATATTTTAAATATATAGCTTATAAATAGGTTGTTGATAGCTAGTTTGTTGACTTGGCAAGTTTCTAAGCTAAACTAGTATGAAATGAGTACTTAAATTGTCATATCCCGTCTTTCTTAATAAGATTAGAAGGACCTTCGAACTTAGAATTTAAATGATTAGTGTCCAATGAAAGAAAATTTTAAATTCCAACAAAAGAACTTACTTCACTAATTATTATAAAGTGATTACGAAATTATTATATACTATATAATAATTGAATATGATTTATATATATATATATATATATACTTATAAATCATTATATCAAAAATGATATACTAATAATTTATTTATTAATTTATAGTTTTTAGGATTGAACATTTAGCTCGTAAGAATAATTTGTTTAATGGGTTTTTATTGAAAAAGCCCAAAAAGGAGAAGCCCATTGGAAACCCTAACTATATAAGCTTCTTCCTCCTATTTTGAACCATAGCCTCATTTTCACAAACTCACTCTTTCATTTCTGCATTCTCATCAAAGGGATCTACAAGGTTTATACTTTTACCTATTCTATTAAATTTTTATGTGTATATGCATATGTAGGTATGTATACATATATTTGTGTGTGTCATGGTGAGTGTGTGTGTGAGGATTGAGGCAGTATGGACGAGTGGGATAGAGACAGGGGCGGTGAGGCAGTGGCGGCAACCCGGCGGTGGCTGCGCTGCTGCGGTCGCCGTCGCGTGTGTCTCTCCGTCGCGCCGTGTATATGTGTCTTGTGTGTGTGAGTCGATTTGCTCGGCGAAGGAGAGGCGATGGTGGTCGGTCGGCGAGGTCGCCGGAATCCAGCGTCCATGCGGCGTACGCCGCCGTCGTGAATGTGTATTCGTGTGTGTGTGTGTACATCTCGGGGTGTGTGCGTCGTGTGCGTGCATATGTGTGTTAGTGTGTGTGGTGGGTTCTGAGAGGAGAGGGTGGCGGCGGTGGCGCGACGGAAGCAGCGGCGGCAGTCGTGTGCCGCGTGTGTGCGTGTGTTCGTGTGGTGTGTCTCATGAGTGCGTTGCGTGAGTGTGTTGCGAGAGAGAGTGAGAGCGAGAGATGAGCGTGTGAGAGAGAGAAGAAGAAAAAAATATTTCTCAACCTCGCCGAATTTTTGCGACGACGCGACGGCCAGAAAAAAATGATGTTGAACATAGGTTTAGGGTTTGGGATAAAGTATTGGGCTTGGGTTGTATTAAATTAAATGAGCTTGTTTCTTTTTAAATAAAATGAGTTGGGCCATTTTTAAATTAAAATAGTTAGGCCCATTTTTAAATTAAAATTGTTGAGCTATTCTTATTAAATTAAATGGGCTGGGCTCATTGTAATTAAAGTGTGGATTTTAATTATTTAAGGTGTTGGGCTGAAAGTATAACTTGTGGGCTGAGTTTATTTATTTGATTCATGTTTTGGGCATCATATCTGTTGGGCCGAGAATGATATAAATGATGGGCTGGACTTTTAAATTAAATGTTAATGGACTCTAATATGTTTTAAATTCTGGGCCCAAATTAATTAAGGAACATGGGCTATAAATTGTATTAATAGTTGGACCTTAACAATTAAATAAAATGTGGGCTTAGATTTAATTCATGATTTGATTTTATTTTAATTAATGACTAGACTTGTTTTAATTAATTAAATCTTTGGATTTTAATTAATTAAATAAATAAGGTTTAATTTTAGACTTAATTTATTTAAATTATATTAAGTCTTATTAATTAAATAATTAACTTAATTATAAGTTTAAATTATTTAATTATGGTAAGTTGATTAATTAATTAATTAATTAATTGACTAATTCAAGAATAAGTCTAAGTTTAAATTACTTAACTATGATTATGACTTATGTAATTAATTTAATTAATTTCTTTTAAAGAAAGAAATTAAATTAGAAGGTTTAATAAATTAAATTATGTTAATCTAGTGCATAATTTGATAATTTTATTATGTGTTATATTAAACGAGATTCCTTAATATATACGAACTTAGTATGTATTTCAAGTATGTTATACTTTTTGTAAAAAGTATTTAACATAAGAATATTATGAATTTAATTCGTTTTTAAACGAAAAGTCAAGCAAGGGTATTGTTGGTGCCTTAGCCGATATAAATTAGTTTTCAAATTTAATTATATTTTGAAAACTCGGGCTTAACGAATCATAAGCTACTATCCTACTTTACTTGAACATAAGACTAGCTTTTCGAGACCTATTAAGATTAGTGCTTCTTGTAGGTTTATCGATCAAGGGGATTAGCGCTGCTTTCCCGAGACGCTTACTATAGTGATTCTTCAGGCTTTGTCCTATCGAGGTGGGCTTATCTTACAAAAGTATATTTGAGTTATATGCTCGATATTTCATGAAATGCAAACTGCTTTATCCAATAAAATATTTTGTGCTCTCTGTTTAAGGCTCGATACGAATCGATCGAGGTTCTCTTGACCTTACAAGTTAATTGAGAATTGTGTACACTGTTAGTTGTTTCGGTGGGTTGATCTCCATCGGGCACTAACCAAGTCATGAGGCGTTATAAGGGTGCTTGTCTGGATGTGTTCCGGAGTACGTCATGTTATTATGGTGCTTATCGGATCGTTCGGCACATCATGAATTGTTCGGTTCGTCCCCGATGATAATAATGGGAGCATGTGATCCGACGGTGGCTAGAGGTCCGGGATCAAAGCGAGTAATGTAAGAGTCGTGACAATGGGCCCAAATGAATGAAATATTTTGCATGCTTAGAATGGTTTCTCTTTTAAAACCTTCTAAGTTATGTTATCATGATTGGATAAACCGCTTTACTGGTTATGAAATGTTTATGAAAATGCATGCCCATCGAGTACATTAGTACTTAGCCCAAATTTTCCAAATGTTTTCGGGATGATCAATGGGTCTTGACGGGGCAGAGCTGAGATTTGAGTTCACTCCGTACTTTGACGGATTATTTCGTATTTAGACTTCCGCTGATGAATTAACTCTAATTTTATTTCCCCTTCTCGTCTATGACTTGAATTATGTCTTTTGATGAGCTTAGACTCTAAATCCTTGATGTTTAGCATTTTGACGTATATTGGCTATCAGAAGCACGAAACTAAACTTGTGATCCTGAGGATAGATGTTGTTTTGTTTGGACTACATCATTCGATGTCTTCCATTTTCATTTAGGAAGCTATTCCCAAATTCCAAGGGTTTATTTGCCTTGATCATTCGAGTCAACTTATTTACTTCATATTTTCTATTATTTTTATTCGTCGCGTCTCGATTTACGAGCTTCCGTTGTCTTTAGAAATCGGGGTGCGACAGAGTGGTATCAGAGCATAAGTTTTCTTTCGTGTCTCTGACCGTCAAAATCTTTTCATGTCGAGTCTAGAATAGTATCCCTAGACTTCTTGTAATCTCAGTGACTCTCAGCTCACCGCCACGCCAACTGATCAACAAAGGTATGATTTTAAAAGTTTCAAAGTTGGATTTTGAAATGATGTACGCCATTGATGAATGTTTCCATGTGGATTACAAGTTATTTTCATGTGTTACTTTGTGAATGGTCAAATTGCTTTCACATTGTTATTGTGAGTCATTGTACTCAGATAGCTAAGTTCATTGGCGTGTTAGGGACAACCCGAACCCTTAACGACCCAAATGAAATTGATTGTCGAATTGGATTTTCAAATCTTTTCGATCATGCATGAGACTTTTGGAACCTAGATGACAATAGGTTTCACAAAAACGAAAATGTTTGATGACGATATTTTGGATTCATATCCTAAAATGATCAGAATAAGTTATGGGTTCTCCCAGAAACTGTTTGTGTACTCAAGGACTATCTTAAGAATGTAAGTCGTGATAGCCTCGCTATAACAACTTAGAAAGAACTAGTTCACTGTATCACATAGAAGCGCTCGAACATAGAAGTGGAATGAAAAAGATTGAGGATTCACTTGAGTTACACCATTACGGTTAGGATTAGTTTCTCATGTAAGTGTTATCTTTTCAGAATGGAAGACGCACCAATAGAAGGTGGCATGGGAGACGCACCGATAGGGAATGGTAGGGCCGAGGTCGGGGCGAGGGGCGAGGACGTGGTCGTGTACAAGGAAGAGGTTTTGTCCATCGAGAACCTAACCCACAAGTAGCCCGGACCGCACGATGAAGAAAAGTTCCGCAGAAGAGAAACCTCCGTCGTTCGATGGACTGGGTGATCCAGATGGATCTTGAGAAATGGATACGAGTGTGGAACGGATTTTCAACTATATCGATGTGAAGACATGAAAAAGTGAAGTCGCCACCTACCGACTTGTGGAAGAAGCGACTTGGTGGGAGTCGGTGAGGCGCACCACCATGGTGAGGAGAACTCGAGAACCTCACGTGGGAAGAATTGAGACCGCCTTTATGCGAAGTACATACCGGGATGCTACCGTCGGAAGAAGCGAGCGAGTTCGGAATCAAGGCGAGAATTGGAACATCACTGAATATGACGAGCTTTCAACCAACTATCAGGTATGCTCACATCGGTGGACACCGATGCAAAACGCTACCGAGAAGTTCGAAACGGATTACGTCACGAGATAGCGATTTCCTAGCAAGTCAAGGTGATCTTACATATGCACAAACACTGAGCATGACTTTTACCATCGAGTCACTTCTGCCAAGAGAGAAATGAAAAACTCCTCTACAGGCTGTGCATGCGCCATTTCAAGACAATGGCAAAGGGAAAAGAAAATGGAATGAGGGTAATGGAAACTTGAAATGGGAAGAAACCACGGAATCGAATCAAGCGAGAATCAAAATCCGCCTCAATGATGGGCCGAACACCTTGCCCGGAATGCCAGAAATTCCACCTAGGCAAATGTCTGAAGGGGGCAAATGCTTGTTATTACTGTGGAGAAACTGGACATTTTGCTCCAGCATGCCCAAAGAAAAATGGGAAAGCACCCCAGCAACCAAACCCTGGAAATCAACAAAGGCAGATCCATGGTCTCAGAGGAAACCAAGGACAACCGCCAAACGCGAGGGCCTATGCTCTGAACCAGAAGCAAGCGGCCCGAGCACAGGGAAATCTGACAGGTATGATCAATGTGACTAGTATACCTGTTATAGCTTTGTTTGATACGGGAGCATCACACTCTTTCATTTCACATGCTGCTTGTAAGGCTTTAGACTTAACTCCCGAACCATCTAGTGAAGCTTTAGTGATTAGCACACCAGATGGAGAAAGAATGTCTGCTCAAAATATTGTCTCGAACTTAGAATTGAACATAGGTGCTGAAGAATTTAGGGCAGACTTATATGTCATCTCTATGATAGAATTTGACATCATCTTAGGAATGGATTGGCTCACCAAAGTCAATGCCACAATTTTGTGTAACGAGAGAAAGATCTCATTCCAGACCCTTGGAAATGAGGGGACAAATTTTCACGGGATAAGAATGGGAAAAGGAGTATCGGTGATATCTGCCATGAAAGCCACCAAGATTATGAAGAAATGAGGTTGCTATGCATTTCTCGTCAGCTTGACAAGAAAACCAGAGTGGAGAAAACAATTGGAGAAGTTCCGTGGTTCGAGTACAAAGATGTTTTCGGAAGAATTGCGGGTATGCCACCGGATCGGCAATTAGAATTCTGAATCGAATTAGAACCGAGCAGCCCAGGTGTCAAAAGCACCGTATAGGATGGCCCCACCAATTACAAGAACTAAAGATTCATTGCAGAATGTTGGACCTAGGTTTCATACAACCTAGTGTATCGCCATGGGAGCACCGGTCCTATTCGTCAAGAAGAAAGACGGAACATTAAGGATGTATATCGATTACGAGAATTGAACAAGCTCACTATTAAGAATAGATATCCTCTCCCGGGATGAGCGATTTGTTCGACCAACGAAAGGAGCTGGAGTATTTTCCAAGATAGACCTAAGGTCCGGATACCATCAGCTCAAAATAAGAAGGGATGATATTCCTAAAACAACGTTTAGAACACGTTACGGACATTACGAGTTCACAGTAATGCCGTTTGGGTTGACAAATGCCCCAGCTGTTTTTATGGATCTGATGAATAGAGTATTCCGTCAATATCTCGATAGTTTCTTCTTAGTGTTTATCGATGATATTCTCATCTACTCTAAGACCGAGGAACAACACGAAGAGCATTTGCGTGTTGTACTCGAGATTTTCTTGACGAGAAATTATCATAAAATTCAGCAAGTGTGAATTTTGGTTAAAGGAAGTGATGTTCCTCGGACATATCGTGTCACCGAGGAATCAAAGTAGATCCCGCTAAAGTGGAAACCGTCGAAGGATGGAGGACACCATCAAGCGTCGGTGAGATCGAAGTTTTCTCGGTTTGGCGGGGATACTACAGACGTTCATTGAAGGATTCTCAAAATTGGCTGGGCCAATGACACGACTTCTAAGAAAAGGACCAAGTATATTTGGACCAAGGCGTGAAAAGAGTTTTCAAGAACTCAAGACAAAGCTAACCATTGTCGATGTTAGCAATCCCGAATGAGAATGAAGGATTCGTTGTTTACGGATGCATCAAAGTTGGGGCGGGTTGTGTACTAATGCAAAACCGAAGGTGATAGCATACGCATCTCGTCAATTGAAGCCTCATGAGTTGAATTATCCGACTCATGACTTAGTGTTAGCTGCAATCGTACATGCTTTGAAGATCTGGAGACACCACCTTTATGGAGTCAGGTGTGAAATCTTCACAGATCATAAGAGTTTGAAGTATTTTTCGAGCAGAAGGATCTGAATATGAGATTTCAAATTTTATTTATTACCCAAGTTCTGTCATTAAGTTTAACTCTATGATCTAGTTTCAACCGAGAAATCACTTGAGTTTTCACTTTTCGTGAAAGAAGTTTACAAACGAAAATTTCATAAAGAGTTATTTTGAAACCAAGCTTCATGTGATCGAGAAGTATTTGTGACGGTCCGCGACCCATATGACCAAAGACATCTCGTGAGTCGTCATTCGATCTTCGGATCCTATATTCCAATTATGCAATTCAAGGAACATATTGGTTCAATCTCTCAAAAGTACAATCAACTCAATTTGAACCCTTACACTTGTAAGTTGTTTTGATAAGTTTTCTTCAATCCTCGAAACTAATAAGTACGATGTAGGTTGACTTATCTTGTCACCTAAGTTTTCGAAATTTGTAAGTGATAGACATCAGTGATAATGTAGAAGTTCAAGATATATTTTCCTCTATGAAACACCTAAGTACGATGACCCTTGATGGGCTTTGCGGATCCTGATGATAGTAAAGTTATACTCTCATGTGAGTGTTATGAAAATAAAGTTATGAATGATATACTCTTTAGCATTCAATGCAAGAGTAAAGTAAAGGAAAATATATGATATTCTTGGGGAATAATCTCATATTAATATTTTATAAAGAGATTACAACTTATCTTTAAGATAGTTGATTGTCCTTAAGACCTCGTTAGTAGGTTGGACATGTTTAAAGTTTGTGATGCACGAGACTCTTTTCATGGACATATAAGGAATGATAGCATCTTTGTTAACAAATCTCGCGTTATACCTCAACCCTTAGAATTATGCTTGAGCATAATTGATTTGAATATCTGAGACCTTGTATGGTCGAAAATGTCGATCACCACTTTATTGGGATGAAGTGAGTGAAAGAAAGTTACTAGGTCCGGATCGAGTACAACAAATGATTGGAAAGGTCGATCACATCAAGCGAAGGATCAAAGAAGCTCAGGACAGACAAAAATCTTACGCCGACAAACGTCGATCAGACTTAGAATTCAATTTCGGGGATCGAGTTTTTCTTAAGGTTTCTCCTTCAAATGGAGTTATACGTTTTGACAAGAGAGGAAAGTTACGACCCCGCTATATAGAACTTTTCGAGATCCTAGACAGGGTAGGCCTTGTAGCCTATAGGTTGGCTTTGCCACCAAGCATTTGAGACGTGCACAATGTGTTTCATGTCTCGCAATTAAGAAAAATACATATTTGATACGAAACATGTAATCAAGTACGATGAAGTAGTCCTAGCCCAGGACTTAAGTTATGAAGAAATACCTGTCCAAATTTTGGATAGAAAAGTACAAGTTTTACGGAACAACAAATAAATTGTTCTCGTCAAAGTAAGTGGAATCATCACGGTACGGAGGAGGCCACGTGGGAACTTGAGGAAAAAAAATGATAACTAGGTATCCCGATTTAGATTACCAAGGTATGGAATTTCGAGGACGAAATTTTTATAAGGATGAAGGGATGTCATATCCCGTCTTTCTTAATAAGATTAGAAGGACCTTCGAACTTAGAATTTAAATGATTCGTGCCCAATGAAAGAAAATTTTTAAATTCCAACAAAAAGAACTTACTTCACTAATTATTATAAAGTGATTACGAGAATTATTATATACTATATAATAATTGAATATGATTTATATATATATATATATATATATATATATATACTTATAAATCATTATATCAAAAATGATATACTAATAATTTATTTATTAATTTATAGTTTTTAGGATTGAACATTTAGCCCATAAGAATAATTTGTTTAATGGATTTTTATTGAAAAAGCCCAAAAATGAGAAGCCCATTGGAAACCCTAACTATATAAGCTTCATCCTTCTATTTTGATCCCTAGCCTCATTTTCACAAACTCACTCTTTCATTTCTGCATTCTCATCAAAGGGATCTACAAGGTTTATACTTTTACCTATTCTATTAAATTTTTATGTGTATATGCATATGTAGGTATGTATACATATATTTGTGTGTGTCATGGTGAGTGTGTGTGTGAGGATTGAGGCAGTATGGACGAGAGTGGGATAGAGACAGGGACGGTGAGGCAGTGGCGGCACCGCACCGACGTGGCTGCATGCGCGTCGCCGTCGCGTGTGTGCCTCCGTCGCGCCGTGTATGTGTTGTGCGCTGTGTGTGAGTCGATTTGCTCCGAGCGAGAAGGGAGGGGCGATGGTGGTTGGTCGGCGCGAGGTCGTCGGAATCCAGCGTCCGCAGCGGCGGCTGTCGCCATCGTGAATGTGTATTCGTGTGTGTGTGTGTGTACATCTCAGGGTGTTTGCGTCGTGTGCGTGCGTATGTGTGTTGGTGTGTGACAGTGGGTTACAGAGGGAGAGAGGGTGGCGGCGGTGGCGCGACGGCAGCAACACGGTGGCGACGGCGGTCGTGTCTGCCGTGTGTGCGTGTGTTCGTGTGGTGTGTCTCCTGTGTGCGTTGCGTGAGTGTGTTGCAGAGAGAAGAGTGAGAGACGAGAGATAGAAGTGAGAGAGAGATAGAGAAGAAGAAAATAAAAATATTTCTCAACCTCGCCGGAATTTTTTCCGGCGACGGCGACGGCGGCGCCGGAAAATGATGCTGAACATAGGTTTAGGGTTTGGGATAAAGTATTGGGCTTGGGTTGTATTAAATTAAATGGTCTTGTTTCTTTTTAAATAAAATGAGTTGGGCCATTTTTAAATTAAAATAGTTAGGCCCATTTTAAATTAAAATTGTTGGTTGTTCTTATTAAATTAAATGGGTTGGGCTCATTGTAATTAAAGTGTGGATTTTAATTATTTAAGGTGTTGGGCTGAAAGTATAACTTATGGGCTGAGTTTATTTATTTGATTCATGTTTTGGGCCTCATATCCATTGGTAGAGAATGATATAAATGATGGGTGGACTTTTAAATTAAATGCTAATGGACTCTAATATGTTTTAAATTAAGGCCCAAATTAATTAAGGAACATGGGCTATAAATTGTTTTAATAGTTGGACCTTAACAATTAAATAAAATGTGGGCTTAGATTTAATTCATGATTGGATTTTATTTTAATTAATGATTAGACTTGTTTTAATTAATTAAATCTTTGGATTTTAATTAATTAAATAAATAAGGTTTAATTTGAGACTTAATTTATTTAAATTATATTAAGTCTTATTAATTAAATAATTAACTTAATTATTAGTTTAAATTATTTAATTATGGTAAGTTGATTAATTAATTAATTAATTAATTAATTGACTAATTCAAGAATAAATCTAAGTTTAAATTACTTAATTATGATTATGACTTATGTAATTAATTTAATTAATTTCTTTTTAAAGAAAGAAATTAAATTAGAAGGTTTAATAAATTATATTAATCAAGTGCATAATTTGATAATTTTATTATGTGTTATATTAAACGAGATTCCTTAATATATACAAACTTAGTATGTATTTCAAGTATGTTATACTTTTGTAAAAGTATTTAACATAAGAATATTATGAATTTAATTAGTTTTTAAGCGAAAAGTCGAACAAGGGTATTGTTGGTGCCTTAGCCGATATAAATTAGTTTTCAAATTTAATTATATTTTGAAAACTCTCTTAACGAATCATAAGCTAGTATCCTACTTTACTTGAACATAAGACTAGCTTTTCGAGACCTATTAAGATTAGTGCTTCTTGTAGGTTTTATCGATGAAGGGGATTAGCGCTGCTTTCCCGAGACGCTTACTATAGTGATTCTTCAGGTTTTGTCCTATCGAGGTGGGCTTATCTTACAAAAGTATATTTGAGTTATATGCTCTGATATTTCATGAAATGCAAACTGTTTATCCAATAAAATGTTTTTGTGCGCTCTACTCTGTTTAAGGCTCGTATATGAATCGATCGAGGTTCTCTTTTGACATTACAAGTTAATTGAGAATTGTGTACACTGTTAGTTGTTTCGGTGGGTTGATCTCCATCGGGCACTAACCAAGTCATGAGGCGTTATAAGGGTGCTTGTCTGGATGTGTTCGAGATGCGTCATGTTATTATGGTGCTTGTGCGGATACGTTCAAGTACATCATGAATTGTGCGGGTTACGTCCCGATGATAATAATGGGAGCATGTGATCCGACGGTGGCTAGAGGTCCGGATCAAAGCGAGTAATGAAGAGTCGTGACAATGGGCCCAAATGAATGAAATATTTTTGCATGCTTAGAAGTGGTTTCTTTTAAAACCTTCTAAGTTATGTTATCATGATTGGATAAACCGCTTACTACGGTTTATGAAATGTTTATGAAAATGCATGCCCACCGAGTACATTAGTACTTAGCCCAAATTTTTCCAAATGTTTTCGGGATGATCAATGGGTCTTGTGGTAGAGCCGAGATTTGAGTTCACTCCGTACTTTGTGGATTATTCCGTATTTAGACTTCCTCTGATGAATTAACTCTAATTTTATTTCCCCTTCTCGTCTATGACTTGAATTATGTCTTTTGATGAGCTTAGACTCTAAATCCTTGATGTTTAGCATTTTGACGTATATTGGCTATCGAAGCACGAAACTAAACTTGTGATCCTGAGGATAGATGTTGTTTTGTTTGGACTACATCATTCGATGTCTTCCATTTTCATTTAGGAAGCTATTCCCAAATTCCAAGGGTTTATTTGCCTTGATCATTCGAGTCAACTTATTTACTTCATATTTTCTATTATTTTTATTCGTCGCGCCTCGATTTACGAGCTCCTGTTGTCTTTAGAAATCGGGGTGCGACATAAATTGCATAAGCTTTCAGCTAACTCTGAGAAAACCGCAAATAGCTTAAACAGTTATAAGACAAAGTTCATATTCCTTTTGTTCTTTTGGAATGCAAATATTCAACATTTTAGTGTAAATAAATAATTTGCTTAATTTTTTTTTTAAAGTTCAATGACAATCAATCTCTCTATGCGAACTCTCTTATTGTCAATTTCAATTAATCGGGTCAATCTACTCGATTTCGGGCTAACTCATTCGGGTTTGGGATTATTTTCGATCACTGTATTTGAGTTATCGGGCTATTCGATTCAAGTCATTCGGGTTAATATTTTTTTTTAAATTAGAAATTTATAAATCCAACCTCTTGTATTATCGTTTTATTCGAACCAACCCATGAATTTCGATTATATTGACATCCCTACTTATTGACATCAAGGAATGACTGCACTAGAATATTTTCTATAAATATAGGACAAGATGTTTATCTTTACGATTACGATGCTCCGCAATTTGGGACCTTTGCAACCACATTATACTACATGTTTGTATTTAATAGTTTGCTATATTTAAACATAACAATGTGTGAGAATGTTGATAATGTTGATGGTCGATTCTTTATATTATTATATCATATTTAAGGTAATGGTTGATATGCATGAATGAGATGAGAAAAGAATGATGATTCATACGTTTATTTTCAATCCTAAATGACTGATAAGATTTTTACTGTAGGAATCACTATTCCCGAATGAATGCTTATTTTCACGAACATGAGATTAGTCATTCATCTCCTCCCCATGGTATTAGTTATTTCCATGACATGAGATCAACTAAATTTACTTTTTTTTTTTTCTAACAAAACTATTCTTATTTATATTTTATCTTCTAAAATTATTAATAATAGTAATAAATAATAATAAAATAGTACTATTTATGATAATAAATAAATAATTATTATTAACAATAAATAACTATAATATAATATTAGTGATAAAAGTTATATTTATTAATAAAATTAACATGATAGCTAATAATTAATACAATAAATAGTTATATTAAAATAATAATAATAATAATAACAACAATAAAAGAAGTAAAATGATAATATTAATAATAATAAATATTATTAATTAATAATAATATTTCAAAATAATATTAACATAAGAAAATAATAATTAATAGCAATAAATATTATACTAAAATAATAATAATAATAATAATAATAATAACAATAATCATCATATTCTCAAATAATAATAATAATAATTAATATAATTATTGATAGTTAATAATATTTAATTATTGTTAGTATTATTATTTTGTCATGATTATTATTATTATTGTTAATATTACAATAGTAATAACATAAATTATTAAAATAATGATTATTTTATTTATTTTATTTCATTCATATTCGTTCATTTTTTATACATATCCGTCATAGAAATCACATACTCCATTTCTTTCAATTCCATTCATATCATCATTCTATTTTAAAATCCATTATATTTCTATTTAATTTCATTCATATATACCGGTCATCATCTAAAGATAGTAGAGTAGTCTTCAAGAGTATTCTCCGCGTTTGACTTTGTTGAAATAAATTTATAAAGTGAATAAATCACAATACTATTTCACGGATTTGGATTTCACTTAGTCTTGAAAGTTCGTGTTTGTATAAAGTAGGAGAACTACTTTTTTTTAGAGGAGTTTCAACTTTATATTTTAGTAAAAAACAATACCAAGTGTAAATAGTAATATGCTATTATTTCTTATTTTTTTGAGTTGATATAGTAGTATGCTATTGTTCCTATTAGTAAACTTACTAATATAATTCTTTAAGATTAAGTCATTATCAAATAAAATCATAATTGGTTTTTTTTAAGAAAAAATAAAAATTAGCATATATCTGTGCAATATGCTTCTGGAAAAAAAATGCTTTAGGACAAATTAAAAGGGTGTTTGGCTGAGCTTATAAGCTCCTAAAAATAGCTTATAAACTGTTTTTTTGTTTTTGAGAGCTTATAAACTCAGTCAAACACCCTATAAATTAGTCGTTCCAGTCAGACAAAACCAACGAGCTCGATTAAGAACTTATGAGTAAATTCGAGGGGCGCTAGTTCCGGGATTCTATAAAGTAAAAGATCTCTCTGAAATCGGGAATTAGGGTTTCGGCCAATATCTCCGATTATCCCCTACATTTTTTCTCTCTCATG
Organism: Salvia rosmarinus; assembly: GCA_036937905.1. Lineage (NCBI taxonomy): Eukaryota > Viridiplantae > Streptophyta > Magnoliopsida > Lamiales > Lamiaceae > Salvia > Salvia rosmarinus. Next base: position 8,904,646 of record CM072815.1, read on the forward strand.
GCGAATCGAACAGACCCCCTCGCCAAGAGCATAAGGGGTACAAACCCCCAAAATCTGGTGGAGAAGATTTTGCGGACGAAAATCTATCAGAACACTTACTGGAAGGAGCAATGCTTCGGGCTGACGGCGGAGACGCTGGTCGACAAGGCCATGGAGCTCGACCACCTCGGCGGAACTCACGGCGGCACCCGGAAACCGACCCCTTTTATTTGTCTTGTTATGAAGATGCTCCAGATTCAACCCGACAAGGAAATCGTGGTCGAGTTCATTAAAAATCCCGAGTACAAGTAATTTATTCTATTTGATGTTTGATTGTCCTCTCCCTCTTAAATTCTAGAGTTTGTGTGAAACATTTTTTATGAATAGGAAGGGCGCATTCTGATTTATTTTAGTTCAGTGAAAAGTTGTCTTTCGAGTCTGATTAGATTTATTGCGTTCAAGTCTGTTGATTATGTATTCAAGTAGTGCTGGGAGTCTATGAATTTCCATCTTAAGGCCTTAATTCATGGATGCGGAGAAATACGTGATAACTTTTGGTTGAAATTCGGAAGGAAGATATTAATCTCTGGTTTGACATAACTACTGATTTTGGTGATGTGGTTTAGATTTCATGAATTGTAATTGATGAAATAGCTATCAACATCAAATTTGAAGAAAGCCTATCACTTTGTTGTTTCCATCTTACACCTGGCTAGTCTCAGTTTGTCGTTCTTTATTGAATTAACATGGTTTGTTCCTAAATGCTCTCTTTGGTCTTTGATTTAGATATGTCCGTGTGCTTGGAGCTTTTATTTGCGTCTCACAGGAATGGATGTTGATGTTTACCGCTACTTAGAACCTCTATACAATGATTACCGAAAGCTGAGACTCAAGCTTAATGATGGAAGTAAGATTTCTAACCCTTATTTGAGTATTTGAAATTTATCTGTATATCCCCGTCAGTTTGTGTTGTTGATTTCAAATTATTTGAACTGCCAAGTCTTCTTATATGTGATAACTTTTCTGGTCTTACTTGATTGTTGCAGAATTCACATTGACGCACGTTGATGAATACATTGATGAGCTTTTGACAAAAGATTACTCATGTGATATCGCACTACCGCGAATCAAAAAAAGGTATCTGCAAGTTTCCGATGGTGTTTATGTGTTTTCTTATTTTTAACATTTTTCTTATATCCTCATCTTTATATGAAAAAATGTTATCCAATGGAACTTTTTGCTTCTTACTGTTAAGTTCGTAGGTGATACCACCAACTACTGTCAGAATGCTAATTTTGAATCTCACATAGTCGATTTTGTCTCTCTCTTTTTTTCTGTAAATCCGTAGAACTTTTGATTGCAACTTAGTCCTTAATCTAGACCTCTTAGTTGCTAGGAATGTCGAGTGTGGTTCTTTAAAGGTGGTACTGGAAACTTGAGAATGCAATACAGTTTCATGTTATCTAGTGATTCCTGGGATAATAATGTTTAATGCACAGAATGTAATACTCTATTTTTCAATGTAAAGTTTCTGATTGGCTATCATATGAACTGATAGAGTTAGTCTTGTAGTTGTAGGTGAACAATTCTAGCTTGCTTCTATAGTTCTGTAAAATACACTGACCGATTTCTTTAAGCATATCTGAGTTCTGTCAGAAACAACTACTCCATGTTTGATAATTCATATTCTCTCTTTGGTTGTTTCTCTTGTTTGACGGTATGTGGTTGTAGTTTTGTGTTTGAAATCCTGATTATCGGCTTTGTTCCTGCTTGCAGATGGACACTTGAAGGAATTGGTTCGCTTGAGCCTCGAAGAAGTGCACTTGAAGATGATTTTGAGGAGGAAGAGGAAAAAGATGAAGATGACCAACTTGCAGATGGATTAGATTCTACTGTCAATGACAAGGTCCAATACTCTATGCGTATCATTAAACTTTAATTTGTCTAGTGACTCTAGTCTTTCTTGTTTGGTGACCTTCTCTTATTAGCTTACTTTACAACAGGATTACTACCGGGCACGAAGTCCAACTAGGGAAAAAGATCGAGATAGGAAACGTGATAGTCACAGACACAGGTATGTGTTGTTCCATGTGCTTCTTTTGTATATTCATCTGACAGAACTGTGCGGTTCTTCCGATATGATTCTTCTTGTGTTGTTCTTAGGATGAAATCCAGCCAAGTATATAAGCTGGGGATTTCCTCTTGTCTGGTTTTGTTGTGGAGAGGAATTTTATTCTTGTTTCAAGTGTCAAAAATTTAGGTTTCAATTTACAACTATGGATTTATTCTGCTCGACTGCTGTTAAACATCTGTTAATATGGTCAGTAGCAGCACTTGAAATGTGAATGCCTCTCTTTGTTATAAAGAGCATTGGAACTATATGTGATGCTTATTACACGGTTTTGTTAGGTTTCTCTATGATATTTCATTAGTCATCTAAGTTCTCATTAATATGTATCAGGAGGGTCGGTATGCTTGTGGCAGAACAGCCAAAATATTTGGTTTACCTTTTAAGTTTCAAATATTGCTTATGACATTAAATTGGCAATATATTTTGGTGAATTGGGCTGAGTGTTACTCATATTCCATTTTTCGCAATTATAGTGAAGCAAGAAATTTTGCTTTTTGTGTTCTATAATTTTGTCTCTATTTTTCGTGGGGGTTCTAAGCGAGTTGGATGCTGTTGTATGAATCATGAATGTACTTGATCGTACATATCACATTATGGTGATTGCCCTACCACAAATGCATTTCAAGCCTTTCGTGGCTTATAACAGCATCCTAGATTAAAACATTGTGATCCTGCCAGGTTTCTCTGCACTGGCAGTGTGCAGCTGAGAAGTATGATGGATCGTACAATTGTACTATGTAAAAGTATTCAATATAATTTTCCCTTTGCTTTCTTGTTGCACTCTTTCACCAGTTGTATCGCTGCTGTACTTAGTACTTACATACACAGAATCTTACTTTTGAGGTAACAAAAAATTGGAGGTTGTAGAACTTGATTATGTGTTTATTTTGTTTGCTATCCATTTGATCCTATGCAATATAATTTCCTACTATATGGGTCTGAAACATATGTCATTGTAGCATTTTGTGTTCTTGTGCATTAATTATGTGGAAATGCTTCTCTATTGTTCAATCTGTTCAAGAAATCAAGAAAAGAGGGTCAACCGCATTCTTCCAGCTCTTTTCAAATGTTGATTAATTCTATGATTTTGAGTATCCTTTCCTATTTGGTCCCTTTAAATTCCTTCAGTTAAAGGAGGGTTTTGTGCTAATTTAGTTGGATTATTATTACTCTTCACTTTCCCTTCAATTCTATTTTTGTGCAATTTACTGGTGAAATTTTAGAAAGGAAAAAGTTAAAGGTACAATTGGCAGGGACTGACAGACTTCTTTATGCACTTTCAGGGATCGAGACTATGACAGGGATCGGGATTATGATAGAGATAGAGACAGGGACTACGAGAGAGATTATGACAGAGACCGTGGGAGAGGACGAGACAGAGACCGGGACAGGGACAGATATCGCCTAAGAGATGAGAAAGATTATGGGCGTGATAGAGAGCGAGACAGAGAAGGCAGAGAGCGTGAAAGACGAGAGAGGGACCGCGGAAGGAGGAGGAGCCATTCAAGGAGCCGTAGCAGAAGTAGGGACCGTAAGGATCGCGATGGTGATGAGCGTCGCAGAAGGCACCGCTCCAGCACCAGTCCCAAAAGACGAGGGGATGCGCCTGAGGACGAGCCGAAGAAGAAGAAAGAGAAAAAGGCAGCAAAGAAAGACGATGGAACGGATCATCCAGATCCTGAGATTGCAGAGCAGAACAGGCTTCGGTTGTCTCTAGGATTGAAGCCTCTGAGGATGTGAAACTGCTAGTTTACTAGTCAATACTTGTAATTTAGAATGACGAATAGTAGGTCTGTTTCTGAATTGCGTTTTCAAATGTATTTTCTTTTGATGTAGATGCTTCTGTTGATTTATGAGAACACGAAATGATGTGTTATCTAATTAGCATATATACGACATTTGCGTCAAGTTTGGCTGAAAATGGTCAAATCAGAAAAGTTGAAATATCAAAAATCATTGATTAGATGGGAATATGCAGAAATACAAGAAAATTATTCTTCAGGTAAGAGTATTCCTTGTTTATCATAGTGAAGAACACCTGATAGATTCATAGCTCTGCACTTCTCTCCCATGAGTATCCTCTTCTTGCAGAGCTCCATAGCCTCATTGTTGGCCGTCGTCTTCGTCTTGAGCCTGAGCTTGACCCTCGCGACCTTCCTCAAACTGGTCTTCCACTTCCTGGTTAGGATGGCGGAGGCGACAGCGATGGGACGCTGTTGCAATGGGAGCACAATGCAGTTCGTGATTTCATGGCACGGGCGAGTCTTCTGCAATGCACCATCATCGGATTCCTTCCGTCTGTCGTCAGCAGTAACGCCGAATCCAAACAGCATGTTTCGTGATCTGACGATGCTGGCAGTGCTGCAAGCAGTGGAGAGGATAGCTCCAATTTTGTTTGCGAGAAGAGTTCGTCGTTTGCTGCTTCCATCATTTATTTGCCGCTGCATGTTCTTTCCTTCTACTCAATACTTGAGTGCTTTTCTTCTTTTCCTTTGTGGAAAATATTGGGTCCTTCTCCTACGCAGATACAGCGATTAATGCTTTTGAAATGTATAATGAGGTACTAAGAGTGAAAGTTGGGGCTGTGGATGGTGGAGTGGTTGAAGTGGGATGTTGATATATTGCCTATTCTTCGGCTAATTAGTTATATTTTCACTTTTCTTTTTCTATTTTTTAGTTTTTTTTTTGGTTCATTACAATTTTTCTTGGCTTCTAATTGAGATTTGCTCCAAGACTTGAATTATTTTCCGGATAAGCGTCATCCCCTGCCTTACAATTAAGATTTGCAATGTATCCCAAAACGACAATAAAGTAATAACATTTCTTTATTTTGAAAAGAAGTAATAACGTTTATAGATGAACACTAATTATTTTTATATCCTACCTTATATAATCATTTAAAACTTATTGTAGATATTGGTTATAAGGAAGGATCTAAAATTTATTTAGTGTTTATTGGGAAATAATTCAAAAGTTTCCTAGTTCTTCTAAGACGAGCTCAGATTTATTTTACTTCAGTGGATACGACATATTTGGATTGAGCTTAACTGTCATAATTGTCTATGAGATATATCACCCAAAAAAATTAGAGAGAGAGAGAGACTCGAAAAGATAAAGAACTTCCATCTCTACTCAATTGATTTATCTATTATGTGTGTGTATATATGCAGTCTCCCAAAGTAAAAATACAATAATGAGAAACATCAAATATAGATGGATTGCAGATGATTTATATAATTGAGTATTTTTATTTTTATCACTAGAATATCTTCAATTTTTACCATTTTCAATGGGATATGATTTATGAATCAAATAAGTTAGACTAAACCAGCATAACTAATAATAATAATAATAATAATAAATGCTTCTTGTTAAGCTAATAAATTACGGAATGGATAAGACTGAGGTTGTTATCATAATTATGAATTATGTCCCAACATTTGAGTGTTTTTAAATAATACTCCTATATTTAATAAATTGTAAATTGATACTCAATCTTCTTAACAACAGTATTAAAAAAAATACAAACACGTTTACAAGTCTATCACGATTAGGACTGTAAATGAGTCAAACTATTCGTGAGCTATTCGGAGCTCGGCTCGATAAAAGTTCGTTCGAGTTTGTTTAGTGAAGCTCGTTAGCTAAACAAACCAAGTTTGAGCATGGTAAAATTCAACTCGTTAGCTCGTGAACAAGTTCGTTAACTGATTTAGCTTAAAAATATATAGATACAATTATTTTCTTTCTATAATTAGTAATTATTGTGTTAAATCTCTTAACTATTTTTATTTGTACTAAGAAATTAATAAATATATTATGTTATTATGGATAAAATAATTTATTTTTAAAATAAAATAATTAATATTCTAAATATATATCTAAATTTGGAAAGTTTGTTTGGGTTCGACTAAAGCTCTAACAAGCTCGTGAAACTCGAAATATTCGATAAATAAAATTCGAGACTTACCGATACTAAACAAACCAAGCGGCGAAAGATGGTGTTCTGCTCGACTCGGTCCAATTACACCCTTAATGACGACAGCTTTATGGAAACAAACACGTCACTCTCGTGAAAATTTCGTCATGCTCAAGAAATTTTACAAATAGTTATGGGTGTGTAATAAAATTTTCAATGTGAGTGATGAAATATTGTTCAAAGACATACCTTTACTTTTGGAATGACGTGGATTTTCTTAATAAATCCACTTGTGCAAAGTTAATACTTGCTAAAAAATGCTCAAGAATGTCTAGATGTTTTGATAAGCATAGCTATATAATAAAACACTTTTTATAATTTGATATGTGCACTTTTATTATTAAATATAGGTATTAATTTTATAATCCTATAACCCACCTATTTTTTACTCAATTGATTGATTTAGGAAGGCATAAGTCATAACTAGCAGCATCTAATCAACTAATCGATGTTCAATTAAAATTGTATAAGTCTCATGATCTCATCTCTGTCTTAATTAATATATCGAATTATTATTAGATTTCTATTATTCTATGTAAAATTCTAATATCTTTCTTAAACCCTTGCAATTGACCTACGTTGTTGCTCTCTTAAACCCTTCTCAGTTCGCTTCATTACTCACTTTCAACGCCCATGACTTCACTTGCCCCTAAGTTCCGCAATCTTCTCCGTCTTCCTAATTTCTCCACCGGTAGTTTTCACTTCTCATTTCCATCATGCTTCTTCCTTTTTGGTTTTCCAAAATGAGTTTGCGTTTTGTTTCTTCAAATTCTTGTTACTTTGGGTTTTAGGTTTTTATCTAGCTACCTCCTTGTCCATCTCAACTCTGCAATCTTTACTACCATTTTCTTCTTTCAGGGATTTTAATGAATTTATGGTATAATAACTCAAAATAGCGTGTGATTTTTTTGCCTTGAGTAACTTTGGGAAATTAAAGATTTTATTTTTTGGGCGTGAAAAACAGCGGCGTGTCTGCAGAGGAGCTCGAAGGTTTTCTTCTCGACCGAATCATTCAACTCGGGCAATATCCTGACAATGAGGCTGCAGACGCCCCAGAAATTGAGGATGATGATTTTATTCCCGAGAGGCCGGAGTTACAACTCCAGGGCGTTGATCCCAGGAAGGGCTGGAATTTCCGTGGCGTGCACCGGGTATGGTTGTGATTTTATTGAATGATCACCTCATGGAAAGCTTCAGCTGCTTGATAGAAGTATCATTACTTACTTTATTATCTTCAGCAGTTGAGCTACCTTTTTATTCAAATTGCGAGTACTCTTATTTCCTAGGTTTAATTTCCTATTGCTTGAGTCTTGCGTTGTTCTTTGATATGGTTGATATGTGATTCTGTGTCAGGTGAGTTAGTTAGAGTTGTGAGGCTGTAGTGATAGGGACATATATTTCAGCATGGTATATTACTCGATGAGGAGCTCTATTAGAAATCTGCATAAGTAATCCAGAACTGACAAGTTTGGATAACATTCATGGACTCTCTCATCTTGAATAGGAACATAGTCAATTGTGTGGTTTGTTTGCTTATTTTATCGAATATTTTGTATGAAGATTTGGTTGTTCACTAATCACTAGGACATTTATTCATACTTTATCTTTGTCTTTTCTGTTTTGGCCAGGCTATTATATGCGGAAAAGTTGGCCAAGCTCCCATACAAAAGATCTTGAGGAATGGTAGAACTGTAACCACGCTCACTGTAGGAACCGGAGGTATGTTTGATCAGCGGACCATAGGTTCTCATGACTTGCCAAAGCCAGCTCAGTGGCATCGTTTGCAGTCCATAACCCTATGCTTGCAGCCTATGCAGTTCAACAAGTTGTGAAAAGTAGGAAGTTTTCCAGATTATAAAAAAAATAAAAAAATCTGTCTTTTCTTGGAGTACCATCTAATAAATGGAGCTCGTTTCCAGTTCTTCAGTTTACATTGAGGGTGATATTGAAACAAGAGTCTACAATGACAGCATCAATGGAGACATAAAAGCATACCAGAAATTTGTGTGCGCGTGATGGTACGTGAATTTGAATCTTTATTGCTTACTGACTTTGATTGGTTGCAGGTTTTGTTGTATCTGCCTCAATTTTTCTCAATGGCTATGTTTCTTCCCATATATTGTTGCCCTTTACAAACAAATCATGCACATGTAGCTATCCTGGACTGTAAGTGGTTTAAGTTGTTTCTAAGCCATGTTTATGTTCCTCCACTTTCTGAAGGTAGTTGATATTTTAGTGGATGAAATGAATTTTAAGTCTGCAGTATGGTGATTTTGTACCTGAAAACTTGATGCAAAGTCTTCTAGTTATGACCTTTATATGTCATGTGTGGCAACCTTTTCTTTGTTGGACCCAATAAAAAGTTCTATCTACAATTAGAAAAATCCTTATGCATTCGGATACATTTGCCATTGGTTGAACTATCAAACCATTGTATCAGTAGCATAACATAAATATGCCTGCAGAACATAAACCATTTATAGTCTCTTAGACTTGTGTGTTTCCAGTACTTGGTTGTTCCTAGATCATCCATCTCTTCATTTTCCTCAGAGTTCATTTATAAAAACAAACAATGAAGGATGGTAATCTGTAATACCAAGCAAGGCAATACCTTTACCTTTATTGACTTGTTTGAATTCTAAAAGTTGCATACAAATGGGGTATGGAAGTACAGGTTTGAAGGAAGGTTTGAAATAATGAATGAAATACAATTGGAAGATCGAATATGTCACTATTGCAAATTAACTAATTTCTACCAGCGAAACTGATCAAAAGTGACACAAACGTATAGATGACTTTTGATGTAAAATGGTTGCTCGGAGTGAAGATAGTTTTGTGCTGCTTGTAGGTTATCATATAATGGGCTCAGTCAAATATGTGTGGATTTATTTGAAAGCATTGCCACCTTTAGTTGGGCATGCATTTGGTTTGTTCTAAGACTAACTTGTTTCCAGAAAGAAATGGCTACCTAGAGTTTTCTCATGGATCTAGTCCAGCATTTCCATTCCATAGAAGCAGTTGAATCTAAAATTTGTTATACAAACTTCATCAGCCATAACATTTTCCCAGAGCGATAAACTAACTTTTTTTTGTTGTAAAATGTATCTGTTCTTGTAGGAGTATTTGTTGGATTGTAGTTCATTTAATACTTTTTCTTAGCATTATGTCTCTCTTCAGGATCTATACTTATGTGCTAAACCATCAATGACTAGAGACTCAGATGCTTCACTAGATCAAGATTAATATCTCCAAAGCCTCCAATTTAGGGCTCCTCATGTGATTAAAATTCTTTTATAACTAATATAGATTCATAAATGTGGTAAATCTCGAAGTTGTGCAATCGGATTACTCAAATAGTTTGAGTCAAAGACGACCAGTATGAGCTGTTGTTTATAGTGAAGTCTCATCTATACAAAACTAGTGTTCATTTAGTTGGAAATTATGAAAACATTGAAAATAGGTCTACAACTGCTTCATGAATTTTTGTGTATAGGTTTGCATGTATTATGTTACCGCCCAGTCCTGATTTTTCATTTTCTTTTCATGTTAATCTCATTGTGGTTGAATAACCTTCTTTTGCAGGAAGGGTTCGGCTTATAAAGGCAGGGGAAAGTATGAGCAATATTTCCTTTGATGAGCTACGTAAGTGATCTTATATGCTTATTCACTCGCTATCAAATATCTTCTGCTTTTTGGATTTGTTATCCAGTTCTTTTATTGGCTGGAGCACAATACCCATTTGTTTTCTTGCAGGTGAAGGATTACTTTAGGGAAGTCCAGTAGCTAACTGCATCAACACAACTTTCAGCATGTCAGCCGATGAATGATCTTAAAATAACGAGCGAAACTGATTCCAACTGCACGTGCACAGGACATTTCTTCTAATATCTGGCAATTTATGTTGTTTATTTCCTGCAGTTCACCTTATAAATTCATAAATTGCAGTTTCCTGCAATTTATTTCTGGCACATGACACCCTTTCTATCACAGCTCAAGCTCAGCAGTCCAATGGCCGCTTTTTCAGTAGCTTTGGAATCTAAGTAATGTACAAATTTCTATCCTGTTCTTGTGTGGTATTGCTACTATTTTTTCAAGTTTCCATCCATCCCTTATCTGATAAATATACTAAAAGAAATTGTCCTATAATTTCATAGTACTGCAATAAACCAGCTTACATAAAGTTTATACTACCCTTTGTACTAATAGAAATTTTCCGAAACAATAAAAGATTAATTTGCACCAAGACTCGGTCATGATGTGACAACCGATGGATAGACGCAAAAATTAGAGCAGAGTATACTGAGACCGTCAAAATAAACATGAACTTCGTGAAACAAATCTTAATAAGTAGAAGCGCAATCTTTCATTATTTCACATGTGAAATGAGTAAAATCATATGATTCATATCTATAAAAATAACTAATTATTTGCAAGACTTGTAACTCCATTCAGTGGCGGATGGTGAAAAAGGTTTGCAGAAAAGTAAGGCATAAGAAAAGTAGTGCAGCAAAGAATGCCATAGCAGTCCATGGGGTCCGAAACCGGGTATAAATGAGTTCAGCAATCCACGTTCTACTCCTGCTCTTGCAATGCTCTTCAATTCTCCTTTTCACTTCCTTGAAGATATCCTGATCATGGAGCCCAAATGTGTTGATTTCTTTAAACAGTTCCACCACTTTCTCAAGATTAGCAAGCCTATTCAACAGGACCCCCTTCTCCTGCAGCTCCTTCACATCCTCAGAGCTCTGAATCAACGATTTCATGAAGATTGCATACGATAGCACAACGAGACTAGTAGTGCCATTTGGCAGAACTTCAAAGGCGATCATGTTGGACCAGATCACATAGGTCAAGTCAGAAATATACTGAACAGGGAGGCGAAGCTGGCTGAAACATGCATTAGGCGTAAACGTGATATCTACGAGCAATCGCGTTGAATTTGGGCAGACGCGAATGCCTTTGGCCTTGAGATCCATCACTGATCGATGCGTGTAGGATATATTAGTATCAATGTTCTTCTCCTCCTTCATTGACAACCCAGACAACAGAAAACTGTTCTCATCATTCAAGCATTCAGACACCAAAACTCTCCAAAAAGCCTCAAGAAAGTGAAGGGGAGGCTCTTCATTTTCTTGAATCCTCACAATATGCTTCAGTTCCATCCCTGTCTTTTGGCTCAAAAACCTCGGAATAAACAATGCAGCTTCTTCTGCTTCGTACTGCAAACTGATCAACAATTTGAGAACTCCAAAGGGGATCTGATTCTCTACCACCATCATATCGCGAACCATCAACGGCCCTGATCCCGCGCCGAGGCATCTCTGCCAAGCCAAGAAACTGTTCCCTTTCATGCCTAGGAAGTTATGTATGAATTCTATGATGATGGTGGCGTCAAGAAGCATCATAAGCGCTAGTGATTTGTCATCATATTTCTCGACGATCGTAACTTCAGCGTAACTTTCTCTGATGGCGTCAATTTTCTCGAGAATCTTGGAGTAGAAGAAGGCCTTTTTCTTCTCAATGCCGTCGGCACGCCGGTCCAAGCAAAGGAGCTTGAATTCCTCTGCCCGACGGAGTTCCGGTTTGCCGTGGTGGTAAGGGCCGATAGAAACCATCAAGGGATCGTATACTTGCTCTCTCCGCTGCGTCCTCCGCCGTATTTGCGGTGGCACCTTTTGAATTTGGCGGTGGTGCCATGATTCTGAGTAGAGTTTATTGGGTTGGGATTGGAGGAGCTGTGAGAATTCTTGGACAGTTGCGATGTCTATCCATTCATTCCGGGAAGCTGTGGATGACTGCTTAGCCATTTTGAATTAAGAGTTAATTAGGGTAAGTTGCATGGTGAGTGGTGGTGTACTGCACACTCATTCCCTCTATCGATGCGTGGGTCAATATTTATTTTGAATTAATTAACTTCAAAAATAAATCTAACTTAACTATGGTTAGATGTGGGACCAGTAAGTGGCACAACAGTCATCAAGCTTATGCAAGTTTGAATTAAGCGTTAATTAGTGCAACAATTCTGCAATTTTTAAATGATTGATTATTCCTACTTAATTTGAACAATTGGAGTTCCGTGGGATACTAAAGTTTGAAAATCTGAGTCAAATTCCACTCACAGTATGATTCATTGATTTGATTTTCAAGTCTTTTTTCTCACTCTGAGAATTAACATCATCCGTGACTTTGGGGCTAGCCTAATTATAATATAGTATGACAATGAAATATTATGCACTAGTTCAGAAATAAAAACTTGTGTTAGAAAGTGTAACGAGTCTAGCTTTATCAAATAGCGCTTTTAATAAGATGATTTACATCCAAACTCATATTTGATGCCAGTGGTATATTTGTATGTTTGTTTGCATTTGTTGTGTTTGGGTCCGAGTATGTCCTACAATACTGGCTAACAAGTAACGAGTCATGACACATCAAATGTTGATTCAATTTATGTCGAATATAACCAGTCTAAACTTCACGAAATCTCTGAAATTTCAATACAATACAAAAAGAAGCCAAAGTAAATAATTTACACTAGTAAAATAAATCCTACATAAAAATCAAATTAAGTCAACGAATATATTACTCTGAAGTTATAAGTTCATCTCTAAATATTTTGATCTAATGCAACCTGAAGAGATTCGTTGGATGTCAACTAATTTGATCGACACCGATGTTTGAGATATACAAGGAAAAAAAAAACATAAATAGAAGTAATTTCAAAAATATGTCGTGTAATGGGGCTTGCACAATCATCCCATATTTACAGAAACAAAAAGATGCTAAATAAGAGGACTTTGGGTTGAAAATTACGATTTGACGAGAGACAGCAAACACATCCAATGAATAATCTTCCTTTGCAACTCAAACCGTTAGTTGTCAGATTATATACTCATGAATTACTGTGTCTTTTAGGGTCGAGCATCGGTGAGATGGCCGAGCTCAGACACGGATAGGAACCACAACAAAAAAAGGAGTGCTCCCTATAATAGACGAAACCAGTAGATCACTTCTTACACGCACACATACACAACAAAAAAAGGTGTGCGCCCCGTAATGATCCTCGCAGAGGGAAAATGAAGCACTTCATAGTATCACAGAAAGATATTTACCAATAATTTGCTAGGTTACCAGGTTTATGCAGTCACTATAGGTGTCATTGGCTTCTTCCCTTCCATGGCGTCTTTCTTCCTGCGGCAACTTGCACAGAGAAAAGGACCTTCCCAAGGCTTGGATCCAGGCGAGAAAAATGGGCCCGAGTTAACGGATAACCCGTCACTGGGGAGCTGATCGACCTGGCAGATTGCACATCTAAAGAGCCCAGAATTCGACTCCAGAGGGAAGTCCTTGCCCAGCCTGCAAGTAGTGGGTTGGAGTTTTAGAAGGATCCTTGTTTAGAGGAAGCATCAAGAGTGGCTGTTTAAAACTTTATGTTCATTACACTTTCATAGCCTATGATGTAAGGCAGACAGGAGAGATATACATGTGGCATGGAAATTATTTATGACATTTATAATCACAATGCACGACACGGTTATGAGATATACATACATATGCTGAAGTGTAATCTTCTAAGGCACACATGTAGAGGTTATGCTGAATATCAACTAGTGCGACAAGTAGACAATGGTGCTGCTGAAAGAAATTACTGCAAATTTTTACGAGGTAACATTGCTACCACTAGGGTTTAGGAACTTATTTTTATCCCTTTTTATAGCCCTTGGGCACTAGAAAAGGAATAAGAGAAAAGACCGAGTTGTGTCAGTCTCAATTGGATTTTATATTTTCTATTATTTTCTGAATTTGCCAGATGCCATATTGGGACTCATGTTGGTTTGGCCAACAGCAGAGCATTTTTTTCAGTCCCGTGTATTATAGTTTTGCCCAATGGTTCTTCCATGACTGCAATCTATGGCATTATTTTTGCTTTCAGACCTAGTCTTAAAGCTACCACTATATAGCCATCCAGAAAGCAACAGATGCCATACACATATGCGGCACAGACTGATAGAGGCAATGGTACCGATTAGGCTATTAAATACCCTCCCTCCATACTAAGGTAGATCAAAAGCAACAACTTACAATAGTGAAATAACAAGAAAATCTCATGAGAGTTCCCAAGGGAATCTTCGAGACCTACCTACGCCATCTACTTTGTTTATAATAAACAAGATATAAGACATCCCTAACATAATCTAACGATATCAAACTATATCTAAATCAATCAATAGATTTGATTAATCTTCTTTCCATTAGTTGGTAATACATCTTAAAGGAAAGAATATTATTCCCATCAATAGCAGCTATTCCTTCCTCTTTAGTATATCTAGACGAAAGCCTCTACTCATATCACAGACACTATGAACTTGACACAAAATCTGAATTTTAAATTATTCAGATACTAAAGATTTTCCACAGATGATCTTCATCATAAGGGGATGAAAGAAACAAGGAACAATTAGTTTCAGTTAAGCTCGCTTTCATTTGTCATAAGCCCATATAGCAAGAAGATTTATTTACGTAATGCATCTATATGCTACATATTTATTTGATATTTCCTTTTTATTTCAGACAGATCTCGTGAAGGCCAAGTTATCCAACCCAATCCTGGTGATAGACATTGATAGAGTCTCAGAGTTTTAGAGATACATTCTGTTGAAAATGTCAAATTTCAAAATTATATGATCACGACAGAAACATCCAACAGAATTGAAATTTCCACTCTCACATTCAACATATTTATTCCATTTTACCATTTTCCAATTCTGTTCTCTATTTTGTACCTGAGGCATACACCATAATTATGTGTGTGTGTGAGAGATTATATATAAGTGTACCCACAAATATTTCCAAATTTATGTTTCAATTGATAGTTGATACACAATAAAGGTCTACTAAAAGTTAATTCCAAGTTTTGCAAAGAAGATACGGAAGCTAACCTTACAGACCCTCCTTAGTTTAGGTTGGTTCCAGACAATAATGACTAAAGCAAATGTTCCAAATTGAGTCACCAAAAATACAAATCTTACACATCTCATATGTCAAAGACTCGTGTTCAAGCAAACTAGGTCCAAATTTTTTTTTTGGGGGGGAGGGAGTTTAGGCTTATCGTGTTTGTGACACTATCATGTTGACACGATAAGGACAAATTTTTTTTTTTTGTCATGTTCATGTCAACCTGAGAATATAAACTAAAAACATGAACAATATCCTCCAACTTCATATTACGTTTGGACAATTGGCATAAAAAAATAGAACAGTTTAGGCTTATCGTGTTCGTGATACTATCATGTTGACACGATAAGGACACATTTTTTTTTTGTCATGTTCATGTCAACCTGTTAAACACACCAGTTTAGTTATACGATAACATCTAAACAACCTGATAAACTATTACTGCAAGTATCTCATAATGGCACAATAATATATATAACAAATTATACATTTATAAATATTACTCCCTCCGTCACCAAAAACGTTCATTTTCTTTTTTTGGAAACATCAACTCCATAATTTTTACCTTAAATCTAATCACTTATTTACATAAAAAATACACCTATGGCCCACCCATTTTACTCAACTATCCATTAATATATTCATTATAATCTCTATGGTCTACCTTTTAATCCCATTACCCATTAATCTATTCATTTATTACCTCCACCCACTTGACCCCATTATAATTTATTAAAACCCGTGCCACAAAAATCAAAGAACATATTTAGTGGACGGAGGGAGTATTATTAAAAAAAGTTCTACTTTTAATTATTACTATGATTGCTTCGCGGTGTATGTTTTGTGTAGACACAAAAAAACAGTGTTTATGTTGTTATATTTATAAATATTACTCCTTCCGTCACCAAAAACGTTCATTTTCTTTTTTTGGAAACATAAACTCCATAATTTTTACCTTAAATCTAATCACTTATTTACATAAAAAATACACCTATGGCCCACCCATTTTACTCAACTATCCATTAATGTATTCATTATAATCTCTATGGTCAACCTTTTAATCCCATTACCCATTAATCTATTCATTTATTACATCCACCCACTTGACCCCATTATAATTTATTAAAACCCGTGCCACCAAAATCAAAGAACATATTTAGTGGACGGAGGGAGTATTATTAAAAAAAGTTCTACATTTAATTATTACTATGATTGCTTTGCGGTGTGTTTGTGTAGACACAAAAAAAACAGTGTTTATGTTGTTATCATGCTGTGCGTCACCACGAAAATTTTCAAATTCGTGTACCGTGCTGTTATTGAGTTGACACTATACACGACACAGTACATGAATTGACAGATCTACATGAGATTAAAAGTTGCACAAACAGTATGTGTGTGTCTTACTGGTATCACGCATATACTACTGTGTTATAAAAATATGGGGAAAAAGTATGAATTAATGCTATGCTGTAACCCATAACTTGATATGAAGTTGCTTACACATAAAATGTCCTAAAATAACATTAAATCAAAGGGAAATAAGGTTAAAAGTGGGGGAAAAGGGGGATGCCAACCAATTTGTAAGCATTTATTATCTTTTGATCTCCTAAAGTTAATCATGTGGTGAAGACTTCCCAGATTAACATGAAGTGAAGTACATAAAGAAGCCTAGATATCTTTCTGCTAACTATCAGAAATCATAGCCTATAGAATGGTTCATATGCCAATAGTCAAATACACCAACAACAAAAGGAGAATTCATTGCGATAAAAGTCCACAGGCTGTAGTATGGACAGCAGCATAAAAAAACTGTCATCCGAACACACAAATAAGGAAGTTGGAGAGCACTAGAATAATGGCAAGCTTCAGCAAAGAAAACCTAAACTTACTTAACCTCTAAGCACGTCAGCAGCATAAAAAAACTGTAATCCGAACACACAAATAAGGAAGTTGGACAGCACTAGAATAATGGTAAGCTTCAGCAAAGAAAACCTAAACTTACTTAACCTCTAAAAGTCTCGTGCTGTCAGCCTGTCAGAATAAAAGGAGAGAAATTTAAAACAAATATAAATCTAAAAATACCTCTCAGCAAGCATTGCAGAACCCTCCTCAAATAATTCCTCCACAACTCCAACTGCAGATAGCTTATTAGCTCCTTTGCTAGAATTTTGAGACTTTCTCCCAAATATAAGTGAATAAAGCAAATTTTGCTTCTTTCTAGGCGTTGGGGTCAAAACAGGAGGGTCAAAGGAATAATATCAACAACCAAGCAGGTTGTATCATCCTTCAAGCCTCTTGACCTGAGAGCCTCCTGCAATTCAAAAATGCAGTGAAATAAAATTTTCAACCAGACACTAAAAGACACCAATTTGCAAATATATGGTTTACAAAATGACAAAATACCTTTACAACCAACTTTGCAGCAAGCTCTGCAGGTAAACCCCGACAAGACTGAGCAGCAATATCAGAAGACAAAGCATCCCATATTCCATCAGAGGCAATTATAAGTCTCCCCAGCATTTGAAAGCTGATAGCCACAGAAGAGTTAAGAAATGAATCATTTTGGCACGATAGTGGTAGGACTTCTAATCATCGTTAAGGATGACAGTATACAAACCTTGACTTGCTTAACATGAGGAATTGGGATAATAAACTCCCCAACGTCTGTATCACCAATTGATCTTGAAAGACATAATCCACCAGGCCAGCAACGTAATGGACCAACCTATACCCAACCACAAAATCGTCCAAGATCAAGAAAATGGCCCCTCACTAATAAATTCTTGCAAGTTGGAGGAGAAAACTAAGATGGGGACTAAGCAAACTACCTCATTTCCTCCAAAACATTGAGCCTTGCTACTGCAGCACCACTTGCAGTTACACGCCCGTGCCTCAACATTCTCTTCCAGTCGATGGTCAACCGTCAAAGAGATACAACCCCTTGGGTGTCCAATATGCACCGAGAATCTCCAACAGATGCAACAGTCACAGTCCAACCATCAATAACAACAAATGTAACGGTAGTTCCAGATGTCTCACCTGCCAGTTGTAGCAAATCCCACAGACAGATTAAAAATTTAAAGTAAAGGGGCTGGCACAGTAAAATCGATTCCAAAACCAAGATTTATACGTGCCTCGCTGCTGAAACTCTATGTCAGTTTTCACAAAGCCCGCCACTAAAGCCCTAGGAAGGGCTTGGAGCCACTCTTCCCTTCCAAGTGCTGGGGAATAGCACTTAATACGTTGTTCAGTAAATTCTCTTTGGTGAAAATAGCGGCTGATATACCATTATGCCCATCAAAAATCTACCAAAATAAATAGAATTCAGAAAATACATCAACGCCATAGTTATAGACCACATATTAATTTCAGATAACTGAAAGTTAACACATACTGCAAATACTGAAAAAGAAGTTGATGTATCTCCTGGAACTCTTTGGCAATCAATTTTAATGAGAAAATAGTCCTCTCCTTTCTTAGCCAGAGCAGCCTGCCCATACTTCACTGTGGGATTCTCCAACTTCTCATTTCTCAACTCACGACCAATCAAAGTCCCAAGTGGAACCAGCTGTTGTTTGTGCCTCATTTTGGTATACCTCTATTTGCCTGACTGTGGCAATCACTGTTTCAGCACATTGGCAGTTCTCATTCTTCAAGCCCCGATCTCCCAACCACAGCCTAAATTAGAGGACATTCTCCACATCATTCACAACTTTAAGACAATTGTTTGAAGATAAACCAATTTTATCCACGTAATCTGCAACCAGAAAATAATGACCACGCTCGAACCCTACCATGAGCACAATAAATTAGATTTGTTTTATATATATAAAAAGGTAAATGAACATGAGAGAGAGGGTTTTAAATCACACACAAATGCATCAACAAAAAATAGTTTAACTAGAATACAACAATGTCGTAACATAAAATTATAAAAAAGGTAAACGACGTCTTCTGTAAATCGTAATTAGCTCCGACTTCCAAAACAGATGCAAACTGCACATTACTGATTTTTTTATTTTTTCTAAAGAAAACCCCGAAAAAGGAAGCAGCTAGCGTGCATGTGGCCCCAAATTGCACAGATTTTCTGTTTTCACAGACATTTACCAGTACTAAAGAGGAATGCAGCTTACGAGTTTTCCAGAACTGAAAAAGAGCATTATTTCAAAATAAAGAGACAAAAATTGAGGAGCTACAGTGCAGATGTCGAGGAGGTAAACTGAAGTAGATCGACGGAGATTGGGTGCTGGAACCCCCGGAGAGACAAATCAAGGAATTTTTACTCTTATGGATTTTACGTAATAATTTGACTGGAACAGCAAAATCAAAGAGATAAGACGCAGAGAGAGAGAGGAGCGCGATTCGGGCAACGACCGGGATCCCGATTGATTTACAAAAGGCGTTTCATAGCTTTTTTATTTTATTTTTAAATAAAAGTGACATTGAAAAAGTAGTTGAGAAAAGAACGGAATGAAAAAAGAAGTCCACTAACAGATTAGCACATTTTGTCCGGTAAAAACAATACATTAAATATAGGGTTATTAGGGTATAAATATATCAAATTTTTGGATTCATTTTGATTTTTTTTTTAATTTTTTAAAGATTATCGTAAAATACCCAAATTTAATCACTTTATTGATTTTACCGTAATTTTAAATTCAGGTCAAATTAAATTTGAATTGACATCACGAAAATTTATTGTGGACAAAACGATCAATGTCATAAACGATGTTGTAGAGAAATGATATAAAATATCATCATTCCATCAAAATAAATCAGATTTCTTGATTTCTAGAATTCATCATGTCAATCCTCACTAAAAATTATATCTTTCGCTTGTTTCATCCCCAGTTCTCTTTGGAATCAAACAATGATGTCCTCTCTATGGTGCCAGATATTATCGACCGTTTGTCACGATAAATTCTTGATATGTCAAGTCATATCTAATTTAGCTTGAATTTGAAATCATAGTAAAATCTTAAAGCGATTAAGTTTGTGTATTTTATGATAATTTTTAAAGTTCGTGAAAAAAATCAAAATTGACCTAAAATTGGTGTATTTATAGCGTGTATCAATTAATCAATAGCATTCAAATCAGAAATAATGAAAGTGATGGCGTGTAACAAAGTTGGTCATCCTAAGTCCCATCCTAAGTCCTTAGCTAGGTAGCTAGGTAGATAAAGCCAGGAAAATGTCATTATGACATTTGACAAAAGCATTGTAATAGTAGTTTTTCATTGCCTATAAAACGGCATATGTTCGTCATTGTAAAACACAACAACACCAATAGAGAATTCAATAAAGTCATTTGCATTCTCCAAAAACCATGAGTTTCTAAGCTTCTTGTTTTCTTACTCCTATAGCCGATAGGAAATTTTATATCCATCATTGAGAGCTAAACAATATATCCCAACACCATAAAAAAATAAAATAAAATAAAAACCCTTCAATTCCGCTGAACATATTTTCTGGAAACGAAGGCTCCGTCCCTGTTTTCTTCATCAAAAGAGTTCTGTGTGAGCTCTATCAGGTATAATTTCTATTTTCTTTTGTGGTTTAATGTTTAACCCGAAAAAACACACCCTACCCCCCATTTGCGTGTATCAATTAATCAATAGCATTCAAATCAGAAATAATGGAAGTGATGACGTGTAACAAAGTTGGCTCCTTAGCTAGGTAGTTAGGTAGATAAAGCTAGGAAAATGTCATTATGATATTTGACAAAAACATTGTAATAGTAGTTTTTCATTGCCTATAAAACGGCATATGTTCGTCATTGTAAAACACAACAACACCAAGAGAGAATTCAATAAAATCATTTGCATTCTCCAGAAACCATGAGTTTCTAAGCTTCTTGTTTTCTTACTCCTATAGCCGACTCTTTGATGAAGAAAATAGGACGAGCCTTCGCTTCCGTAAAATATGTTCAATGGAATTGAAGGGATTTTTTTTATGGTGTTGGGATATATTATTTAGCTCTCAGGATGGGTATAAAATTTGCTATCATTATAGGAGTAAGAAAACAAGAATCTTAGAACTCATGGTTTTGGAGAATGCAAAGGATTTTATCAATTCTCTCTGGTGTTGTTGTTTTTACAACGACGAACATACGCCGCTTTATAAGCAATGAAAACTACTATTACAATGCTTTGTCAAATATCATAATGACATTTTCATAGCTTTATCTACCTACCACCCATCAAGGACTTAGGATGAGACTTAGGACGACCAACTTTGTTACACGCCATAACTTCCATTATTTCTTATTCAACGCTATTGATTAATTGATACACGCCATATATATATATATATATATATGTGAGATGGATCAGGTAGGAAATGAGAATGAATCTGAGCCTTTGATTCGTTTGATCAATGATTGAGATTTAATTCGGTTGTGCTACGCTTTATGTTTTGTGTGCTACACTTGACATCGCATGAGCAAAGAAGAGAACCCTTCTTGTGCTACGTCAGAATGAAAGATGTATAAACTAATATATTTAGATATTTGATACGAAGAGATGAAATATGTACTAAACTAATACGCAAGAACATAAGAATTTCGATTGTCACACAAATACGAAAGATATGCTAGACTTACATATTTATTCTTATTTCTATTCTCACATAATCATCCCCTATACATATATATATATATATATATATACCCACAAAAAAAAATACTTTGAAAATATAAATGTTTTTTTATAGAAGCTGGACCTTAGTTATATGAAATTGAATGTATGAGACCGACTCCTAAGCAAATTTGCTAAAAAATTGCGGTCATCTCTTCATCAAAAAAATATTGCCTCCGACCATTAAAAAAAAGTCTGTACTTTTATTTTTCAAATGTACGCCTCCCAGCCTACTTAGAAACTCACCCCAAATCTTTTTAATAATTTATTCCAACTCTTCGTTTTTTTCCTTTTACTCACTCTGTGATCCTTTCCATTCAAGCAATTAGTTTTTCTGTTGGAAATTTAAGTGAAAAACTTAGGGCAAAATTCGGTAGTCAGTATACAGATAATAACAATTTCATATCTAATAAATATGAAGCGTTTTCAATTTTGTTGAAGATAATTTTTCCGGCACCGAGAGATATACTACTTGAAAGTATAAACTTGTTTCAAATATGCCATGTTTCTATCTTCTTGTACAGCGAAAGAATTACGATAACAAAAAAAGAAGAAAAAAAGAAAATCAAAACCTTGTATATAACACCAACAACTCATCAGTGGGATTAAAGAATTGCCACTGCAAAATGGAAAATAGGAACACATGATAATGAGAAGCATTGGCATTGCCATTTCTGTGAACACATTCCAATCAATGAATGTATATCTAAAGAGAATAATGAAAAAAACCAAGATATTAGGCTCCTCTCACTTCCCACCGGTAGAGGCCGGCTTTCGTTTCCCATCAACCGGAGCTGGTTTCTTTCCTTTCTTATGCGATGGTGAATGAGATCCATTCGCCACTTTCTTCGTTGGTGGCTGAGGAATCAGGCTCCTAATGGTAAGATACAATTTGCAAACATAAAATGAATAAGATTTTGCATCATAAACTTGTCCAAATAAACTTGACTAGTATCCACATTTACTTACCTTATTTCTGGGGATTTCATCTGCCTTTGATTTTGAGTAGGTTTCTTGGCTTTTGTTCCTCCCCCTCCGTTTAGTTTACCACCATTTGTTTGGCTTTGGCAATCTGATTCATCACTAGCTTCAATTACTATGTCTTCCAATTCATCACTGGCTGCTGCAGCCTCATATTGATTTCTACCCGAACTGTTGTCTCGTCTAAGAGTTGCAATTTTGCTCAAAGACTGCCCCGGTGACTGACCGCCGTCTTCTCTTAAGTGGCTCTTCACCATAACCTTATCGACCCAATCACCAGAGACGCTCTTTTCCTCTTCTGTTGACACTGACACCACACTGATCGGAGAAGCCATAAAGTCCTCACTATCAAAGCTTTCCATTCTTGATGCCGTTGAGGACTCAGTTTGCCCCTGCAGTGCAATGCAGAAAACTAAAACAAATGCTCATTAAAAGAGCTCATTTTGTGGTTTGAGTTTCTTACCTCTGCCTTACTAACATCTCCTATACTTTGCCAAGATGGTGCTGGAGACGACGTAGAAGATCCATTTATCGCTCCATCTTCTCCTCTCTCTTTCGTAATAAGGCTGCCTTAAGACTAGCTATCTGCACGTAGTTGGATATCGATGATGGATTAACGCATGTATGTCATCAAAGCAAATAACAAGTAGAAAAGGAAAGGGAGGCACTGTCCAATGCATCCACCCTAATCAAATCCTAATTGTGATTAATAAACTCTATTAGGGATCAATAAACTCTAATTGGGATGGATGCACAGTACTTCTAGATATACACAAGTTTCTGCCAAGTTAAGGGTACCAAACCTGTTCTTTTAGCTCTCTGACATCCAGAGTCTCTTTGTTTGCTCGAGCAGCACCAAGTTCGACAGTAGAAACTCGTTCAGCAAACTTCAACGTGCTTACTGTTTCTCCAAGAGCTTCGGGTTCTGGGCTGATGTGAATGAACACTAGAGTCTTTGCCTGACCCCCTACAAACACATCGAGGATTCGGATATATTAATGAGTGCTAAGGGATAGTAACAAATGTAGACACTGCCTCGGATGCTGTCCGAATCCTACCTAGTGAACCTTGAAGCAACTGCGTGAGTTTACTGTTTCTGTAAGGGACGCGTGATTGCTTTTGGGCAAGAGAGGCTATTACATCGCCTAAAGCAGATAGAGAGCTGTTGATATGTTGAGCCTCCTTCAAACTATCACCAACTGCATCTGTTTTATCGGCTCTTTCGCTTCCTGCCAGGTCGACCAGATGCATACAACCACAAATAATCGAGCCAGAGGTCAGATTTCTCCCTTGAACATGAACAGTCAGGCAACTGCAGATGCATGCACGATTTCATGGTCAGTTCAACAAATTAAAATAATGGAAAACAAAATCAAGGAAAAGAAGAGATTTTTGCCTATGAGAACGACTACTTGGGTCATTCATCAAGTAGAGCCAACAGCGCGATTTTCAAGCCCAATGTTCATCAGGTTGATGACATCAGATGTCGATGAAACAGGAACAATATTTGCATTTGGCAAGTTGATACCATTCTGGGAGTTGTTGTGAATTTCTAATGTACTAACGAGTTAAGAAGAAGAAGACGCGAGCTCACGAAAAATGCAAAAAACATAACAAAGATAGGAAGAAACACTTTTCTCCAAGGATATTTTTTATTGACAGCATCAGAGACGAGGAGATCTCTGACTTGCTCATTGTAGATTTCTATCATCTGGACAGAGACATCATATGACATGCTGTCTTTCCTCTGCTCCGAGATGAAAAATAAATCACTCAGAGCTCGGTAATTTACACCTAAGCTTTCGGGTTAAGTTCCTTAGGTCCAGTCTGCAGATTAAAGGATAGGCTAAGTTAATAAAGAATCAAATTATCAAATATCTAAAAACATAACCATAATCTCTTACCATAGTATATGTTTTTCCTGAACCAGTTTGGCCATACGCAAATATGCAAACATTATACCCGTCAAGCACAGAACGAATCAGCTGCTGTGTATCAGAAAATACTTCTTCTGCAGAATCAAGAAACATTAGTACTTTTTGAGAAACTTATAGATCAATTATAGGAAAAGGAGTTCGATCACCTTGGCTGGCGGATGAGCCAAAAACCTTGTTGAAAGTGAACAGCTTCTTCCCCTTTCCGTTTTTTGCAGGAGTGATTATTGATATAGTCTGCGAATCCAGAGCTTCTGCAGTGCTCAAACCAGCTGGCTGTCCGGGCAGAAAAGGTCGTATTCGGCAATACACCCTTATATTTCCTGTCAAAACCCCAGCATCAATCACCATGCCTGGACACTTCCATTAACATACAAACCGATACAAAAATTTACCTTTGAGGTCTTGCACTTGATTGTATAGTTTGCGATTCTCTTCAAGAACCTTCTGGTATCGAGAAGCTGCACTAGCAAGACCCATCAAGTGTTCACCTATCATCAAATAGATTTAACTTCTTGCTTTCTGTTTGCTCCAATGCAGGGTATGGTATGGTATAGCAGATAATTAATGAATAAATACCGAGATACTGGGTTTCTCTTTGATACTTCTTGTGTAGCAAATGAAGGTCTTCCTTCGTCGAGTGAAGTGTACTTTTAAGTTTCTACAAAAATGAAATATGTGTTCTTAAAGAGTCCAAATCAGAGGGTGAGAATTCTTTACGCCAGCCAATCTCTCATTTCAAGGACCTGTATGCTTCTTTGATAGTATTGAACCAAGTCTTGGCGCTTGGAACGACATCGTTTTGGAATGCCATCGCGGGAATCATTCTTGTACCAGCTCTTATCTTCCATAATGTTTGAAGCCTTACACAAAAGCAAGTAACACTCAGCCATGTATTTTGAGGTTTGTTTCATTAAGATGCAGCATCTAATTAGACCTTTACCTCAGAACTCGCGTAGGAACTCGGAACATCTAAGTCTCTAGAACTTGTTCCAACCTGCTGTACCAATACCAAAACACTGCAATGAGTTTAAGATAAGCAAAAATCATTAAGATGCAACAGTCCATCAGACCTCAACAGCTTGTTGCTCATTGAAACTTGGGGCATCCACACATCTCGAGCTTGTTCCAGCCTATTGTACCAATAAATGCAAAACACCAGTTAGAAATTGGTTCCTCTTTTTTCTTGTATTCATTTTAACTAAGTTAAGAGTTACTCTATTCAATATGATACAAGCAGGAGTAGCGCTTCGATTGAAACTCTAGACAAACAATCATTAGTCCCACCTGCTCATTTTGTCTTCCTAACCGCTGTTCAAATTCTTCCATAACTTTGCTCAGCATACTTCCAACGATCTGCAAAGCAAATTTCTTGAGTTTCTCACAAGTATAAAAATGCACTATCCACAATAGCAGAGAGCAGTCTGATCAAATGAGTTCAGAAAACTCATAGCATCTTCGCTTGACTCCAAAATCACTTACCAGAGGGATATCTTCCTGCTTCTTATCAGAAAGAAGCTCACGAACGTATAAGTGTAAGGCATCAGAGGTACCCTAAAATTTGGAAGCGTGAGGTTACTTCTTCGGCATAACAAACAGCTACTGTGATACATATACGAGCAGTAAGTGTACAAACCATATCAATAAAGTTCTGCTCAACAATGGATGAGTTCCTCGAGAGTGAATTCACAAACAGATCAGAATTCTTCCTGACGAAATGCTTGGACGCCGAATGGGGCTTCCAATTTCCACTGTATTTCCACACTCCTTTCCCACCTCCTTCCTTCCACTCATGGTGAGATTTCAAGGCCAGTACACAGTTCACAATTCTTGAACTGTTCCCACCCTAATGGTTTGGATATAATAAAATCAATTAATCACACATTGATAAAGTTCAATCAAATTAATATTTATCTATATAGGCACCTTTTCTATTGGTGAAACACTAAGTAATAAGCTAACAGCTACACACACACACCTGTTCCAGATCAGAAGCTTCAAAAACTGGAATCCCCATTTCCTCTGCAGAATCAAGAAAGTTCCTAACATTCTCAAAATATTGAAGGCCGAGAGAGCAGCCCCATCCGAACAATCACACTATCCGAAGGCGCCTCAACTACCTAGAGGCAATTCCAACAATCAAATTGCAGCATCCAATCATAGAACAAGTGGGAAAATAGAGCATGAACGAACAAGATATATAAGCCCAACTTTTTGAATGGCGCCGGGCTGAATCTTGTTTAGTGCATTGCAAAGTATAATCCCACTTCGCAAACCAATTCGAAAATCTTCCTCAGAAGGCTGATCAGACAAATCCCTTGCTGTAACCGCTCCCACCATTTTCCTTAACCAGCCAGCTGCATCATATCTTCTCGATGCTGCAATACAACTTCTCTCAATCATCAATTCAAAATTTCAAGAATGCAGCAATGTGAAACACAACTCCCTCTCAATCATCAATCCAATTGTTCAACAATGCAGCAATGTGTAACACAACTCTCTCAATCAAATATGATCATCAACCTTGTTTAGAAAAGATCGATCACAAACATCGTAAACAAATGAATAAGAATGATGAAAAGGGTTATTGTACACGCTTCTTCTGCTTTCCTTGAGGCCAAATCCATGTCGTTCAGCCTCTTGCCTTGAAGCGCATCCTCCTCCACCGCAGCAGAGTCGATTTGCAACATTCCTTCCGCCATTACTGCTGTTGAAAGCACGACACCCCTCCAAGAAATTACTTGAATTAAAGAGTGTGTTTTCTTCAACTTTCAAGAATCAGAATGCATGCTGTTTCTATACATGTATTCACGAGATTCTCACATATGTATAGGCGCAAAAATCGTCTCATTTTCCACCTATAGGTGTTGGCTTTTTAATATTTCACAGAGAAAAATTTTGTTTCAAGAAGAAGAAGAAGAAGAGAGCAGAGATGGCGCGTAAGTTACAGAGAGAGAAGATTGAAAGAAGAAGAGAAACCACCCAGAAGAAAAGAAAATATGAAGATTTTGTTAATTTTTTTTGTAGAAGTTAAAAATAACAAGAATTGAAAATTTCTTGTTTTCTGAGAATAACGAGTACTGATTATTTGATCATTATTTTGACAAACATTCTTTTTTCCGTATTTGTTTCCCTCACGTCCCTCTTTTTAGTCAATTTTTTGATTTGAATGTACCCCTTTTTTCAACACCCCAAAGCTCTCCGACCCGAAAGGTTCGGGATCTTGGATGGTTCTTATTTAGACAATACAATATATATTGTCTCTTATTTTATCCATGCAATAATAAGCAAGTTTATCGGCGAATAATAAAGAAACCACACTACCAAAGTTTCATGCTATGAGGCATGTACTCAGTGACGAAGCCAGAAATTTTTTCTGGGGGGCCCAATTAATTATAATTTTAAAAGATAATAAAATAAAATTATAAAATATTAATAATTTAATAATATAATGATAATCCTTTTAGAAATTTGATTGGTAATATTAATTCACATATAAAACTTGATTATTTGCATATATCTTTTGTTTTATCAATATAAAATAAATTATAGAAAAATATAAAGGAAAGAAAGATAAAGGAAAGAAAATGAAAGAAAAAGGAAATAAAAGAAAATAAGTATAGAAAAAAGAAAAAGAAAATATGTAACTAAAATGAATCGAACCAATATCTCCTAAATGAGAGATAAAAATTCTAACTCATTAGACTACAATACATTTAGTTATTAAATGTTAAATATTTATAGAGAGTACGCATATTTGCATACATATTTTATTTTATCAATATAAAACAAATTATATAAGAAAGAAAAAAAGAAAAAAGATTCCTAAATAAAGAAAAGAAATAGAATAGAGAGAGAGGTGGGGGGAAGCACAAGGCAAAAAGAAAGAAAGAGAGGAGGAAAAGATAAAGAAAAAGGAGAGAGAGGAAAAATAGAAAGAGAGAGAGGAAAACAAGGAAACGAGAAAAGAAGAGAAAAAAAAGAGAGAGAGAAAAACAAGAAAAGAAGAAAAAAATAAGAGAAGAGATCCGCAGCCTGAGGTTTGATCACAGTTCTCCAAGAAATAGAAACAACTTCTAACCATTAGGCTAGGACATGCTCTTATAATATTAGTTTACATATAAAATATATAGCTATTTTTTTCCAAAAAATTGGGGGGCCATGAGCCCCCCAGGCCCCTATGTGGCTACGTCCCTGCATGTACTACAAGCATGACTTAAAACCTATGTTACATGGACACGGGTATGGGTATCAGACACGGGTGCGGATCCGAGTGTCAGATACAATTTTTAAGAAAATTATCGACATGGGGACATCGTCCTAACTTTGGACACCGGTACAGGGATATGTCGATTATAAAATTAATAAAAAAACATTCTTGTCAAAATAACTTCAAAATAAGTTCAATTAAATTTCAAAATACATCAAAATAAGTTAAACATGATTCCAATGGTGTACCATCAAATCCTTTGTTCTTAGTTGGACGTAGCCGTGGAAGCGGGAGCAGAGGTTATAGACTAGGTTGTAGTCTTGTAGACTATAAGGGAGTTTGGAAAGTGTAAGAAGAATGCGGAAGGAAATTTGGATATGTTAGGAGATCATAAATTTCGACGTTAGAATCATTAATTAGAAATTTAGAATAACACACTGTTTTTCGCTTAGATTGTAAAAGGAAATATGAAAGGTCTTGAGTTAATGCAATGCATTAATTAAAAGTTAAAGTGTGTGACGGTTGTTTCAATTGTGTGACAATTGTTTCAATTTAAGTTCGTAATACATTAAATAGGATTTAAATCGAATGCTAACTGCTCTCTCTCCATGGAGTGTCCGAGGTGAATTTGGAGGATCCGACACGTATTTCGTGTCGGATCCGTGTCGTCGTCGTGTCGACATGGATCCTTCAGCAAAAATGAAGTGTCCGAGTAACACAGCTTAAAACTATCGATTTGATTTAGATATTATTGATAAAATTCGAAATCATATTTCTCTAATCACATGTTCACCTATTTTACCAGTTATTGTCAACTAAGATTGCCTTTGCCTTGTATATTTTAGAAGAAAATTTGTGAATGTACGTACTGGTTGTGCCTTGTTGGCTAGTACGTTGAATTATAAATGACTAGTTGAATTCAACATACAGTTATTTAAGCTTGTTTGAAAATATATATATAGGATTCTGAAAGTTATGCTAGAGTTTCTCTATGAATTCGAGGTTGAATGAGTTTTAAATGATCCGAACACGAAGATTAATTTGATATTTATGTAATTGCTTGCTCCATCTTAATGATAATGATTTATTATTATTATTATTATTATTATTATTATTATTATTATTATTATTATTATTATTAATAGATAAATACAAATGGGCTTTTCACTAAATTAGTTGGATATTCTTATCTTACTCTAGTCTATATTGCACACGGTAAAACTACTGATTCACTTTTCTTTAGATCTGCATATGCCTTTTGTATTTTAAAATTACGGGAACTACATATATCCCTAGCTTATTTACACAAATTTTAGTTAATAACTTACCAAATTTATTCCATCACATATAGTATCTAAGAATCCTATTATCAGGCTTCACGTATAACGTTCCAAAATATCTCAAAATTTGGTAAGGATGCGAACCGACAGGCCTGGATTTTGGCTTTTGAAGAATAGGAAATATTTAAAATATATGTGAAATTAAGAAAATATGTATAATTGAATATTAAAAATATAAGCGTGTGACCACGTGGCCGGCGGGAGAGCGAGCAGCCCCAAAATAAAAAAATGAAAAAGAAAAGGAAAATATATATAGAAATGGCTAGGGCTGGGGAAACGGTTTTCGGTTATCGGTTAATACCGAACCGAACCGAAATCATACCATATTCGGTTAACCGTATACCACATATTCGGTTTATGCGGTTCGGTTTACGGTATAATATTTATTTTTTTTTCGTTTTCGGTTAACCGATAACCGAACGTTATTAACCTAAAACCGAAAATATTTTCTATTTTATTAATTATTTTAATTTTTATAAATCAGTAAAACTAATTACTAATATTAATTAAAGTTAAACCTTATTACTCTAATGTATCAAATTATCAAATTACTCTAATGTATCAAATTATCATTGCATGAACATGATAGTTTGTTGATGGATTGATGTTGATTGCTTTGATTTATTAATGGATATTGGATGATTTTTTATGGACATTAAAATTTGAAAAGTTTACATCCGATTGCAAGTTCGTATCTTATGACATGCCGTTTATAAATTCATGTAATCTCTAAATAATTTTTGATTTTTCTGTTAACGAAAACCGAATCAGACTAACCGACGCGGTTTTGGTTAACCGCATTTAATAAACTGTTCGATTTCGTTATTAAATTTATGAAAATTTCGGTTGGTTAATCAAAAATCACATACATTCGAACCCGAACCGCTTTCCCACCCCTAGAAATGGCAGTGATATAGAACAAGTGTTACTCCTTCACTTTTTCCTTGTGATGAAAAGAATAAAGACACGTGGAGAATAGTGATTGTTTAGGAAAACACCATTTATAAAATCTTAAAAAATTGTCAAAACAAAGCGAAATTGCTGCTCTTTTTGCTTATTATTTATTATTGATAGTTGATTAAAAGAAGGTTCAAAAACCTTGTAAATCATCTTAATATTTGTTTCATTGAGCTTATAAACTAGAGATAGAGTTTTAAATTAGAGAGAAATTAGTTAGAGAGAATAATTGAGAGATATAAAATGAAAATAGTATATGTTGGAAACAACAAAATATAGTATAAATATTTTTGTGAATTAAGTGTTGCCTATAAGATCATGAAAAAATAAGTTGGAGTTACAAGCTTATCTTTTGGGTAGCTTATAAACTATTAGAGTTTATTTTTATAGTTTAAAAGCTGTTTTGAAACTTATTTTATTAAATATTTTGTAAAAATTTATAAGCTATTTAAAAAAATATAAGCTCAGCCAATACCCTATAATTCGAGCTTTAAACTAAATTTGAATATTCAGTTTTTCTACTAAAAAAATTATTTTACTCACAAAAGTACAATATAGTTGCTAAAATTATTATATCTTATAAGAATAAAGTTAAAGAAAACTTAATATTATTGTTACTAACTATAATCCAACCATATATTGTACCAAATTAATAATATTATATTTTCAAACTAATTCATTTAACAATCTTGCTCACAGCTAATGATAGAGTATGTCAACTGTCAAGCAAGCTTGACCAATTCAATCATCAACTTTTATTAAACGAACGTTTATTCAATCAAAATCAAAATAGTTCACCAGTAATGATACAATCTTTTAGTACAAGTGACTTAAGTAGAAAGATTTTAATGACACACTTTGATATATTTTTTCACTAAAGGGTGGATCGGGGATATAAATTAATTAAAATAAATATGGTTGTTAAACGTCATATTATATGAAGCCTACTGATTATAAGTATTAGTTAGGGGTACAAAAAAGCAGTTGCTTTTGCCCTTAGATGCAGAGTTTAAGTGCCAGATGTTCCCTTCCATATTTAGCAACTCATGTGTAGAAGGGCTCCATTTAATGTTTATTATGTCAAATCAACTCAATTCCTAATTCCTAATATATATATAAAAGCATTAAAGATCATAATGCTTTTTATGTATTATAATAATATTTCATTTTATGACAATTATAAATCATGAAATGACCAATACTTGTATGCGTGTGTTGGTCTAGTGGTAGAGTGATTAATCCCTGAGGCCGAAGTTCTCGGGTTCGAGTTCATCGTGACGCGGTCTTTAAATTTCTGTTAAATTGACCAAAAAAAGAAAAAGAAAAGACCAATACTTGTGTGCATGTATTGGCCTAATAGTAAAATGGTCAATGTCCGGGGCTAAAGGTTTAGGATTCGAGTCCATCGTGACACAATATTTAAATTTCTGTATTTAATTGACAAAAAAACCAATACTTTAGATTAATTCTTATGTTTATGGTCATAACCACACAATCTTGATCGGTCAATCACACTATGTACTTGCAACTTCACTTTATTGAATTCTTTCTCTTTGTTTTTTATAATGGTAACTATGATTTTAGCCAAGCTTTGTGCTTGGTCTAATTATGTGATGGTGAAAAGCAGTGCAACTTACGTGATAGTTGGTCAATAAAATATAATTTAGAGTATGAATATGTTGATTTAGTGGTAGATTGATTAATGTCTGAGGTTAAAGATCTCAAATTCGAGTTAATCGTGACGTGATCTTTAAAATTTATGTATTAACTGATAAAAAAAAATATAATCTAGAGGCTTGCTTGTTTAATAATCTTTTGAAGTTAAATTGGATTACGATAAGAATTAAAACACATATAGAAGCAGTTTGATCTTTGATCATGTCATACTTACATGTCATGTGTCCTTTGTTTTACAAGCCCATGTTGTTACAGATCCAAATGGAATACTTTCGGGATAAATACTTCTTTCTTTCACTATTATTACAGATCTAAATGGAATTTTGAGTTAAAATCCAATTATAAAGAATAAATGAATTACTATAAGTATGTATAAATTTAAAACGAAATTAATGGGTTAAAATATATGAAAAATATCAATTTAAACCCTAAACTATACATGTTTTATCAAAAATATCCTGTACTTTCAAAAATATCAATTTAAATCCCAAACTATCATATTTGTATCAATTTAGACCCCAAACTATCCTGAATATAGAGACATTTTTGATATAAATATGATAGTTTTGAGTTTAAATTGATATTTTGAAAGTTCAAGATATTTTGATAAAACATGATAGTTTAGGGTTTAAAATATATGTAGAATAAATTAGTACAGCGACTACTCCAGAAGGGTTATGTTGTTCAAGAATAGTTAATGATGCTCTAGTCTAAATTTGATTAGAGAAAAGGTTGAAGATTAACAATTGGAAAGTGGCAAAGCTGCTGCCAAAACCTGGCCCAGTGTCTATCGAATACTACAAAAATCATGTCACGACAATTTAACAAAGCCTGATGGTTTAAAGCCCCAAGATTCCAGGGTCTACTTTGAAAATATTATATCATAGCGCCCCACTCAGCCATTGATTTTAAATATAAAAAAAATTCCTTTACTTCTTTTAATTAAAAATGAAGAGATGGTTAAAACATTTAATTTGTGAAGGGATTACTAAGAAAATTAAAATAATGATTTGTTTATCTTATTAAATAAGTAAGGTGAATAATGATCCCACCACTAGGAATCATGACTTTCTCGTTATCCCACCACATATTCGACAACTGCAAAAGACCATGATATGAATATCCATAAACATTGGGATTTATGTTTTCTTATAATATAATTATAAAGCTTCTTCAGAAGTACCTGGTTAGACGGGACTGATTTAGTTCGTCAAAAAAGTTAACAATAATTATCAACAATCACTAATTCTATCAAAAAAAGTGTCATACATTACCAAAATTAATTATAGAAAATGGTTATTGGCGCTTGAGTTAATTTTTGCTTTTCTCATGAATTTTAAAAATGATCACAAATACATAAACTTGATCACTTTAGTGATTTTACCACGATTTCAAATTCAGACTAAATTAGATCTGACTTGACATCTCATAAATTTACAATAGACAAAACTGTTAGTGATATAAACGACATCGTAGAGAGAGGACATAAAACATCGCCGTTCCATCAAAATAATCAGATTTTTTGATTTATAGAATTCATCAACCCTCATTATAAAAATCTAGTCTTCTCGTTTGTTTCATCGTCTGGTTCCAGACTTCCATTTAAGATCAAAACAATCGATATCCTCTCTACGATATCATTTATATCACTGACCATTTTGTCAACAGTAAATTTTCGAGATATCAAGTCAGATTTAATTTTAGCTTAAATTTGAAACTATGGTAAAATCACTAAAACGATTAAGTTTATGCATTTTGTGATAATTTTTAAAGTTCGTGGGAAAAAAAAAATTGATCCAAAGTTGATGTATTTATGTATCAATAATCCTATAGAAAATAAATTAAGTAGCCTCAAGAAAAATTAATTTTAGTTCCATACTTTAGCAAAACTAAACATCCAATGTGGGCACATAAAGTAAGATATGCTCTCATGCATGCTATAGCCTATGTGTACTCATAAAATGCCACTTTTATGTGTAATTCTTTTATCCACTAATATATAATTAAATTTGGGTTTAAATATAACAACGAGAGACTACCAAATCTTCTCTTCAAGGATAATGATCATCTTTATTCCAATTCCTCACCATCAACTGATCCTTTCTCTTTCACAATTATAAAATATATGTTATGATCCGCTAACTTGCCTATGATGTGACCAATTGCCTAAAATTTATCAAAAGAAGAAAATTAATTAGAAAAAAGACAATTCAAAAGTGGGCGAAGGCTTTTTACTAATAAATCAATATTCAAAAATCATTCCATTCAGAATCTTTTATTCTATTAAAGCACCGGCTTTCTAAATTCTCAATTCATAGCCCCCCTGGAATTCGCTGAAAATAATTGTTCACTCCGATATTCCAACAAACAAACACTTACTAAATCATGTTGGAGGAAAAGGAAAAATGGATGAGTTGGTTTATGAAGGAAAGCTCATCGCATTGGATTAGAATGGCTCCACTGCATACCATTTCTTCTTCGCGACCAAATCTTGAGGCCAATGCAATAAACTATTTCAATGGTTATTATTTTCATGATTTTATAGTTGATTTTCGTAGGGGCGACCTTTTAGATTTCGATTAACTTTTATCTGATACAAACCGATTCAAAAATTCAAATTAGGGGTGAGCATGACTCGGTTCGTTCACTAAATCGAATTGAATTGCAAAAATCGAATTAATCAAAATTGGTATTATAATTTATAAGAAACCAAAATCAAACCATATAGTCTAAAAACCAAACTTAACCGAATTAATTTTTTTCTACAATTTCAGTATATAACCGGAATTTTATTAACCTTAGGTCCTAAATGTATATATTTTTTATCAAGATTTTAACAATGAATGAGTTCTAAAATATAATACATATATAACCTATAAATATAAATAAATATTAATGATAATTAAACTATAAAACTAAATAAATATTATATAATATGAAATATATGTATGGTCATATAATTCGGTTCGATTTTCGGTTATTTAATATTTTCACCCTTAAAACCGAAATACCAAAATTTTATAAATTTAAAATCGAAATGGAACCAAACTTAAAAATAATTCTCTCTTCGTTCCAAAAATATTGACTTGTTTTCCTTTTTGGACCGTCCTATTATTGTTCTCTCATTCTAAAAATGGAATCATTTTTACTCATAAAATACAACTCTCCTTAATCTACGTGTCCAAAAGTTTTGAGATAACATCTTTGGGATGGAAGGAGTAATTCGGTTCAGTTCGACTCGATTTTTTGGTTATTATCGAATACTGCTCACCTCTAATATGAACCGAACGGAATTATCCGAAAATACAAAATTGAAAATCCAAAATTTTCAATTTTAAATTTATATAGTTAAATCCGAACAATATCAAAAAATTCAAATATCCGAAACTAAATTTTTAATTATTATTATATATATTATAGTTAGAAATATTTAAATAAAATATTTTATTTAAATATATATTCAATTTTTTCATGTGATATAATTCAAAATTTAGAATTTTTTGAATTTAAAAAAACCTATTCGAATTGAATCAAAATCCAAATTATGAAGAAAAATAAATCCAATCTGATCCGAAAATTAAAAAATTTAAACGGAATTTAATATTTTGATTTGGTTTGAATAAGTTCGTTCCAATGGTTCAGTTACCGGATATATTTTCGCTCACCTTTAGCCTATCGTGTTGGTGTAAATTGAAATAAAGATCAACTATGATTTGTTTTATATATAAAAAATGATGCTGATATATTAAAAGAATAAGAAGAACATAACAACCCTGAGCATGTATCCTAGGAGTCGGATCACATTAAAATCTTCCCTAGCGAAAATCCAAAGGGAAAAACACCAGTACAAGAAAAAAGAGTATCCGTATAGCGACAAGTGTGAGTACATTTTAGGCACGTAATCACTACTACTCATTTTAGGCACGTAATCACTACTACTCATTTGTATCAAGTGGAACAAGTTGCTGAATATTATTTGACGAACGATGATCGTACGAAGGGTGGTCGGCGGACCAAATTCCAACGTTTTCAGATATGTTTTGTCTTAAGATTTTCGCAAGTTTTATTTTATTTTCGTATTTTGTTTCTTTTTAGGATTAAGATTTCTTTCAGTTTTCTATTAGGTGTAGGACTCGTTTTAGATCTTTAAATACCTCATAAGGTTGTTTTCGAGAGACTTGAATTATTATTTACGAAATTTTAATAAAGTCTTTCTTTTCATACGAATAACATTTGTCTTCTACGTTTACCGTCTCGTGTCATCCCCTTCTGCTAGTGAACGCCATAAACTCGGTGCTAACAATCACGATAAGTTGACATCCGTCCATAACATGTCCTATGATTTTGAGTTCTTTATCTACTTTTTTTTTGGATATTGACGTTAACTTGATAGCTTTGATTGGTTAAAACAACTTTCCTAAAGTGGGGTATTTTAGTTCCCAACGCTCATTTGCATCGATTAGATTTTTTCGCTCCAATATTCCAAGAACAATATTCGGAAATTGGAAAGGATTATATATAGGAGATGAGTTGGCTTACGAAGACAGAGCTCATCACAATCCCCACAATGGATTAAAATGGGCCAAGACATATAAATGCATGGTTAGGATTGATCACACGTAAACCATCTTAATAATTTATATTGTATTATATGCCCTCAAAAAAAATTATATTACATAATGATATTTTCTTGATAAATGGGAGCGTGTCATGAAAATGAAATATACTTTTAAAACTAGTCATTAAATTTAGCTAAAAGTTTTAGGTTGCAATCCTTTTTCTTTTTGGGCCCAATATACAAAACCTTATAATCATTCTATTCATAGTAACCTTACGTTTATAACTAACTAAATTAATTATCCAATTAACACTATAAAAAATTAGCCGAGTAGCCTAAATGACTAAAAAGAACAATAATACTCTCTCCTTCCGCCAAATACGTACGTTCATTTAATTCTGCTTTGGCCCGTCCACAAAAACGTTGACTTTCATTTTTTGGAAATGTCAATTTCATATTTTTACCATAACATGAGACGATTATTTGGGGCATACTTCAACCTTCACATAATGGGCATGTTTTAATCATTATCAATTAATGATTAATATTAGTGAGAGATTGAAAGATATGTCCTAGTAGATATTATTTGGAATAATTAATAGGTTGATAATTAGATTCTTAACGATATTAATAGATAGTTGATGGGCTAAGCCCATGATCCCTGTATTGTCTTGGAGAATAAGAAATCATCATTTATTATAAACTATTAAATATATGTTGTCTTCATTATTTAACATATATTATATAGATTTCCTAGTTTTATGCTTCAAAGGATTTCCTTCTCTTTTACGTGTTATGTCTTCATTAGTTTTTGTATTTTTTTAGGACGAGAAGGAAAATACTCTCTTTTGCTGAAGAGTGGAAAAGTGGCAATACATAATCAGGTCTACATGTTGGGTTTCTAAAGAAGATTAAATTTTAAAAAATGGTAAAAATAGAAAATTTTGATATTTGAATCATAAAACGAAAATAAACATTCTATACTCATGAAGAAAAAAAAGGCCGACTCACATCACGTTAATGGGCCGAGGCCGCATCAGGAAATTCGTACAGAATCTGAGCACTCTCCAAACACATGACCTCAACCTACTTTTTCCCTACATACCCTCTGAATTTAGTTAAATTATATTTTTAATTTATTCTCTTTTATCCTTACATTTCGTACAATTTGAAACCCAAAACCAAATAAAATAATAAGTGATGGTCAAAGTGTTGCTTTTACTTAATTATCTTGTCGCTTGGTATAAAAAATTTGTGTACATTCAAATGCATCATGCATGATGTTAGTGCATCTATTTCAATTAGATTTACTAAAATAATGATTTATTAATATTTAGTTAAAATTTATTAATCACAATTAAGAATAATTTAAATAATTGCACTAGAATGTGCCTCTTGAAATAGCATACTTTGATGTAGATGGGATTTTCGGTCTTTGTAAGATCAAATTCATTCTCACAACCTTGCACGAGACGGTCGTGACTAGTTTGAAAGAAATATCATGGAATTCTTATTTTTTTATCTTATTTGGACATCAAAATTAAATCGTTTTAATACCATTTTTTAATATAAAAAGGTAAATATCAATGTATGTCTTAACATTTCGTGAAATTTTAGTTAATATCTCAGTAGAAGCATATTGTTATTTTGATTACTAATGTTTCAAAAGAATTCTATTAATGTCCTGCCGATCAATTAAGAGAAAAGAAAAACTATGTTGGACGCCATATCAATTAAGAAAAAGTGTGTAAAAGCTTACCAAAACTATAGGAAAACCAATTGTTTTGATGAGCTTAATATTACACACTTTTGTCTTAAGGTAGTTTAGACATTTTATTATAATTATCGATAATTTCAAACATTGTGTTGCAAATGGAATAATTTTGGTATTGATGTTGTGAATTTGAGATCAGAAGATGTTTTAATTAGATCCTAAAACCAATTGAAAAATATATAATATTAAACATTTGTGATGATGAAACATTCTGATGTATTATCTATAGTTGGCTAACATGTCATAGTCTGAGAAGGAATCAAATTGAAGATGTTCAGTAAGAAACCTACTTAGATGGACTCAATTTACTCATCAGATGATCAGCCTCAAGCTCAGAAGAAATCATGAAGTCGACAAAGCAGCAGCAACAAACCATGAGATTAAAGCTAACCAAATCAAAAGCATCAGAAGACCAAACATATTTTTGAAAGATCTAAAGTTTGAAAGAATGTCGGAAGGATTGAGAATAGTGAAGGCATTCAGTAAATCTGAATCATCAAGGAAACTGATGGTCACTGTGGCATCAGCAAGTTCGAATCAGATGAGCAAAGAAAAATAAAAAAGGTCTAAAGGACTTGGATGCTCTAAAATAAATCATAGCCTTGTTGCAAACCAAAAGACCTAAAGATAAAGAAGTTATAAGAGGTTCGAGGGAGTCAGTACGAGATTTATTAGTTTGAATAACTTCTTATGATTTCATTTTTGTGTGAAAGGATAAAAGATGTGATAACTTTGTCCTTAACCAAAAATTTGTTAGTTGTCCATTAGAACATCTCCAATGCACGCCACTATTTTCATGTGATTTTGCACTTATATAGCGTAATTATAGCATTAAAAAAAAAAAGCAACTCCGACCATCAACACTAAATACCACACCAAAAAAAATATTCTTCAAAATATTATTCCCACTTAGTATTTTCTAAAATATTTCATTTGCATCAACACCAAATTTGGCGAATAATTTGATATGGGATGGTATGGCTAAGCTTATTTTAGAAAGCTTATAACCTCCAACAACTTATAAGTTATTTTAAGAACTTATAAGATATAGTGTATTAAAAGCTTATAAGATGCTAAAGTATTTGGATAATAAGGGTAAACATGAAAATAAGAAAATATATCAAGGTTATTTTTATAGTTTTGTTGTAACTTATAAGATCATTAAAAAATAAGTTGGGTTTTGAAGCTTTTTTTAATAGAGCTTATAAGCTTTTATAGCTTATTTTGAAAACTTATAAGCTCTCTAACAACTTAATTTGCCAAACACATTGATTGAGTTTATAAGCTCTTAAACAACTTATAAACTATTTTAAAGAGATTATAAGCTCAGTCAAAAAAACCCATATGTTTCGATTTTAGAAATGAGTTTCACTTGATTTAATCTAACGAATCGTAACCTAAATCTCGAATATCTTCCTTTGAAAACACACACACACACACAAGCATACACATATATAAATAATTAAGCTGGGTTTTTCTATTGCAAATGACATTTCGTATACAAGTGGAAAGTACAAAGTATATATAGAGTAAATAAGAACCATTTTTAAGTGAAAACTATAAGAACAACGAAAATTTATTATGATCAAATGAATTCTTTATGAAAGTTAATGCATCTATTGAGAAATTTACTGAATCTTTTATTTTTTTGGATTCAGTAACTTTTCCATAGGATTCATCAACTTTCACTCCGAATTCATCATTTTTTGATTCTCACATTAACCATCCTCTATATATATATTTAATGAAATATTTATGTTATTCATATTAAAAGCAGAAACGAAACATCAGTGATGATGGAATATGTTCCTCAATCTGACATGGACTTTTCTTTTTTATTTATTTTATATTTCGTCAAGGCAAGATAAGAGATGAGGCCATTGAAATTGTTGATGGATTATATTATGAAAATGATGTCCGATTCCAACCATTGATATACGTGTGCATAAGAAGACAATGGGGTTGTGTGAATAGAAACTAACTAATATTGAGACCCCATATGCCTGCTAGTAGTTGGAACCAGCTATTTTTGCCGGCACTCACTTCACCAACTCAGATCTTCCATTATAAATAATATTTTACGTTATAACCCTGTATAAGTTGAGCATATATAGTACATCACATTCCGAAAATAAAAGCACTGTTAATATATACACAGTAACGAATGACATTGCAAAAATGGAATATCAAGCTTGAGGACAAAGGTCTCAGCATGACAACATCCACCTTGATGAGATCTTTAAATTTTTCTATTAAATTGACCCCACAAAAATGGATCATCACGTATAATATATTTTTAAAAATAAAAGAGACTTACGATTATATAAGTTATTTTCCCTCTTGAAACTCAATGGATTGTGCAGATTAGAAGAAAAGAAAAATGTAGAGTGAGATAAGCTGAGTGGTCTCACATAGGGATATCAATGAGTGGGTTTTACCCGAACCGATCCGGAACCGTTCAAAACCCATTAAATTTTAAAGCAGCGGTTCTAGTTCCGGTTCTGGTTCCAGACCCGCTTTAGATCCGGACCATTTAGATCCATAGTTTGATGGTCCGGTCCGGTCCGGATCGATTACGGTTCGCAACCGTAACCAATACTTATTTATTGGTTCATTGTCAAGAAGAAAACTAAATCATCGACAAGCTAAGTTTAAATAGAACATCAACGAGCTAGTTTTATCCATATCGATTTGAAATCACTCATAACACATTAAATTATAAAGTAACGCTTTTGGTTTCGATTACGGTTCTTGTTCTGTTCTTTTCCTGCTCGGTCCGGTCGATTCCGCATCCGCTCGATCCGGACCGCTTAAGACCCATAATTGATGGTCCGGATCCGGTCCGGATCCAGTGTCTAATGAGTCGATTCGTAACTGTAATCATTACTTATTTATTAGTTTTAGTCAATAAAACTCACTCATCGACATCCCTAATCTCACGTTCATCTCTTATCCTTTGACACAAAACAGAATCATAACACTCTATTTGTTGCATAGCGATGATTGGAAGTTTTGGGGTTGAAATGTAACAATCATGATCCTAAAAGCGTGTAGTATATATGTGTGGATAACGATCTCTCGGGTGGTGATGTGATATATGACAAGAAAATATTGAAATGAAGTGTATGAACGATCATTAATCAAAATTCTTGTGAAGGCTCAAGTGGGCTTGGGAAAAGAAGGTGCACGTATATTTGGAGCGTGTGTATAAGAAGGTGAGGATGTCTTGTTCTATAGAGAGAGATTGGTTCAACTGAGAATTAATTTTATTCTAAAAACTAATAACTAAATGAATTCATTATGAAAGTTGATGAATCATTTGAGAAAGTTGATGAATTCAAAAATTCAGAATTTTTCACCCGGGTTCGAATCTCATGAGGGGCGAAAATTCTATTTTTTTGGATTCAATAACTTTCTCAGCGGATTCATCAACTTTCACTGTGAATTCATCATATTTTGGTTCTCACGTTCTCACGATAAAAATGATTTTCACGTTAACCCTTCTCATATATATATATATATATATATATATATATATATATATATGTAGTAGATCAAATGAAACTCCAACTTTTTTGAGAACTAAAAACTAATATGGTCCATTTATTTTTATATTCTAACGGTCAAGATTAATTATAAATAGTTTATTATCTTCATATTTTAATGATAACCGTTTAGCCCTAAAATCAAGAGATTTTATATATTGATTTTCGTAATTATTCTAATATGCACAATTACTACGATTACACACACAACACTATGAATTACATGAACATAATAATGAATTGGAATGTATAGCATGCACAAAATTACGATTACATAAACAACAACATGAATTATATGAACAAGAAGAATAGAATGTGAAATATCCAAATAGCAAAAATTTAGGGATTTAACTATTTTTATAATTAAATAATTATGAATCGTCCGATCTTATTTAATCTAACGATGATTATTGGTTCTTAGTTCTTATCTAAGAGGTGATTCTCTCTATAATCAACTCCTATATATATATAGGGAAGAGTTCAAATAAAAACCTATTTTTTCGTAAGAACCTAATAACCAATGCACTTTATTTACGAAATTAATGCACTTTATGTATAAAGTTTACTGCACTACGAAATATTGATGAATAGTATTGTCTTTTATCAGAATTCAATGGTGCATTAGTTTTATACATAAAATGCATTAACTCTATACGTAAAGTGCATTGGTTTATAAGTGCTCTACGAAAAAGAGGTTTTTATTATAACTCAACTATATATATATATATATATATATATATATATATATATATTGATAGATAGATAGATAGATATAGATGAAGGATCATATAGTAGTACCAAAGACTTCGATAATATGTAGTACTCAATCTCATCCACTCATCTTATAGATCCTATGGTGGATAATTTTTTGAATATTTTTCTGATTGTTTCACTAATTTTGTCACATTAAATGTAGATTAGTAATTTGATTTTTTATTGAATACATAAAACAAATTATACATATAGTTGAACATATTTATGCATATAAATGAATACAAACATGCATATTAGTTTTGATTTTGATTCAT
The DNA here is from genome assembly GCA_036937905.1 of Salvia rosmarinus. Taxonomy (NCBI): domain Eukaryota; kingdom Viridiplantae; phylum Streptophyta; class Magnoliopsida; order Lamiales; family Lamiaceae; genus Salvia; species Salvia rosmarinus. The sequence goes on from CM072815.1 coordinate 8,948,323, forward strand.
GCATATAAAATTACATATTTTATATGCATGAATACAAACATGCATATAAAATTACATATTTTATTTAATTATTTATTTTTGACAAAAAAGAAAGCATATTTTAGTTTACATAATTTTTCATTATTTTTGTCTCAAACGAAACAACCAATTTCAGGGACTTCTAAAAATTAGTATAGTTAGTAATAAATATTTAATAACTAAGTATATCAAAATATTATATTAAATATCAAATGTGAATTTTACACACATAAAAAAAATACTTTTGAAGTACTTGAACTTAATTTTTTTATTGTTTTAATAAAATATTTATTATAAATAGATTAATAATTATGGCGAGTTTCTACTATATTTCAAGATGAACAAAATGAATTATTATGAAAGTTGATGATTTCTTTGGGAAAGTTCTTGAATCTAAAATTTGACATTTTCACGGATTCAATCTCATGAGAGATGAAAATTCCATTTTGGATATTTTGATTCAAGAACTTTCCACGATTCATCAACTTAATTTCACAATAATTCATCATTTTTGGTTCTCACATTCTCACGATAAAAAGGTTTTCACGTTAACCTCTCATATATATATATATATATATATATATATATATATATATATATAGGGATGGTTATAGGAGAACCAACTCTAGAATGAGAACTAGGAACCAATCCACACCCTCCAATATACTAAATCTAATCGGTTCAAGATGCATAAATAATTGAGATCCGTTTATGTGTTTCAATTGATTAAACACGGATTCACTGTATTTTATGCATATAAGGTCAAAAGAGTCATTTTACACAATGCATTAACGCGTGTGACGATAGCGATCGAAATTACCGCGTCCTTTTGTAAATTCCCTAACCTAATTTATCGTTAATGACTCTTCGCCTCCTCGCCTATTTGCCTCGCCGATAGAACATTCGCATTCGATCGAACTGGCATTCATTTGGTAGATGTTAAGCTAAGCGAGACCGATTTCTTTAGCGTGTGAAACTTTGTCATTCATATTGGATACGGACGTCCTTCTTCCAAAAGTTTCCATTGTTGAAAAGGGTTTAGGTTAATCGGTAAAAATTTAGGTTACTTTTTTTTTTGGTCTTTAATCATTATAGTATTATATATTTTGATTTCATTTGTTTGATTGTAAAGTACAATGAACAAATCTATTTTAAGGACAAAAAGGGCGTTCATGAGAATCAATGCGAAAATAGATTGTTTAAAGAATAATCCGCACCCACATGTTTTATGTTTGTCGAACGATGATCCCAACATTTGAAGTACTTTATTAACATCTGTTTTGACTTCATATATTCGCCTTTTCAATTGTTAACTCGTTGTTTTAATAATATGTTCTTGTTCAAATGACGTTAAAACATTGTATATGTGGGGTCAAAATATAGTGACGTTTATGGTACCGATATAGCTTTAAGTTCACGTAATCGATATTCTGATGTTCATGTAAGTATGAATCGTTATGCATGCAATATGTTCATACTATGCATATTGAGTTTACTATCGAAAATTGAAGAATAATTTTTGTATGACAGTTCTGGTGTTGTTTTTTTAATGTAACTGTTATAATGTGTGCGTAGTATATTTCTTATGATAATCTGTTATTTTGATGTTCATGTACTTATGACCTGTTGTGCAGACAATATACCGATACTATGCATATTAAATTTACTATCGAATATTGTAAATAATTTTTGTATGACAGTTTTGTTGTTGGTTTTTAATGTAACTGTTATAATGTGTGCGTAGTATATTTCTTATGATAATCTGTTATTTTGGTGTTCATGTACGATAACTTTGTATTGCGACAAAATGCTGATACTATGCATATTGATTTTTATCTCGAATATTGGAGAATACTTATTGTATGACAGTTTTGTTGTTGGTTTTTAAATGTGTGCATTGTATATATGCACATAAAACATTATTTTACATATATATAACGATATTAATTTTTGTATATGTTTCATCTTTTTTCCGTAAAATAGATGGATCAAGAAAAGAGTGCGCTTTGAGTAAGTCTTCGTCTTTATTTTTGTAATATTAATATTTCATATTATATACCATTGATCTGAATATGGTTATATTACAGAATCCCAGCATGCACATGATCAAGATGCGAAGAAAACACAAATCGTTAGATCTATGCAAGAAAGAGAAAACCGTATGAAAGGTATTTATAGTCTCATCTATTTTAAATGTCCCTTATGTACATAATATTCGTAATGCACATCAAATTCTATTTGTAATGTTAATTTATATTTGCAGCTACTAGTGATATTCCACCAACTTCCAAAGGTAACATTTGTCTAATTTTTTTTAGCCATTTTGTTATTATATAAAACATAATAGGAATATTTCCTATGCATTTAATTGTATACTTATATTCCCATATATTTTACAGATAAGGGAAATTCATTTAAAACTGGTAACATAAAGGATGCATTGGCAACGGCTTGTTTTAATGTAGAGAAACATACAACTGACACAGAGGTTGTATCGATTATGCCAGGTATACTAAATAATATATTTCAAATTTGAGATTTATCCAAATCTTGTTATATTATAAAATAATATCATTGATCAAATGATTGTTTTTATGGAATTAAATTGTGTGTTGCGAGTTAGTAGATTACTAAGGTCAACAAGCGCCTCAAAAAGACTATCGGTCTATTAAAACTAACGAAAAAGTCGATGGCGGTGGTATGTTTATGATTGTGCTTACCATTTTATTGTCTTACTATGTATACATACAATCATAAAGTACATAGTGTTGAAACATTTGGAAAAAAAATAGATAACAAGTTGCCAGTTATTTAATTAACAAAATTGTATAATAACAGCAAATGAAATTTTATAAACACTAAATATATGCATAGATCTTTTATATAACTCGCATATGGACATATTATGTTTAGCAAAAGGTATGAGTGAAAACACTACAATGATTGGGAAACGAACCAGGATACCACCTCATTTTACAACTGATATTCAAGGTACACATTAACTTTTATTAACGTGGTGTACATGTTAACATTTTTTTAGATATTTTTTGTAATTGTTATGTTTATGCACTGCATTTTTTATTGTCATGATTTAGTTCAGCGATGAATTTTATTATATATATTGCTATCTGTGTTCACATGGTATAAGATGCTGGCATATATATTGTATGCACGTGTTTTTACAAATTTCAAATTATAACATATACATAGTATGCACGCGTTAGTAGAAACTCATGCATATATATATGATCTCGCACATTGAATTGAACTCTTATGCATGTTACATGTTTTTAATGAACTTTGTTTTTTAATGTATATGCTGGATTTTATTGTCATGCACATTGAATGTTATTGTAATATTGTATGATACGATGTGCAAATATTACGTGGTCATAATAATTGTGTATATCTTGTTGTGCATACAATATGTTATATTATTCACATAATACCAATTTGATATGCATAATATCTTATTGACATGTTTCTTTATTCTTTTTATAAGAAGACAATTTATCACAAGAGTTGAACCACGATGTTGGAGTAGCTGTTGATGAAGCTGGTATGATTTCATTTGTGAACCACTCTTCAAAAAAAATAACAATTTTGTAATTTAACATTTTTTCATATTTAATATTTAGATTTAGTACCTGGAGACTCACCTATGAAAAAAAAAAAAGAGACCAACGCAACAAGAGAAGGGGAAATCTGATGTTGATGCAGGTAATATAAATAAATTGTATCATTTTATTATACCTACTATAAGTATTAAAATATATAACATTTACAACCATGTCTAACTATTGTTTCGCATTTACTCGACATATGTTTGTACAAATTTGTATGCACACTATATATTATTGTTGTACATAATGATTATTATTGTTATAGATCGATATGTTTTTAAAATTATATATATATATATATATATATATATATATATATATATATATATATATATATATATATATATATATAGCCCTTTGCATCTTCAAGCTTTGCACATCGTAATTTATTGTTATACAAAATTTTGTTTAATATTATTCATAGTTTAATTGTTTGAATGAACATCGTATGTTATGATTATGCACTAATTATGTTACTGTCATAAGTCTTGATTTTTTTACGTATATTGCTAAATATAAGTAAGCAATATGAATGGTATTATATGCACACTGAATCTTATTGATATGCGCATGAAGGAGAAAATCGTATTTTAATTTGTTCACTTAGTGTATTTTTATGTGTGAGATAATCTTATTGATATGAATTTTTTTTTGTTCATTAAAGTAGACAATATATCATATGATGTGAGCGCAGATATTGGGGGTGGTATTGAGGCTACTGGTAATATTTCATTTGTGTAATTTTTTTTTTAATTTATCTAGATTTTTAAGTTATTCAATTAAACTTTTGTTCATATTTAATATTTCAATTAAGTTCTTAGAGACTCAACTACTCACAAAAAAATGGAAACCCACAAAGGACAAGGGAAAATCATTGCTTATGAAGGTATTAAACTTATTTAACATTTACAATCATATCTAACTATTGTTTCATACATTGCTTGACATTTGTTTTTACCTATTGTTATACTCACTTTATATTATTGTGGTATACTTATTCTATTTTGATTATACAGCGCATATGTTTTGTAATTTTATTTTGATCATAAAATTCATATGATATGTTGATGCACATCGTATGTTTGGTTATGCACCTTGTGATTTAGTATTATGCATGTTGTCTGTTATGTTTAACCTCCACGTATGTTGTGATTACTCATTACTTATGTTATTGTAACAAAGCTATTTTTTTGCTGTGCATTATGAAACCAAATTTATTATGCATCATCAATGTTGTTGTGAGAATTATTCAGAGCATCAGTGTTTTTTTATGTATTATATAATCTTGTTGATATGTTTTTTTGTTTGTTAATTAAAGTAAAAGACGTCTCACATGATGTGAGCAAAGATGTTGGGGTTGGGGTTGGTGTTGATGTTACTGGTAATATTACATATGTGTAAAACTTATTTCAGTTTCAATGACATTATTCAATATAAATTGTGTGAATACTTAATTTTTACATTTAGTTCCTGTAGATTCATCTCTGACAAAAAAGATTGTCAACAGCAAGAAAGACAAGGGAAAAGCTATTGTTGATGCAGGTATTAAACTTTTATTTTTGTGATGTATATATTTAGTCCTAACTTTTATTTGTGTTGTGTAGGAAAGCAAAAGAAGTTCGTTAACAAAAAAGGAGTTGATAATATACGTGAACAAAATGTACCACATATCCAAGTTAGGAATCCCATTGATGTTAGATGTCGTCGTCGGAAATTAAACCAAGGCTCAAATACAGTAGAACATAACGACGATGAATCACTACCAAGGTTGTTGACACGGTCTACACCAACAACTTTTACTACAACCATTAAACAACTAAACGACTTCCGGATGGAAGCGTTAGTCGATTGGATTCGAAAGAATCTCGACATAAACGCCAAAGAGTTACCGTGTCACATGGCGTCGGGTATTAGACCACTTCAACTCACGCAAGCGTGAGTTGGAAATGCCAAATGGTTGTAGTGTGAGAATAACTGAAGATGACGTTTACCGTGTGTTTGGTTTTCCATACGGCAAAAATGAAATAAAATTGTCTGAGAGGACGGCAACAAGTGAATTGTTTGAGCAATGGCTGAGTTTCTTCGGTGGTATCGGGCGAGAAGAGATAAAAATAAGGGCTGTATGCACAACTATGTTGGAATGTGTGGATGGAGGTTCGTGGTTCAGGAGGCATTTTTTGATTGCCTTGGCATTCTCACTAATAGAGAGCACTTGCAGTGGTACTGTGCATCCATTCATAATGGATTGCCTAGCTGAAGTTAAGGGTTTAGGACATTGGAATTGGGCTAAGTACTTATCAATTCATCGTAGATAACAAGAGGTCTGGCAATACGAAATCAAGAATGTTTGTAGCCCAACTCTATTTCTTGTGGTAAGTTATTTATGTTAAAATAAGTAAATTTATTATGATTAATTGAAATGCATTAATCAACCGATCATTCATCTAATCTACTCTTCGTGAATATGCGGTTGTTTTATGTGGATAGATTTGAAATTAACAGAGGCTGAATCTAGGGTGTACTGCATAATTAGTGTCTGAATCTGAAAAATCTGAAAGAGACAAATTAGAGAGCTAGAGGATGGATATTTTGGGGTGGATCCTTGTGCGTTCCAATAGACATTCCAAAGGAAACTGTGATACAGATTCATTCCGATCAACACAACAACAATGAATTGGCAGGAGATCAAGTGAGCAGTTTGGGAAAACAAGTTATGCATGAAACAATTGATATTCTTGAACGAATCAATAAGTTGAAGAGAATGATTGAAGATGCACCAATTTACAGTTGAGAAATAATTAATTTAAGGAGAGTGTTGTCACCGCATGCAAGATTCTAGGCATAACCATAGATATTAACGCACCAAAAGTAATCGACCATCATCACAATTCCTATGTAGGAAGATATATTTTCTCTGAGATGATGTTCTTGAAAGCGTGGACAGAGCATCCGGATCTGGACTCGGGAGGATGCATAGCCCAGTGGATGTTCCAAGTTTCGACTTGGGATTAACACAAACGGTACTAAAAATTAATAATTATATTATATCCTTTATTATATTTTATGGATATGTATGATGTATTACGTTGGTTTAATTAGTTACTTGTTAACTTGGGAATGTTGTTTTGTTAGGTTGAAACCGGAGATGTAGTATCTGATCGTGTGAACACAAAGGGTACAGAAGGCATTCTATCTTGCGGTTTGAACCTGCAAAATGAGGTGCGAATTTGTACATGTCATGTTATCTGTTCCATGTGTGTTTGTAATACTGAGTCTCATTTATGCATGCTTAGTCGTTACGATATGCATATCCTATTAACATCTTGTGCATATAATATACAATTTCAGAATATATCTGGACATAAAATTTTTATTCCATAGAATTTAATCTATTACTACATAAATGAAATATGCGTGTACTGAGATTCGTCACGATATTTGTGTTTGTAAAGTGTAATACTGAGATAAAAGTTTTGTAAATCGCAGATATTCGTAACGATATTTGGGAGAGTTTGTAAATTGTTATATTGAACATAATTTATGCATGCTTTTTAGTTACGATATGCATATCCTATTAACATCTTGTGCATAGAATCTACAATTTCAGATTATATTTGATAAAAATTTTATTTGTGCTAGTTGTAACATAATAAATTTCATTGAAATAGATTGTGGCTGAAGAAGCAGCTGGTGCGAAAAGAAACGATGAGATGTCTGATTTGAATAGACAAAAGAAAGTATGCTCGCCGGAAGAGGTTGTTCAATTATATGCGTGTAGTAATAAATTATGTTATATGTTTAAGATGTTTGTCGTGCATGTTTTTTTTTGTATGCATACAATAACTTGTTAACATTCTATTTATCTTTGAATTATGTTGTTTTATTTTTTGCATTTAACGAGTTGGTGTGGCTGTGGAGGATAAAGGAAAACAATTGGTAAACAAATATGTCAGGAGGTCTAAGAAAAAATAATTCGATATGGTTGTAATTGTAAACTAATTAAATACTTGAATTAGGTTGTTAAACAAGACTCAGGCTGGGATGGAACCAAACGTATTGTTTTGAGGAGTATGGATCCAAACGTATGTGTTGTGAATGTATATAATCATTTTGTTAATATTATTACTTGACTATTAATCTTATGTCTCTATGATTTGTGAGTGTTATGTATTTGTAATTTAAATTTTATAAAATCTTAATATTATTTGTTGGTTTGAAGCGTGAAAATTCAAAAAGATGTGATCAGTTCGCATACAAGAAGGTATCAATGGTGAAACCGATCAAATTTCGTTCACCTTTTATTCGACGAGATATTTGTGCATCGAAACAACTAAACAAATCAGAGAAGGAACTTGGTGTGTACGCAATGTACAAAACTGAAGGCGAAGAGTATGTTTTTTTCATTATGTTTATAAAATGCATACTTGTGTTCTGCTTTTTATTATTTATTATACTAACCTTGGTTTTAATAGAGAGAAGTAATGTTTTCATACGAGTCATTAGAGCTAAGAAGGTATGACACGTATTCCTTGAGGAAGGACGAAACATAAGTATATTCGTTGTAAATGCATGGGCAAGTGGTACTAAATGACATGGAGCAATACCGTTCGATGCATCACCGCTCGTTTTTTGGAACAACGAATATATTTGTAAGTTAAAATAACGCATTATCTTATTATAATAAACTGTTTTATGAGTACTTTCTTCTTAAACATTATCTAACTGTGTTTTGATGATCTTCAGCTTGTTATGAATTGTTCAAATTAATTTACTAGTGTTATTAAACAGCTTGAATCCATTGATCAGAAAGACGGGTCATATGAAAGACGAAGAGAGGCTTTCTTTGGTTTAATGACATCAGAGTTAATCGAGTACTAACATAACCAAATAAATCAAATTGACATGGTGAATTGTTCAATTACAACGAACTTATTTACTGGATTATTTATGCATTTGTCTGACCATCGCTAAAAAATTTGTTTTATTGTATGCAGTTTTTCTTCCCGATTTATGATAGCGACGTGTATTATGCCTGCTGTGTCGATACAAGAAAGGAGAAGTTGTTCATATTGGATAGCACACTTGACAACATTATGGAACAGGATTTGCAAAAATATGAGCAATTGGCATGCGATATTGTAAGTGTACCATTAATTATCATGACACATAATTTCTTAATTGATTCATATTGTAAAAATCTTTGCACATATAATGATCGCAACTACATTACACGATAAATTTTATGCAATGTGAGGTTTATGCTAACGGAGTTTGTAGTGATCGGGAAGAACAAAGAAAGGCTAACGCAATATCCAAATCGAAGACACATTTTGTGAAACTTAAATGGGCTGATCGTAGGAACAAAATAGATACTGGTGTTTATTTAATGAGACATTTGGAAACGTTTATGGGTGATGGATCAGCCAGTTGGAAGTGTGGACTGTCAGCAAGAGATAAACGTCATCTTATGCAATACTGTCCCTTCTTGCGATGAACTAATAAAACCAAAATTACAAATGGCTTTCAGTAGCTTACAGGAAGCAGAGGAATTTTATGACGTTTATGCAGCTGCTTGTGGATTTGAGACGCGAAAAAGCTCTATAAAACGTTCGAGTGACAGTAAAGTAATTTTATTTCGGTCCATTCTCTGTACTCGTGAGGGTTGTAACGTTGGATACAATCTTCCTAGTGATGGTAGTTCAACAAATCAGAAACGTAATAGATTGTCTAGCAGAGTTGGTTGTATGGCCCGAATTGTGTTTCGCTTCGAAGCTGGTTATGGATATAAGATTCATAAGTTTATTGAGGGTCACACACATCAAATGGTTCCTGATGCTTATCGCCATCTCATGAAAAGTAATCGTAAGATCGATTAAATGCATCAAATGTTCATTGAGAAAGGTATAAAAGCCAACATTGGTCCGAACAAGAGTTTTCGCATATTCAAGGAGATTGTTGGTAGCTATCAAGATGTTGGTTGTACTATTGTCGACTTCAAGAACTACAAGCGTGACTTAAGGATGTCTGTTACTGGTGTTGACGCTCAAATGCTTTTAGATAATTTTAAATGGAAACGTGAGAATTGCAATGGATTTATGTTTAGCTACGATGTTGATGATGCAAGTAGGCTTACACGTTTATTCTGGGCTGATTCCACATCCATTCAGAATTTTAAGTTATCTGGTGATGTTGTTTCTTTTGATGCGACATACCGTATGAACAGGTATTCTATGTTTTTTTCGATCATGGATATTTTTGCGAAGTATGTTATTTTATGCATGAGTATTGCGTATATTGTGCACTAGAACACCGTTTTATATGCATGATTAACTATGCACGAGTGTATACTATGTAGTTGTAAATAATATGTATTTTTTATCATTGACGTGTGCTGTTATGGGATGATTACACATCCATTCAGAATTTTAAGTTATTATGTTATTATGGGCTAACATATCTATTGGTCTGTGCACGAGATCATACATATATATGCATGAGTTTCTACTAACGCGTGCATACTATGTATTTGTTATAATTTGAAATTTGGAAATACGCGTGTTGTTTTAATAGTTTAATTCTAATGTTAAGTTATTATATGATAAAAGAATTAATGCTATTAGTTGTTTGTTATTTTATAGGTATAAAAAGATTTTTACACCCTTCACCGGTAGAGACAACTATGGTAGATGTGTTACATTTGCTGCAGCTATAATTTCTAATGAAGATGTTCAATCATACTCTTGGGTGTTGTCCAAATTTTATGATTGCATGGGAAAACATCCAAATGTAATCACAACAGATCAAGACCCCGCTCTGAAAATTGCAATTGCTAACGTATGGCCAAACTCTGCACATAGGTTTTGTATGTGGCATATAATGATGAAGGTTGTGGAGAAGTTGCCTCCTTCTTTAAGGGATAGTACAGAATTCAAACAAGATTTTGATGATGTTGTTTGGACAGATTTGGATGAACCTTCTGTTTTTGATTCTAAATGGCAGCAAGTTATGGAGAAATATGACATTGTTGGTCATAAGTGGTTTATCGACATGTTTAATGTGCGTATGTACTGGATTCCAGCATATTTTCGCGACATATGTATGAGTGGTCTGTTCAGGACAACATCATCATCGGAGAGCCAGAACAGTTTCTTTGGACTTTTTTTGAATAGTGATTCTAACCTTGTCGATTTGTATTTACACTTCAATAATTCCATGGAGGCTCAACGAAGTGGTTACGATCAATTGACATATGCTGACCATACCCATTCTGGCGATATGAAACCGATCTCGATTTTGAGAGACATGCGGCCGATTTATACTAACAAGATTTTTGTTGAAGTTCAAAATGCAATTGTTGAAGCGGATAGAAGGTGTGTTATGAATGATATGCCACGGGATGCTGATGCTAGGTATTTTGAGGTTGATGACAGGTCTGATGGGGTTTTTACAGTTTGCCACAATTTTACGTCCGACGATATTTATTGTTCATGCAAGCTGTTCGTCCGGAAAGGTTTGTTGTGCAAACACTTGTTCTTCGTTATGAAGTCTCTCAAAATGAAGCATATTCCAGAAAAGTATATTATGCGGCGTTGGATGAAGACTGATACATACATTGGTGGTAATGTGATCAAGAAAGGATCTACTGGAAACAGTCATTTTTTTCTTGAGCTATGCAAAATTATTGGTCATGTTGAAGGAAATAATGATCTTAAGGATCAATTATATAAGGAGCTGAAAGATATGAACGATAAGTATTCAAAAATGGGAGAAACATTATGCTCGAGTAAGGACAAAGAGAAGGCAATTGAGGAATTTTATGGTATGCCTATACCTCACGAGATTGAGATTTTGTCGCTCAAGTTTCTAAAACGAAGGGTAGCGGGCGTGGTGGTCGTAGGTTGAAGTCAAACAGAGAGCAAGCCATTGAACAACATCAAAAACCCAAAAGAAAATGCAAGAAATGTAACCAGCTTGGTTATCACGATTCAAGGAATTGTCCAAACGCAGCTGATGATAAAGAGTGATATTTTAGTATTGAACCATCTAGTATCATTGTTTAAATTATGTCTTTTCAAACTAATTTGACAATTCATAATGTTTTTTTTATTTTTGCTTAAATCATACAGTCGATTTTACATATATTTAAGTTTGAATATCTATTAATAAGTTTTTTAGGTGGTTTAAACTATGGTATTTTACTTTAAATCATAATATTGTAAGTGCACAATTATCAAAACTGTATGCATCGCTATGGGCAGAAATCTACTTACCAACATGGTATATTGTGCACATACTGGAATTTCCTTATAATTTGAGGTTGATGATTCAGTTTCTTTTGATGGGACGTATCGTATTAAACATGTATTATATGTTTTTAATTATATTTGTGGATTATGTTTATCATAATTATTATGATTGCATGATATATTGTGCATGATTATACGTATATATTCCATAAATAAACGAAAACTGTGTTGGTAAATATTTTGTATACTAATATCATATATTTTTTTCTTTCAGGTATATTTTTTAAAGTATTATATTTTATGCATAAGTAACGAATATATTGTGCAATAGAACATACTTATATATGCATGTTTAACTACGCACCAGTGCATAATACGTAGTTTTTATAATATGAAGTTTTATCTTTGATGCATGCTTTTTAGTAGTTTAATTTTAATGATAAGTTATAATGTATTATGGGTGATTACACAACCAATCGTAATTTTAGTTTATGTTGGTGAGGCTTTATACTTTGATGCGACATACCGTATGAACAGTATTCAATGTTTTCATATATATTTGTGGCTTATGTTTTCACTATTATTGTGATTGCATTATATATTGTGCATGAATATATGTACATACTCATAATTTTATGAATAGTGTGCATGTAAATTTTGATTGTGGATATTTTTATACGTATTCGATTTTATGCATATATAATATTGATATGTGCGAGATCATACATATATGCATGATTAACTACTAACGCGTGCATATATATACTGCTTAATCATAGGTAGAATAAGTATATCACAATAATATATATGCGCTGTATAATCAAAATATATGATCGCATGATATATTGTGCATCAATATATGTGGCTTATGTTTACTACTATTATTATTATCGCATGATATATTGTGCATGAATATATGTATATACTCATAATTTTATGAATAGTGTGCATGTAAATTTTGAGTGTGGATATTTTTTATATGTATTATATTTTATGCACATGTAATATTGATATGTGCACGAGATCATACATATAGATGCATGATTAACTACTAACGCATGCATACTATGTAGTTATAATATGAAATTTGTTTCGCTCACGCGTGTAGTTTTAATGGTGTAATTTCAATGCTAAGTTATTCTATGGTACACTTACAATATCGCATGCCACTTGTGCATATAACAATAACAATATCGAATGCCACTTGCTCATATTTTCATACATGGAGATATAAACATCATAATATGAAATACATTGGTTTAAGACGTGGATACAGAAACATCATAATACATGAGATAAAGAACAAATTTAAAACAATCATAACAGAAAAAAATAAAAACCAATATACGTAAAATTAAGAGGCCAAATGTTTACATTCTCAAGTCTAAGGAATTTGAAAAACAAAAAAAAACCATCACCGTATGTAATGTATTTAACTCAATAAAAAGATACGTGTTATCTAATATTATTCAACCCAATAAAACAAGGTTCGCATTAAACTTCGGATCTATACACATTTCCCGATAAAAAGCAGAAGCTCCACGCGAGACGTCTTCTTTCACAATGTTCAGCTGAGAATTCAATATCGATGCACAATAACGCACGCGCATACGCATAAGATGACGTTTATCTCTTGCTGACAGTCCACACTTCCAACTGGCTGATCCATCACCCATAAACGTTTCCAAATGTCTCATTAAATAAACACCAGTATCTATTTTGTTCCTACGATCAGCCCATTTAAGTTTCACAAAATGTGTCTTCGATTTGGATATTGCGTTAGCCTTCTTTTGTTCTTCCCGATCAGCTACAAACTCCGTTAGCATAAATCTCTACATTGCATAAAATTTATGCGTGTAATGTAGTTGCGATCATTATATGTGCAAAGATTTGTTACAATATGAATCAATTAAGAAATTATGTGTCACGATAATTAATGGTACACTTACAAAATCGCATGCCAATTGCTCATATTTTTGCAAATCCTGTTCCATAATGTTTTCAAGTGTGCTATCCAATATGAACAACTTCTCCTTTCTTGTATCGACACAGCAGGCATAATACACGTCGCTATCATAAATCGGGAAGAAAAACTGCATACAATAAAACAAATTTTTTAGCGATGGTCAGACAAATGCATAAATAATCCAAGAATAAGTTCGTTGTAATTGAACAATTCACCATGTCAATTTGATTTATTTGGTTATGTTAGTACTCGATTAACTCTGATGTCATTAAACCAAAGAAAGCCTCTCTTCGTCTTTCATATGACCCGTCTTTCTGATCAATGGATTCAAGCTGTTTAATAACACTAGTAAATTAATTTGAACAATTCATAACAATGCTGAAGATCATCAAAACACAGTTAGATAATGTTTAAGAAGAAAGTACTCATAAAACAGTTTATTATAATAAGATAATGCGTTATTTTAACTTACAAATATATTCGTTGTTCCAAAAAAACGAACAGGTGATGCATCGGAACGGTATTGCTCCATGTCATTTAGTACCACTGCCCATGCATTTACAACGAATATACTTATGTTTCGTCCCTTCCTCAAGGAATACGTGTCATACCTTCTTAGCTCTAATGACTCGTATGAAAACATTACTTCCTCTCTATTAAAAACCAAGGTTAGTATAATAAATAATAAAAAACAGAACACAAGTATGCATTTTATAAACATAATGAAAAAACATACTCTTCGCCTTCAGTTTTGTACATTGCGTACACACCAAGTTCCTTCTCTGATTTGTTTAGTTGTTTCGATGCACAAATATCTCGTCGAATAAAAGGTGAACGAAATTTGATCGGTTTCACCATTGATACCTTCTTGCATGCGAACTGATCACATCTTTTTGAATTTTCACGCTTCAAACCAACAAATAATATTAAGATTTTATAAAATTTAAATTACAAATACATAACACTCACAAATCATAGAGACATATGATTAATAGTCAAGCAATAATATTAACAAAATGATTATATACATTCACAACACATACATTTGGATCCATACTCCTCAAAACAATACGTTTGGTTCCATCCCAGCCTGAGTCTTGTTTAACAACCTAATTCAAGTATTTAATTAGTTTACAATTACAACCATATCGAATTATTTTTTCTTAGACCTCCTGACATATTTGTTTACCAATTGTTTTCCTTTATCCTCCACAGCCACACCAACCTGTTGAATCTGCAAAAAAATAAAACAACATAATTCAGCATAAATAGAATGTTAACAAGTTATTGTATGCATACAAAAAAAACATGCACGACAAACATCTTGGACATATAACATAATTTATTACTACACGCATATAATTGAACAACCTCTTCCGGCGAGCATACTTTCTTTTGTCTATTCAAATCAGACATCTCATCGTTTCTTTTCGCACCAGCTGCTTCTTCAGCCACAATCTATTTCAATGAAATTTATTATGTTACAACTAGCACAAATAAAATTTTTATCAAATATAATCTGAAATTGTAGATTCTATGCACAAGATGTTAATAGGATATGCATATCGTAACTAAAAAGCATGCATAAATTATGTTCAATATAACAATTTACAAACTCTCCCAAATATCGCTATTTAATATCTGCGATTTACAAAACTTTTATCTCGATTATTACACTTTACAAACACAAATATCGTGACGAATCTCAAGACACGATATTTCATTTATGTAGTAATAGATTAAATTCCATGGAATAAAATTTTTATGTCGAGATATATTCTGAAATTGTATATTATATGCACAAGATGTTAATAGGATATGCATATCGTAACGACTAAGCATGCATAAATGAGGCTCAGTATTACAAACACACATGGAACATATAACATGACATGTACAAATTCGAACCTCATTTTGCAGGTTCAAACCGCAAGATAGAATGCCTTCTGCACCTTTGTGTTCACACGATCGATACTACATCTCCGGTTTCAACCTAACAAAACAACATTCCCAAGTTAACAAGTAACTAATTAAACCAACGTAATACATCATACATATCCATAAAATATAATAAAGGATATAATATAATTATTAATTTTTAGTACCGTTTGTGTTAATCCCAAGTCGAAACTTGGAACATCCACTGGGCTATGCATCCTCCCGAGTCCAGATCCGGATGCTCTGTCCACGCTTTCAAGAACATCATCTCTGTAGAAAAATATATCTTCCTCCATAGGAATTGTGACTGATGGTCGATTACTTTTTGGTGCGTTAATATCTATGGTTATGCCTAGAATCTTGCATGCAGTGACAACACTCTCCTTAAATTCATTATTTCTCAACTCAGAAATTGGTGCATCTTCAATCATTCTCTTCAACTTATTGATTCGTTCAGCAATATCAATCGTTTCACGCATAACTTGTTTTCCCAAACTGCTCACTTGATCTCCTGCCAATTCATTGTTGTTGTGTTGATCAGAATGAATATGTCCCACAGTTTCCTTTGGAATGTCTAACGCACAAGGATCCACCCCCAAAATATCCATCCTCTAGCTCTCTAATTTGTCTCTCTTTTAGATTTTTCGTATTCCAGACACTAATTAACGGGTACACCCTAGATTCAGGCCTCCTGTTAATTTCAAATCTATCCACATAAAACAACTGCATATTCACGAAGAGTAGATTAGATGAATGATCAGTTGATTAATGCATTTCAATTAATCATAATAAATTTAATTATTTTAACATAAATAACTTACCACAAGAAATAGAGTTGGGCCTACAAACATTCTTGATTTACAGACGCCGTGACCTCTTGTTATCTACTGATGAATTCATGAAGTACTTAGCCCAATTCCAATGTCCTAAACCCTTAACTTCAGCTAGGCAATCCATTATGAATGGATGCACGACCACTGCAAGTGCTCTCTATTAGTGAGAATGCAAAGGCAATCAAAAAATGCCTCCTGAACCACGAACCTTCGTCCACACATTCCAACATAGTTGTGCATACAGCCCTTATTTTTATCTCTTCTCGCCCGATACCACCGAAGAAACTCAGCCATTGCTCAAACAATTCACTTGTTGCCGTCCTCTCAAAAAATTTTATTTCATTTTACCGTATGGAAAACCAAACACACGGTAAACGTCATCTTCAGTTATTCTCACACTACAACCATTTGGCATTTCCAACTCACAGTTGCGTGAGTTGAAGTGGTCTAATACCCAGTACGCCATGTGACCTGGTAACTCTTTGACGTTTATGTCCAAGATTCTTCGAATCCAATCGACTAACAGACTTCCATCCGGAAGTCGTTTAGTTGTTTAATGGTTGTAGTAAAGTTGTTGGTGTGACCGTGTCAACAACCTTGGTAGTGATTCATCGTCGTTATGTTCTACCGTATTTGAGCCTGGTTTAATTTCCGACGACGACATCTAACATCAATGGGATTCTAACTGGATATGTGGTACATTTTGTTCACGTATATTATCAACTCCTTTTTGTTAACGAACTTTTTTGCTTTCCTACACAACACAAATAAAAGTTAGGACTAAATATATACATCACAAAATAAAAGTTTAATACTGCATCAACAATAGCTTTTCCCTTGTCTTTCCGGGTGTTGACAATCTTTTTGTCGAGATGAATCTCTGTGAACTAAATGTAAAAATTAAGTATTCACACAATTTATATTGAATAATGTCATTGAAACGAAATAAGTTTTACACATATGTAATATTACCAAGAACATCAACACCAACCCCAACATCTTTGCTCACATCATGTGAGACGCCTTTTACTTTAATTAACAAACAAAAAACATATCAACAAGATTATATAATACATAAAAACACCGATGCTCAATAATTCTCACAACAACATTGATGATGCATAATAAATTTGGTTTCATAATGCACAAAAAAAAATTTTTGTTACAATAACATAAGTAATGAGTAATCACAACATACGTGGAGGTTAAACATAATGCATAACATGCATAATACTAAATCACAAGGTGCATAACCAAACATACGATGAGCATCAACATATCATATGAATTTTATGATCAAAATAAAATTACAAAACATATGCGTTGTATAATCAAAATAGAATAAGTATACCACAATAATATAAAGTGAGTATAACAATAGGTAAAACAAATGTCAAGCAGTGTATGAAACAATAGTTAGATATGATTGTAAATGTTAAATAAGTTTAATACCTTCATAAGCAACAGATTTTCCCTTGTCCTTTTGTGGGTTTCCATTTTTTTTGTGAGTAGGTGAGTCTCCAAGAACTTAATTGAAATATTAAATATGAACAAAAGTTTAATTGAATAACTTAAAAATCTAGATAAATTAAAAAAAATTACACAAATGAAATATTACCAGTAGCCTCAATACCACCCCCAACATCTGTGCTCACATCATGTGATATATTGTCTACTTTAATGAACAAAAAAAAATTCATATCAATAAGATTATCTCACACATAAAAATACACTAAGTGAACAAATTAAAATACGATTTTCTCCTTCATGCGCATATCAATAAGATTCAGTGTGCATATAATACCATTCATATTGCTTACTTATATTTAGCAATATACGTAAAAAATTCAAGACTTATGACAGTAACATAATTAGTGCATAATCATAACATACGATGTTCATACAAACAATTAAACTATGAATAATATTAAACAAAATTTTGTATGACAATAAATTACGATGTGCAAAGCTTGAAGATGCAAAGGGCATATATATATATATATATATATATATATATATATATATATATATATATATAATTTTAAAAACATATGATGTATAACAATAATAATCATTATGTACAACAATAATATATAGTGTGCATACAAATTTGTACAAACATATGTCGAGTCGCATTTAAACAATAGTTAGACATGGTTGTAAATGTTATATATTTTAATACTTATAGTAGGTATAATAAAATGATACAATTTATTTATATTACCCGCACATCAACATCGATTTCCTTCTCTTGTTGCGTTGGTCTCTTTTTTTTTTCATAGGTGAGTCTCCGTGTACTAAATCTAAATATTAAATATGAAAAATGTTAAATTACAAAATTGTTATTTTTTGAAGAGTGGTTCACAAATGAAATCATACCACTTCATCATCACTTACTCCAACATCGTGGTTCAACTCTTGTGATAAATTGTCTTCTTTAAAAGAATAAAGAAACATGTCAATAAGATATTATGCATATCAAATTGGTATTATATGCATAATATAACTTAATGTATGCACAACAAGATATACACAATTATTATGACCACGTAATATTTGCACATCGTATCATACAATATTACAATAACATTCAATGTGCATGACAATAAAATCCAGCATATATATTAAAAAAACAAATTTCATTAAAAAACATGTAACATGCATAAGAGTTCAATTCAATGTGCACGAGATCATACATATATATGCATGAGTTTCTACTAACGCGTGCATGCTATGTATATGTTAATATTTGAAATTTGTAAAAACACGTGCATACAATATATATGCCAGCATCTTATACCATGTAAACACAGATAGCAATATATATAATCAAATTCATCGCTGAACTAAATCATGACAATAAAAAATGCAGTGCATAAACATAACAATTACAAAAAATATCTAAAAAAATGTTAACATGTACACCACGTTAATAAAAGTTAATGTGTACCTTGAATATCAGTTGTAAAATGAGGTGGTATCCTGGTTCGTTTCCCAATCATTGTAGTGTTTTCACCCATACCTTTTGCTAAACATAATATGTCCATATGCGAGTTATATAAAAGATCTATGCATATATTTAGTGTTTATAAAATTTCATTTGCTGTTATTATACAATTTTGTTAATTAAATAACTGGCAACTTGTTATCTATTTTTTTCCAAATGTTTCAACACTATGTACTTTATGATTGTATGTATACATAGTAAGACAATAAAATGGTAAGCACAATCATAAACATACCACTGCCATCAGCTTTTTTCGTTAGTTTTAATAGACCTGATGGTCTTTTTGAGGCAGTTGTTGACCTTAGTAATCTACTAACTGCAACACACGAATTTAATTCCATAAAAAAACAATCATTTGATCAATGATATTATTTTATAATATAACAGTATTTGGATAAATCTCAAATTTGAAATATATTATTTAGTATACCTGACATAATCGATACAACCTCTGTGTCAGTTGTATGTTTCTCTACATTAAAACAAGCGATTGCCAATGCATCCTTTATGTTACCGCTTTTAAATGAATTTCCTTATCTGTAAAATATATGGGAATATAAGTATACAATTAAATGCATAGGAAATATTCCTATTATGTTTTATATAATAACAAAATGGCTAAAAAATTAGACAAATGTTACCTTTGGAAGTTGGTGGAATATCACTAGTAGTCGCAAATATAAATTAACATTACAAATAGAATTTGATGTGCATTACGAATATTATGTACATAAGGGACATTTAAAATAGATGAGACTATAAATACCTTTCATACGGTTTTCTCTTTCTTGCATAGATCTAACGATTTGTGTTTTCTTCGCATCTTGATCATGTGCATGCTGGGATTCTGTAATATAACCATATTCAGATCAATGGTATATAATATGAAATATTAATATTACAAAAATAAAGACGAAGACTTACTCAAAACTGCACTCTTTTTCTTCTGATCCATCTATTTTACGAAAAAAAGATGAAACATATATAAAAATTAATATCGTTATATATATGTAAAATAATGTTTTATGTGCATATATACAATGCACACATTTAAAAACCAACAACAAAACTGTCATACAATAAGTATTCTCCAATATTCGAGATAAAAATCAATATGCATAGTATCAGCATTTTGTCTGCAATACAGGTTATACGTATATGAACACCAAAATAACAGATTATCATAAGAAATATACTACGCAAACATTATAACAGTTACATTAAAAACCAACAACAACACTGTCATACAAAAATTATTTTACAATATTCGATAGTTAATTTAATATGCATAGTATCGATATATTGTCTGCACAACAGGTCATAAGTACATGAACATCAAAATAACAGATTATCATAAGAAATATACTACGCACACATTATAACAGTTACATTAAAAAAACAACACCGAATCACATACAAAAATTATTCTTTAATTTTCGATAGTAAACTCAATATGCATAGTATGAACATATTGCATGCATAACAGTTCATACTTACATGAACATCAGAATATCAGATTACGTGAACTTAAAGCTATATCAGTACCATAAACGTCACTATATTTTGACCCCACATATACAATGTTTTAACGTCATTTGAACAAGAACATATTATTAAAACAACGAGTTAACAATAGAAAAAGGCGAATATATGAAGTCAAAACAGATGTTAATAAAGTACTTCAAATGTTGGGACCACTGTTCCGACAAACATAAAACATGTGGGTGCGGATTATTCTTTAAACAATCTATTTTTCATATTGATTCTCATGAACGCCCTTTTTGTCCTTAAAATAGATTTGTTCATTGTACTTTACAATCAAACAAATGAAATCAAAATATATAATACTATAATGATTAAAGACCAAAAAAAAAGTAACCTAAATTTTACCGATTAACTGAACCCTTTTCAACAATGGAAACTTTTGGAAGAAGGACGTCCAGTATCCAATATGAATGACAAAGTTTCACATCAAGAAATCGGTCTCGCTTAGCTTAACATCTACCAAATGAATGCCCGTTCAATCGAATGCAGAATGTTCTATACGGTGAGGCAAATAGGCGAGGAGGCGAAGAGTCATTAATGATAAATTAGGTTAGGAATTTACAAAAGGACGCTGTAATTTCGATCGCTATCGTCACACGCGTTAATGCATTGTGTAAATGACTCTTTGACCTTATATGCATAAAATACGGTGAATCCGTGTTTAATCAATTGAAACACATAAAACGGATCTCAATTATTCATGCATACTGAACCGTTAGATTTAGTATATTGGAGGGTGTGGATTGGTTCCTAGTTCTCATTCTAGAGTTGGTTCCTCCTATAACCACCCCCTATATATATATTTTAGATTTGTTATGATATATGCAGTACATGAATCAAAAGATTGATAGATTTACAAAATAGTTGTATCTAATTAATCTTATTGTTGAGCAACTCAAATATAGGTTGTGAAATGGATGGAAACTAACTCAAACCATCCACATTTGACGGGTCACAGTACATGTACATCATGATAATCTCAAGATTGTTAAATAAAATTAAAAACCTATACAATGTCATTTATTAGCCATATATTTTTCTCATACATGATTTGGGAAAATCCTATAATGTGACGGGTGAACTTACTATCTTTCGATGACCTCCACCAAGCCACACATATGTCTAATTAACTTACTTAAGTTGGAAAATAAAAACATGTGGCTCAAAGTGTTCACCGATTGGCCTACTTATATGTTTACCAATTCAATATAACTAAATAACTAACGGCTCAATAACTCATGGCACATACATTCATGTGTCAAAAACTAAAAAGCTCATGCACATGTTAGATGTTTCTATCTTTGTCTTTTATTTTAGGAGCATTTCGTCATATATTGATAACATTATCATGTAACTTAATGCAGCGAATCAATCAAAGATAAAAAATTTACAAATATTGTTTATAAAATTTTCCCATGGTATTGTTTAAAATTCAATCTGAATTATTGACTTTTATATGATCTATTGTACAATAGTGTATCTTTTGATTATAATCATAAATTATTCAAAGATCAATGGTCTAGATTATATATATATATTTAGATCATATAGCACCAAAGTTTGAGATAGTATCTAGTATTCAATCTCATCCATTAATCTCATAGATCCTATAGTGAAATTTTTTTGGATTTTTAAGCCATTGAGCGCTGATTTCGCTACAATAAGGGTAAATTAATAATTTGATTTTTTTATGTGACAAAAAAAATAATCATGAATATTTTAAAACAGAAAACTGCATACGTGTTAACAAAAAATGCATGAAATTTATTTTTCCAGAAAACTACATATAATTGAACATAAAACTGCATAATGTTGAACAAAAAATGCATATGAGATTGATTTCTCTAAAATTTATTCTAACGTTCAAATTGATTACTTCTAACTTCATAATTAGAAAGAAAACAAATTATCAGCAATAAAGAAAACAAAATATCAACATAAAAAGTATTTGTGTATATTAAAGAAGATATAAAGAGGGATATAGTAAATGAGAAACCTAATTTTTTTTTAAAAACATACAGCAGGTTTGTGTTTAGTTGTATGCAGGTTGTTGTTTTATAATATACATATTTTTGTTAGAAAATATGCAGGTTTATATTTTATAATATGTATGTTTATGTTTTGTGGTATACATTTTTATATTTTGCAGTATGCATGCTTCATTTTCGACAACAAAACTCCTCATCAGCCTCCTCCGTCGTTCTGCCGCCTCCTTCTCTGATTACCGATGAACTTCACCGTAAACCACGGTCATAACCATCCTCTCTCTTGATCCTTCAAAATCCCCATCTATTTTATCCCTCAAAATCCCTCAATTTTCTTCTCATAATCTTATTTTTCTTTTCTTTTTTCTTTCAAAAGCTGTTGTCAACTGCTTCGCACCGCCACTGCCACTGCTATCGCGCTGCCGTTGCCGCCACCTCTGCTGCCCGTTGTCCCTGTCGCCGTAAAAAAAATTCAAAAAAGAAGAAGAAAATCGAAGAAGAAGACTGACCTTTTTCTCCCAATTTACCCTTGCGAAATTTTAAAAAAATGAAAAGGAGACTATCACGTGTTAGCTTATGGTGCAACCATATGTTCAAAATATATGGTCTAGATTAGACACTACATATTACCCGAGGACCGGATATTACGTGACCCAACCCTATATATATATATATATATATATATATATATATATATATATATATATAAACTACAAAATAATAAATTCGATTTGAAATATGTTGAATTCGTTGTGAAATGAATTCAAAAGATGAAAATTCACCCCATGTAGTTCAAACTCAAGACCACAAATTCATTCACCAAAATGATGAATCAATCATCTAACAATTTAAAGACTGAAAATGATTCCTAGATTATATTTTAAAATTAACTTTTATTTGATCTAATTCTCATATATAATATATATATCTAAGGACAATTATAGATGTGGTAGCCCATGACAACAAAATACCGATTGTTTACGTCGACATTGATTTTTATTCCCCACAAAATGGTCGATATCGATTGCTATTACAACTTACAAAACACTGAAAACCAAGAGAAAAATTATCTATCATATATAAACACTAAAAGTGTCGGTACACTAAATAATCACAAATAATTTTCAACCAAGATCTTGTACCGCAGTCGCTAATCCAAGCATCTTTTACATCATATGGCTTGAAATGTATGTATAGATGTTGTCAGAGAATAAGAGATCAAATACGACTGTGGTAACAACTGAGTTGTTACCTAGAAGAAACAGTAGTGAAAGCTCTGGCAAAGCCATTCATGGCGCCATAGCTCTTGGAGCTGAACCCCAAGCACCCCAGCAGTCCCTGCCGGTACGGCAGGAACGTCTTCTTCTTCATCTCCTCCGCCTGCGCTCTCTTCGCCGCGTAATGCAGCTCGTGCGCCGACGGCGAGATCACCCTCCTCTTACCGCCCTCATTTCTGTTCACCGCCTTCTTTTTACCCTCCTTCGCCTTCGCCTTCGCCTTCGCCTTCGCATTGCTCGTTAACGGCGCCATCTTCTTCTCCTTATTCACCGGCGAAAACGTCAGAGATCCCCAAAACTTGTGGCCTTCATTCCGCCCTTCGCTCTTGCTTCTGTACAGAAACTCCTTTAGAAATATCCACCGCTTCGAGCTCCTCCCCGCCGACGACGACCTCGACGTGCACGGCGTCTCTCTGTCGGCGCCTTTCACTTCCTCCGCGATGTTGGCGGCGGAGAGAATTTCCCCGGATTTCTCGTCCTCGGCGTCGGATCTCGCGCAATCGAACGGCGTCGTTTGGCTCCGCATTGGCGACATGGATCTAGTGCGCCGCCGCAGGGATCCGGTGCGGAGCTTCAAATCCCTACCGCGCGTGAACGTCTGATCGTCTTCGAGGGCGTCGTCCGACTCGATGAGCGGATCGAGAATCTGCGGGCGCTCGAGGTGAGTGGAGAGCTTCATCGGCCGGATCTGGCCGTTGAAGAACAACTCGTCGGCGGAGGTCATGTGCTCGGGAGAGGCGGCGGCGGTGGACGGCAGAGTGGCCGAGAAATCGAACTCGAAGCAGCTGGAGTCGGCGGCGGCCACGGCGGCGGAGGGGTAGGGGTAGGATTTGAGAGAGGTGGTGGAGAGCACGAAATGCATGGGGCTGGCTGGGGCGCTGTAGTAGAATCCGGCGAGGGGAGTCTCTCGGCCGGGGCTGGAAGGGGCGCTGACGTACGGAGTGGAGCAGCAACTGTCCATATCGTCGGCGTCGGCGGCGGTGGAGGCGTTCCCCATCTCGTCTTCCATGATTTGAGAGACACGGAGGTGTGGGAGATACTGCTGTATCTCTTTATTTACGGAATGGTGAATCAAGTGGGTACCAATGTGGAAATTATATAGTCGAGCCACCACGTGGTATCACATCATTGGTTGGAAAGATGTTACCATTGTGCACAGCAAAAATCTACAATCCAATCCCATAAGTATGTAAAGAGGTAAATTACAGTAATTCACTGATTAAATAATTAGGAAATCATTTGCATAATGTTAACAAATAGTTATCCTAAAGAGAATGATAAAGTAGGAAACTTACATAATTAAGACCACGATTATTTCTCTTGCCGCCGATAATCAGTAAGTTTCAGTTCCGTAAATTAATGGGCGTTACCATAAATATTACGGAAACTTAGTTCCCTTTCCATATTTAACAAATAATTCCTTAATTGATTAGCTTCTGAAAGAACGGATGTTTCAACTAACAAAAAGAAAAAGAACGGTTGTTTGAATCAGTTCGTTGATTCAAGTAAGGGGGTGTTTGGCTAAGCTTATTTTAGAGAGCTTATAAGCTCCAAAAGCTTATAAGATGTTTCAAGAACTTATAAGAGATAATGTCCAGTCTTATAAGTTGTTAAAGTGTTTGGGTAATTGATCTTATAAGCTAGAGAAAGAATTGTGAGTTAGAGAGAAAATCATAGTTAGAAAGATAAAGCGGCGAGATGTGAAGTTGATAGTGTATGTGTAGGAAATAACGAACTATAATAAGGTTATTTTAGTAAATTCATGATTGCTTACAAGTTTATGAAAAATAAGTTAGGGTTGACCAACTTATTTTTAGGGGCTTATAATTTGTTGGAGCTTATTTTCACAAATTTTATAAAATTTGCTTAGAGCTATTTTGCCAAACACTTTTGCAACATAAGTTCTCTAAACAACTTATAAGTTGTTTTAAAGAGCTTATAAGCTCAGCCAAACACCCTCTAAAAGAGGTCTCTGCTACTGAGAAATCACTTAATCCAATAAAACGATTATGATTTTTAATTAATAAAATGAAACACAAGTAATGTAGAAATAAGAAAAACAATAAAAATAGAAGGAAGAAATAATTAGGTATTATATTAATACCTTTGATTCCCTTATTGATCTAATGAGTATGTGTGTGTGCGCTGGGATGGGTGGTAGGGGTTGGTGAATGGTGAGACTGAGAGGGGTGTCTTTGCTGGGTATTCAAAGAGACATCAACAACATGACCTCCTATATAAATTAACCTGTTTTTTTATTTTAAGTTTGATTTAAGATAAAAATAATTAAACTTCGTAATATAAGTGACTGAATCAATTTCACGAATAGCTCGTGGTTTAATTGTTTCGAATGATCAATAACAATACAATATGTTGTCCTTTATTTATCTTTAAGAAAGTTTCAACCTAAAATAATAATAATAACATAAGTTTTATTTATTTATTTAGTCCTTTATTTATCTTTAGGATAGTTTCAACCTAATTGTTTGATCTCTTGATAGCCTAGTTCGTATAATGAGAGAATTTAGAGTTGAAATGTTTATGAATTCCATTTTTACTGACACTTAGTAAGTAAATTTGTACCTATCAAATCTTGATTTCTCCTTATTAGAAAAAGGAAGAAAAAAGGTTCATTCAAATGTTTTTAGTAACTTATTTTTCCTAAATTTGATGTTTAATTATTCAACAACTTATTAATTAAGAGTAGTAATAATATTTCTCTGAAAAAAAAGTTAGTAATAATATTTCTTAGTGGAGGGAGCACATGCTCTAGAAGTAGGATACATTACATAGTGCTTCCACAGACTTAATTCAGTTGGTTAAGAGCTAGTAGTTTTGAGACAATGACTAATGATCGAGTACTTACAGTCATAGTATGAGAGTTTCATCTTCTTTATAGTGACTCTTTGTTGGCATTGTGCAAAGATACTTCTAACTACTTAACCGCTAAATTACCGTGATTTGCCCTCATTGTGGATACTATATAAAAGTCCTCATAAATACTTAACATTAAATTATCGTAATTTACCCTCTTATATTCTCTTAACTGAGAATCCCTTAGGAAAACTTCCGCTATTTGGGACAAGGATACATCACATAGTTCCCATAGGATTCTGACTTTTGGGATGCTACTAATTAATAACTTATTCATAATTAATTAATCATTGGTTTACTAAAAGTAAGTCATAGTACAATCGGCTTATAAAATAATTGACAGCCTTGTATTAAAATAAGGATTAGTTTAATTAATCGTCAGCGTACCTCAAACCTAGACTCGTTATTTTATAATTCTTTGCAATTAATACCCAATATTTGGAGTCTTTTGCAACGTAGGCCTAATTTTTGAAACTTAGTGATAAAGACTAAAGTTTTTTTTTTTTTTTTGCACTTTAGACGTACTTAATTTTCTCAAGAAATCAAAACTCAAAATTGATTTTGAAATTATTGCTTCGCCTAAACACAAAACTGTTATATAGAGTGTTATCCACACATAGAATAAAATAGCGGAATATAAAACTTAAAGAACATTGAATTGAAACTTTTCTATATATTAAAATTATAATATGTAGATGTCAATATATGGCGA
Organism: Salvia rosmarinus; assembly: GCA_036937905.1. Lineage (NCBI taxonomy): Eukaryota > Viridiplantae > Streptophyta > Magnoliopsida > Lamiales > Lamiaceae > Salvia > Salvia rosmarinus. The sequence continues at coordinate 8,976,347 of CM072815.1, forward strand.
AATAATCCATTATAAGTATACAGTGAACGTTACAAAAACTCACTACTTTATCACAAGATAAAGTCTGACACTTTGAGTCAAAACCCAACTATGAAAATACTAAAGATTTACTCACACCACTCGTGTACTAAAACAGACACTTCTAAAACAATTAGAAGTTAAACACTCGTGTGTTATCGAAAATGTTATGAAAACAGACTCAAAGACAGGAATAGAACTTCAGTGAAATCTTCAAAGAATGTGTATCTATTGTTGTCGATCTACCTCTCTTTATATAGGAGTTGAGAGGTCTTCAACTGCACGTCTTGAATCACGTCCTGGTCCACTAGGATGTGAGTTGGTCGTAGCAGTTAGTAGCTCCAACTAGCTCCTGGAAAGTAGGAACCGACCCGCTGACTCGGTCACCCTTATCTCTAATGATCTGATTCTCATGTTACTCGGTGTGTTACCATCGCATGTAGCTTGACATCCGTAACCTGCACACACCAAAAGTGAAGAAAGAGTCAAAACCCTAAACTAACAAACTTCATACAATGAGGAAACTCGTTCAGAGTTTAACAACTCTAACAGATTTAGGGCTTTTGAAGTCTATTGTTTTAAACTGTCATCCCGTGTTGTCAATTTCATCATCGAAAGCCCAAAACCACAACTCACATGTCGCAAAGCCTTAACACCATCATGCCAGCTCCCGACTCAGTTACTTAATTGTAGACATTCGTTAATGAGCTTTAAAAGCTCTCAATCAATTTTGTCAGATGAATGTCTCAAACAAGAAATTACGTAGATCTCAATTGCAAAGAATGTTAGGGTTGAATCATTATTGCTAAGTTTCAAATGTTAAGTCCAAATCGCAAACGACCTCAAATATTGGGTTTAAATTGCAAATAACTCTTTATTTTATCCAATTTTACAAAATTGTCACATGTCACCTTATATGCTTTCTTAATATAATTTTGCGTCTATTTTATTTAAGGGTGAACAAAATACCCGAAAATTGAATAACCGAACCAAACCAAACCAAACCATAAAATCAAATTTGGTTCAGTTATTTCTGTTAATTCGGTTTAAACCGAATTAAAATTCGATAGTTCGGTTTCGGTCGGTTCAGAATTTTTTTAACCGAAAACCGAATTATATATATATAATATTATTTATTTATTTATTTATTTATTTTAAATTATAATTTTATTATAGCAATATCCTTAATCCTATTATTTATCTCTCTCCCTATTATATCAATATATAATATTTTTAAAATATAATATATTTATTTATTATATAATACTATCATTTTTTGCAAATATTATATATATATATATAACATATAAAATGTATTTTATATATAAATACCAATATATAATATTATTTATATATTCATTTGAAAAAGCACCTATTGAGGAAAAACCTATTGACAATTTTTTTTGCTAAAATAAACCATTATATATATATATATAATATTATTTATTTATTCATTTGAAAAATATTTTTTGTTAAAATTGCATTTAACCGAAATAACCAAAATATATTTCGGTTATCTCGGTTTGGTTACCGAATAGAATTCGGTTCGATTCGGTTATTTTTTTATCTGAAACCGACCAAATAACCGAATACCCACCCCTAATTCTATTGTCAATTATATCAATGCCACATGTCTCCTTCTACCCTTTCTGAATATAAGTTATGACATTGCTATATTTAAATTGGACGAATATAACTTTCTAGAATAAAGTATTTTTTTTCAGAATAGTCTCTCACTTTGGATAATGAGAATCGAATTAAGAAAATTAGGAACTTGAGTCGAGATAGATGGAGCTTATATATGTAAAGAGGATATCAACCACAACTAACACATACAATATTTATTAAAATTAAAAACAATAAAATGAATAAAAATTAACACTGAATGATGTAACCTAGTTCTCAATATGAAAGCAGGTGCAGATAATTCAACAAACAAGGTAGTATTGCAACAATAAATAATATCTAATATTGAAAAGTAGTGTTAGCGAATAGTTAATTCTGCCTCAACTTAATTAGTATGCTTTTTGCAATTTTCTTTTTTCTTTTTCAACAACGGTATACTTAGAAATTATATTTTTTTTCTTTTTCTTCAAGCTATTTTTGGTAATAAACCGATTGAGTTAAATTGAATAAGAATTTGGGGATTACTTTTTTTTATGTTTTTCGTTCTTCCAAAATAAATATGTTCAAAATTTTCCCTTACATTTTCCTTTTCATTTGTTGTTCCTAATATAAAGAACCAAAATAGATAGTGACAAATGCATTTTAGGACTTAGGAGCAGTATCGTGGTTCAATGTATACGTAACATAACACTCTCTTTATCCCATTTAAAATGTCCATTTTCTTTTGGATATGGGTATTTAGGAGAAATATATAAAGTGGTAAAAGTGGGTAGGACCCATATTTTTTGAAGGAATAATTACTTTCTAAAATGGAATGGAACAATTCAAAAAAAAATATTTTAAATGAGACAAAGAGAGTATTAATATATAACAAGACATATTTTTTTATGGTGCTTTAATTTTTGGGGAGCGCAAGCAGATCTCGTGGGCCTCAAGGACCAGCCCACTTCGTGACGGATTAGTATTCAATTAATTAACTTTATTTGTAAATTTTTAACGAAATCACTTTTTTCGATATCGAAAAGTAATTGTTTCTATTGAAATTATATTCTAACTGAAGTTTTCTCTATAAATTTTCAATTGCGAACACGATTCTTCGATGTCGAAAAATAAGGCTCGTCTTAAAATTTGAAAATGAAGTCAATTTATTAGTTTCTAGAAGAGTGAAGCACTTATGAAAATGAGCAAACTTAGATTAGAAAGTAATATTTATCCATTTAATTTGACGGATGTTTTTCTTTTCGTTCACAAGGTTATTTTACTGAAGAGTTGTGGAAGAACTGAAGTATTAAAATAAGATTGAATTTTGGTTTCACAATGGATATTCGAATCGAACCCGAAATAGCTTCAAAACTAATCTAAACCAAACCAAATTCAACGATTTAGCTCTACTCTTTTTTTTTCTTGGCTCAGTCTTACACTCTCATTTTGAGTATATTTTTCTCTATTTATAAATAAAGTTAGAAAATCTCAAAATAAGTAAATTATAATTTTGCTCCATAATTGGCAAAATTGGTTTTGCCGGTACTAAGGGTGAACTTCTACCTTTTATAGGTCTTAGTTTGTCATATTTGATTTTTGAAATATTGTTAATAGTCTTGTATAGTTTTTATGCAATTGCACCGGAACCTAGACGATACATAGTGTGCAACTAAGGTATATATAAGGGTTTAATCGTCTTTAGTATATATAATAGTTGATTATTGTAAAAACTAAAAACCTCTATTAGAGCATCCTCAGTGGTTACAAAATATATTCTGACTTAGATTATTGTAAAACTTAGATTATTGTAAAAACTAAAACCTTAGACGATACATAGTGTGCAACTAAGGTATATATAAGAGATCTGACTTCATTTTGGATAGATTCACTGGATTTTTGGGAGTACACAATACTCCTTTCGCTTTCAAAATATATTCTTGGAAATTCTCAGTGTGACATTTAATAAAAGTTGTTAAATATTTTTATATTAATATTGTATTAAATTAATTAGTGATGAATCATATATGATAAAATATATGAATAATTAGTATTGTTAAGGATAATAAGTAGGGATAATGATGGATCATGAGTTCTAAAAGTATAAATAAAAAATATTACTAGGAATAAAAAGTAGAGAGTATTTTATGAGGTAGTTTTATAAATAAAAATTAAATAAATTTAAGGGATGTAACAAAAAGAAAAATTATGAAAAAAAAAATTGGGTAAGGAAGGAGTAATAAACTCGAATCGGAGACCTTGTGTATGTTTTTGAACAAATCTACTTGTATAGAGACAGAACATCAATCGGATAATAATTTGAGGGAAAAAAAGGAGAAGAAGAAGATAGTGAAAAACTGAAGGGGGGGGGGGTGACAGCATGACAGGCACTCTGAAGCAAGGAAGGGAAATTGGGAAATAGGGTCTCTAATTTGCCCATAAATTCTCACACACGCACACGTGTGTGTGTGCGCGCCATGCGATGCGACATCAGTGTTTTAGTGGAGAAAAGAAAAAGAATTGTGTTCAGACTTCAGTTTGTGCCAATTACATTTAATTTTTCCAAAGTGCAAAAATGGGCATAGTGTGAGTTCTTGGGAACTTCATATTGCCAAAGATATTTATGGATCATAGAAAATTTAAAACAATGGGCAAAAATTTAGGCCAATGATAGTGACAACATTAATGTCGGAAGACGAACCTCAAGAATAAACACACTACATAACTAAAGATAGATCTGCCACACTGACTTACTTTTAGCATTTTGAGGGTAATATTTTGTAGTTCACTAATTAATTTAAGTGGTAAAAGATTACAGTAAAGCTTCCCTCAATCAAGCTACAGTCATCGTCATCTGAAGAACACATTAGAAACCAGAATCAACAACTATATTGTAACAAGAGATATTTAAATGTTTCATCGGGTAGCATATGCCATAAAGTCAGAAACAGTACATCTACACACACACACACACACATTATATATGATAGTGTCTGTTATTAGGAGTAGCATCAAACACATAGTAGAACACAATACTATGAAAAATCAAGCAAAAGAGGTACTGCAGTCACAACCACTTTAGTATAAACGGATCTTCAAGTTTCTCGAATTAGGCTTACAATGATTTTGCATGATTCTTGACACAAACCACAAAGTTAGAAAGAATCACAAAATCGGCACGAAAAACACGAGAAGCAAATTAGAACAAGAAATCATCAATCAATTCATCTACTAAACAAGTTAGTATCCTATTTCCTATCTCTACACCTTCTTCAAATGCCTCAACTTCAAAGTCCACCCATTTCCCGCTCTTCGAGCTCATATCTTTGTCCACGAGCTCGTCCACCATCAACTCCTCCGCGTTTGTCCACCTCCATATCTCTCTGTACAAATCGTTGGCCAGCCATTGCCGTCTATGCAAAACCGCCATCTGCTTGCCCCAGAATTCATGACCTCCAGCAAGAAGACGTCCACATCTGTTTTCCAGGCACTCACACACACAATCAAACAATACCTTGCGTTCAAGCACATTTTCTTCCATGACTTTGTACGACTCCACTGTTTGATTCTCCAACCAAAAGAAGAGATCAGGAGCTACGATTCTGTGAGCTTGTCCCAGAGAGAAATCATCCAACAAGAGTTCTGCGTGGCTAAGAATATCTTCGATGTATTTTAATTCCCAGTTAGAAGAATCTTTCGAGTCTACCACTTGTAAGCTGAAAGAAGCAGTTTCGGACATGGTCCCAATGGATAGTGAGGACGCAGTATCTGATATCTCCGGATCACCTTCAGTTATGTGGGGCTTCCGAGTCGATCTCCAATCCGTTCCTTCACACAACTCAAGTGATAAACACGCCATTGGACCTAAATCATCAGAGTATTAAATTGAATCTGAATATGATATAAACAAATAGGATACATAAAAAAAGACACAAATGTTAAATTGGATAAAAAAGACAGAAGATGAACAAACAGGATTTGGTAGTATACCCTCATTACTTGAGCTGCTGCCAACATCAAATGAGTCACAACTCGCTCCTGACGGAGTAGGCTGACTTGAGAGTGAAGTCGACCCTTGCAAAAGGTGTCTTTGAATCTTGTTACTATCACCAGACCCTTCAAAGTATTCTAGTCCCTGAAAACCAAATAAGTTAAACCAAACGTACATTCTCAATTAAATTAGCATGTAGTTAAAAATCAATAATAGAAATGAAGATGTCAAATTTACTAGTGATAAAGAAAAATACAAGAGAAGAGACCTGCCCATCCCATTATGCACATGAATAAGTTCCATGTGAAAATGAGCCATCATCCCCTTCTAAGGTTTCCACGGCCCAACACCATGTATCCAAAAGAGTTATGTTAACAATTGACAATTGGTGAAAGATGTAACATTATGATGTCCTTTTCTTTTGAAAATCAATGGATAGTAGACGATAGTTGATGCCACGATATCTAAAACTGATGTTTCGTGTCACTCTTCTTCGAGTTAGCTTAACACTAAAATTATTCAGCATCAACAAGATATTTAAGAAACAATGTTTCCTATCTATGAAGGATGAAAATCTATAACTAGAGAGAAACATCCCATCACTTCCCAGGGCCAACTTCTTTTGAACTCGGAATATTTATTCTCCATATATTTAGATCTCCTACAAATTTTCCTTTGAGGTTTCTGGGCAAAATTAATTTGGTTTACTGTATGATGCTACCAGAATAGCAAAAAATAATATTTTAAACAAAAACATAGGTCATTGATGTATAAAACTAACAAAAGAAGGTACCAAAGGAAGGTGCAGTACCTTGCTTGCTTGTTCAGCTTGGAGCCAAAGTTTGTCAGCAGAAGCACATTCAGATGCATCCTGGGCTTCTCTTTATTTTGCACATATCATTATGCATGGGCAGGGACTCCACCAAGTTAACTGCAGGACCCATGTTTCTGTAGTTGTTGGTGGAACTGGATAAAGAAGCTGATCCTGACATGTCTTTCTGGGAAAACCCAACCCTAGAGGTCAATTCTTTAAGTTTCTGTTCCAAAAGTACACTTAATGCATCTCCACCTATAACACTGAACCCTGAAGAGGACGCTGCAGACGTTCTTAAATCAGATTCGCGCACACAAGGATCGTAACTGGGAGAAGAAGAGCTAGTTGCTTCCAAGATTACAGCACTTGAATTAGATCCAACAGACTTCTTGATTGGAGATGTAAATGTGAATGACACAACATCAAAACTACTTTTCTTGTCAATCCCATCCCATTTAGAATCACCTTCAAAGGCAACATTACACTTTATAGATTTTTCATCTTTCATGGCCATAGCTTTTCGAGCAACACCTGTGCACTGAATATTCCCATTCACAGGCGGTCTTTTCCTTGAAGTTGTCTTTGCTCTCAATGAGGAAACATCTTTCCCGGGATCAGCTGCCACAAAATTTGTCTTTCTAGATGTCACCACATTATTGACAACAATTTTATTAACAGTCCTATTAGTCCGCCCATTAATGTAATTGGAGGACAAGTTTGATTCTTGTCTCTCCTTTGGCTGGGAACAAGAAGGCTCAAAATTTTCATCATCTTTGGCTGAGGCAAGATTTTGCTTCTGATTATTCACCCTGAGCGCCTCAGAAGGCCTTCTTGATGAACTCTGCTTTTCCACTTTCTTTTGTGCATTTGGTAGATCCCTAGTTACACATCCATTATGTTCTTTTTGCTTTTCAGAACTTCTACTACCAGAAGAACTCGACCCATCTCTTCTGTGGATGTTCGATTTGGCCTGAACTGCAAGAGAAACTGGCTTTTCATTACTCTTTGATCTTTGAGAACTGGCCCTTTTGGATTCTTCAGATCCCTTATACTGATAACTGTCTTCTAATCTGCCTTTACCCCGGGTATTACGCTGTTTCTTGATATTTTTAGAATTTTCCTCCTTCCCCTTTTGGGATGCCTCAGCCGATTGAGAAGATCGCTGAGCAGACTCCATTTTCTCCTTCAAATCCCGAACTCTAAATGGACCAGAAGGCAACCCAAGTGGTGAAAAATTGCCTTTAGTGGTTGACCTTGGACTCTGCTCGATTATCTTGGAAGCTGCCTCAATTATGTAAGCGGCATTTTTAGGTGGAACGAATCCGGGACTTTTGATGGGTGACAGGAGTCTGTTGTGAGTAACAGAGATGGGCTTAGCAGACTTGGGAGGCAATACCTCTCTTTGAAACCTCTCTATATGTCGGTTCTGTACCTTCTGCAACCTCAGGTCCAAAGGATTCCTACTCGATCCATCCAATTTATTCCGCACACTCTCAAAGATTACGATATCATGTTCGCCATGAAATGCAGGAGGAGGAGCCATTACGTAACTAGAATCTCTGAATGAGTAGGACTCAGGAAATGGGTTAAAACAAGGTTGTTCATTAACATTTGAAGTTGGCAAGGAGTCTAGTCCCATAAGACGTGCGACGACCCCAGGTGCCTTTGTTCCCTGTTCTGAGTCGCCACCAGCTAAGGAAGCATAAGGATAATCATCGTTACTTGTGGCATTAAGAGGGAAGTCTTTATCAAGCGCCTTCATACAAGCACATAACAAGAAAAATTAAGTCAGTATCAAAGCATCATATTGTTATTTTGTGCACACCAGAGAAGAAAATTCAAGAGAATTACCAGCTGATGCTGTGCAATGACTAAACCGTGACAATTATCTCTTCCATGGTTCGAACTCTCTGTATACAATACCAAAAATGACGTTCAAACACCAAAACAGTTTAGAATACTAGAAAACTAGAGGAACAAAGAACATGGTGAACATTATGACTGTTGCAAGAAGAAGAAGAATACCAGGTAGATCAGATTTGCTAGAGAAGAGCTTCTTCCGAGATTTACCATTCCAATCGAACAACTGAAGAAAACCTCCCTTTCCTCGCTTCTCAACCTCCATTTTAGTTCTTTACTCGAACATAAAATTTTCTAGATAATGACCAGATAAAATCAAGGGACGCTCATCTGCTAGAGTGAAAAAAGATTTTTGCAGTCTTTACTCTTAGGAAATTGAAATAATAAAAAATAAAATATGGGAAAAGAAACAAATACATCATTAGAGCTCCATTTACGGCTCCAAAATTAGAACCCATGTCAAGATCAACGAATCCCGACCCACAGCATTTCGGAAAACAAAAATGCAGAGATAAGCACAAATTCTTACAGATATCCATTTCGCTCCTGTAAGTATTCATAAAATGGATAATAATCTGCTACAGAAATCACCCTACACAAATCAAGCTGATACCCCATTTTCCATATATCCCCATATTCAAAGGAAAAACCACTAGCACACACAAGTCCATGATTGAAGAAAAATATGGAAACCTCACTCCCTATAAACACACAATGGACACACAGATCAAAAAAGGTCAAATCTCATTCAATTCCAGCGCTTAAATTAAAATATATCTCAATTTATACAGGTCCTCGCGCCCCTCAACACTCGCAAAAATGTGTATATAATATAGCAACATTGAACTGAGCAGGCCTGAATTTCTAACTATTTCAAACAAACAGAAGAGGTTGCACAAACCAACCTGCAAAGCTCATATCCAAAATCTTCACATCGCTAATGTGAAGATTCCTACAAAGCTTCAATCTTTCTAGTCAGAAACAGCAGCATTAATTGACGAATACAGAATGAGAGCAGAAGTAAAGATCTGGGGACGTTCAACGAGAAGTGGATATGGATTTTGAATTTCGATCTCGCAATGCAGTAGAGAGAGAGAGCGAGAGAGATTTGAAAAATAGAAAATGTGAAAAAGAGTAACGTGTTTTTGGAACAAAGAGTGTGTCGCTTACACACACACAGAGAGAGTCAGTCACCACAGTTATGTAATTGAGTATTGATTATTTGATTTTGACTGTATAAGCTATGGTCCACCGCTATATTTAATTTCATTTAATTTATTAGTATACGTTAATCTTCAGAAAAGGGAAATTAATTCATTGAATATCCTGGGAATAATAATTTCATCACATGGTTGGTTTCACGAAAATTATTTGAAGCTTTTTCAATAATTTCTCAAGTAGACAAAATGTGGGCACTGTACTTTTCGGTATGCCGAAAATTCAGGTTGTCTTGGAAATTTGAAATTATTTTCAAACGTGTGATTGAATTTTATTTGCTTGTTAGGCATAATGTATCCAACATGATCAATGGAATTAAGTTGTTGAAGCCTACTACGGGCTAATAACATTAATATTAATACAATTAGCCTTTTGAATTAAGAGGATGTTTGGTTGAGAATTATTTGGTAAAATAAAATTTTATATTTTTATAAATTATGAAAATAAATTTTAATAATTTATATATAAGTTTTAAAAAGTAAGTTTTTCAAATTTAATTTATTTTTTATAATCTTATAAGTAATAATTAATTTATAATAATAATAATAATAATAATCATACTATAATTTATTATTTTTAACATATATAATTCTAATTTCATCTCTTTTGATAGATTTTTATTTCTAACTAGGATTATCTATCTATTTTATTCTCTAATTTATAAATTCAATTATCTAAACATTTAAGTATAAGCTCAACAGACATCTCCTTCCCAAACCGACCGCTGACATCTCTAGTGTCTAGGAATAAACGTTGCATAGATATTTAGATTTTTGTATTTTAACAATTAATATTACAACTTAATCAATAATTCCGCCCCCCTCCTTTTCTAGTGCGATTTGTTTATCGTTTTTCTCTTTTCATGTAACATGTTTTAATCTTAACTGTATACTCCAAATTTAATCATGTAAGTTCAAATTCAGTTATAAATAGCAAATTATTGAATTAAATACGTAAATATGAATATGTAGTAATGATGTGTACGTAGTGGGATCCATGAATTTTAACTTTTAATGTATCACTGATGTATTAGTGCTGAAGTTGCCTTTCGGATTCAAGGTAACAACCTCCGAAATATTTTATATAATTTAATTGGATATATGCATTATTTTCTTATCAACTTTAATTTTGTATTTTGTGTCTCTATGATTAGATTGATGTAATTTACATAATTTCTGTTGTTTAGTACTCTATATAAAAAAGAGAAAAAAATGCTACAAATAGGGTTAGTACTGTTATTTTTATTAATGCTTAAATTTGTTTTAGATATATTAATGCCTAATAAAATAACAACAAGAGGTGGTTAATTCCTCATCACGGCATTAGTTTAGGACGACAGTTTTACTTTTCATATTCTTATTTTTGTCCCATTCTTTATCCAAAACACGTTTCCTCCTATTTTTGGTAACATTTTGTTTTGAAAAAATATATAGTATACATTTTAAATGAAAGATCATGAAAATATTTAGGATGTCAATGGGTAGGTTTTACCCGAACCAAAATCAATAAATAAGTAATGGTTCTGATTTTGGAACCGACCCATTAGCTACTGGATCCGGACCGAACCCGTACCATCAACTATGGATCTTAAGTGACCCGGATCTGAGCGGATCTGGAACCAGAACTGGACCAGAACCAAAACTGAAACTGAAATCGTTGCTTTGTAATTTAATGGGCTATGAGTGATTCCGGATCTATATGGATAAAACTAGCTCATTGACAAGCCTACTTAAACTTAGACTTGTCATAGACAGATTTTACTCGAATCAGAATCAATAAATAAATATTGGTTCTAGTTCTGGAACCAGAACATGATCCGAACTGGATCGGACCATCAAACTATGGATCTAAACGGTCCGAGTCTAAATCGGGTCTAGAACCGAAACCAGAACCGCTTCTTCAAAACTTAATGGATTTTGAGCGGTTCCGAATCGGTTCGGGTAAAACTCACCAATTGATATCCCTAAAAATACTTATGATTTGACATATAATATTTGAAGTAATAGTTCAAAATGAACAAGTTGTGATCATTTAAAATTTTAGCATATTTAAATGAAACCATTTATGAGTTCTTAACTAAAATAAAAAATATCAACATTTTACCTCATAACTCAATGATAAGATAAAGTGTATATGTTTACATGTAACATTTTGTTTATTAAATAAGTTATGATATATTTATATCTACATTAATAGACCAAAATTATGTACCATGATTTGATGTTTGTTATCGGTATTGTTCTTATTCTTTTCATATTCATTATTTTAGTATGGAAAGATGCATTACTTATTATTCTTAAAACTTATATTAAAATAATTTTTGTGCGCTCATGTGCGGGCGCGTGTTAAAATATATTTGATATTTTCTTAAATTCTTTAAAATTAACGTGTAAAATATTCACAATGCATCTTATTGGTGTCACACTAGTAAGAGACTATAGTATAACGAGTTCAAAAAATCTAAAATATTATATGAATATTGAAGACTAGATAACTAATTGTGTCTCCATTAAAAGATTGTCAATAGGGTGGTGGCTAATATGCGAAAACAGAGGTAGGCACATAAGTAATTAATAAATGAAATACTATATATATATATATATAGAGAGAGAGAGAGAGAGAGAAATTGGTTATAGCGAGAATGATTTCATGTATAAGAAATAAAATATATTCTATTCACTAAAACAAATTAAAAAAAAATAGTCAAGATTCATTTTAAATTTTCAGCATAACTGATGACATCAGCATCATTCTATCGGCAGAAGGGTAGTTATGTAAAAAAAACTTCATGTTCCCAAATATTCAACTACCGTAATTAATGGGATTTACTGTAAGATCTTTTCATCTCTGCAAATCTTTCGAATCCAAACAATTAAACAAACATTATATAAAAATCATCAAAATAAATTATCTATTGCACTTGGTAAGATATATTTTACTGCACTCGTCTCTCAATATATATTGTTGATGTTGTAAATATCTATCATTGTTAGCACATACTTGTTTATAAGTGGCACATTTTTATAAAAATATTGCACATAGTTTGTTTTAATATATTGCATCTTGTAAATTAGTTAAAGTATTTATTTTTGCTGCACAAGTTTTGTAATATTTTAGCATATGTTGTATATAACATTGCACACCCTTACTATAATTTCTTTTATTTTTTCAATTTGTTTATGTTGCACACATCATTTTTTTTAGCTTATACAATTATCAATATTTAATTGCACAAATTTACGTAGGAAATGTTTAAGAATACTTTGTACAATCATTAGGCAAAAAAATTTGTTGCAAAAACTTTAGTATTATTGTACGAAATTAATTTGTAGCACACAAAAAACGTTATGTAGCACAATCTTAACATTTACTTTATATAACTTTATTGTTACATATATTAATATATTAATAGCATATAGTTTACACAAACATTGGTTGATTATTGCACATATTCCTTAATATATAACATATAGTTATAAAATATATTACTTACCAATGCAACAAAATAGATACAAAAACAAAATAAACGTTGAAAGAGGAAACAAAAACTAAATAAATGCAAAAAAATAAGCTAAACAGTGAAGTGAAAAATATATATGAAATACTAAATATACAGAAAAATAGATTTGAAAAAATGAAAATCTATCTAAGATATGAAATCCCATAAAAAGGTAAATATTGAATCCCCTATAAATATAATTACTAATGTGGCCTCTTAATTTTTTCTTGTGTATTAAAAACATAGTATATTGTTGTCTAATGTGTGTAACACAATTAAATGTACGCAAGTGCACGTAATCAACAAGTAATACACAGAAGTATTCCGAGATCGAATCCACAGGGATCGCACTTTAAATCACGTCGGCAACAACTTTGTTTGATATGAAAGATTTTAAAGAAAAATTAAACTAAACAGGGTGGTAACTCATTTAAATAAAAACACAACGAAAATAAACTAACAGGACTTCGGCCAGACGAAGTAAACAACAAACACAAATAACTAGAAAAAAAACACTGATATCAAGGAAGACAAATTGACTTGATCTCTCGATTCCACCCATGCTCTGTACTAATAATGCTACAGCATTATCGTTGTCTCTTCACTATGACATGAACTTCTCTGATTCTTAGTATTTTTCCAAATCTAAGATATATTCTGCAAGTCTCTCAATATATTCCTATATCGAACTACTCTTAGAATACCTTTACTAATCCATTCATCTTTGCCACACAAGGTAAACATATATTCATATGCTATTCACACACATAATATTAAAATTATGTTCTTACGTCACTCTTTTGTGTTCCACTCTATAAGAACTTCCCAGCAATTATAGAACTAAGATCTCACTAATGGTGATCAAGCATAAGCAAGATAAAATAATCCCAAAAGAGCAATAGCGATTTTAACAAGATATGCGTAGAAATAAGCTCGTCACGCGAGCATGGGTTTCATCAAGAAATCAAGTCATACAGGTTTAGCTCATAACGAGCTGTTCAACAGTATTCAAACAAACAAATGACATAACAAACTAAGAAGAATTCGAGAAACGAAATTAGAACTAGTCGTCGGAATCGCGTGCTCGTTCTTGGATCGTCGTCTCTTCCGATGACTTCCTCTCCAAGAGATCATTCCTTGACTCCCTCTCTGCAGATGATTCTCTGTGTCTTTTCTCTAAAACCCCCGAATGCCCCCTCTTCTGATTGTCTCCCTCCTTTTTATTAACAACCTCTCACGCTTTTTTAGGGGTGCAGACTGTGCACCTGCCAGCCCTTCATCCTCTGATGCTTTCCCTTTTTCCGTTGCTCTGACAGAGAACAGAACGCGCGCCTCCTTTCTGTTTCTATGGCCAACTGCCACGTGGTTGTGGTCCTGCGGATCTCCTCTTCGTCTTCAACCAAAACCTTCCGCCCTTTGTCGTTAGCCTTCCATGAGCACGACCTCGCCCACTAGTACGAACTCTTCTACTTCATTTGCACAAGCACGAGCTCGTCTTCTCTTATGAACTCGACCTCGCTCACGAGTCCGACCTCTTACGAGCTCGACCTCGTGACTTCGCTTTACTTCGCTTACGAGCTTGACCTCGCTCCATTTACGAACTTGACTACGCTCCAGAGCTCGACTTGGTGAAGCGTCCTCATTTCTGCTTTGCACCAAAGATAAGTCCAAGATCATTTGTTCTCTTCGAGTTCGTCTTCTTCGTTTCATGAACAGAGCTCCTCTACGCTTATGCAGCTCTTCGCCTTGAGGTCGACTTTGGTTACGAGAGCTCGGCATCGCTTATGAGCTCGGCATCGGTTGTGAGCTCAACTTTAGTCGCTTTTCTCCGGAGCTCGGCCGACATTTCGCCCAAAGATTCTCGCCACTTTTCCATGAGCTTTGACTTCGCCGAGCTCGACCTTGCTCCCGCATTGTTCGTTCTGTCGAAGTCAATCTCGTTCACGAGTTCGGCCTGGAGCTTGGCTTCGTCTCAGCAGACTTCGGCATCGGCTTTTCTGCCGCTCTTCCTGTTACATGCCATAGATTGATTAATTAATGCTAAAAATGCACCTAAATCCCCATAAAAACACCTGACTCAATCCTACACACACACACGAAAACATAATATAAACATACAAAATAACAGCAAACAAACGAACAGAACATAGAACACTCAAGGTTATTATCATCAAAAAGGGCATATAATAACTCTTTTACAAGAGTTATCATATATCTAGTTATTAATGCAACACATAAAGATCTAATTTGGACCTTTAATTTATTATAACGAATTATTAGAATTTATTCACACTTCTCACTAAAATTTGCATTCATACGTGATCCAGATCATATTTTATATATCTATATATATATATATCAAAATTCATATGATTAGTCTTCTAAAATCGCTAGAGCCGGCAAAATTGGCCCGACCCGATGGGCTGGCCCGAGGTACCCGAAATTGGGGTCGGGTTGGGCTCGTGAAAATAGTGGCCCGAAAAAAATCGGGCCTAAAAAGTCCGTCCACATAGCCCATCGGGTTAACCGGACTTTGGGGCTAAAAAACCCGGGGTTAACGGGCCTAAAAGCCCGCCCACACATTTAAATTTTTTATATTTTATATTAGTAGTAAATACGAAATAGTAAATATAGAAAATAAAATTGATGTTAGTAGACGTAATTTATCTTATTTATTTTGAAATTGATGTTAGTAGACTTAATTTATTTATTGTTATCATATTTTTTTGAAATTAAAAATAATATTTTATTAAATTAAATATTAGGCGGGTTTAGCGGTGGCCCAAATGGGACCGGATCGGCTACCATATTTTAGCCCGATAACATTTCGGGCGCCATCCGACCCAAGAAAACAACAAGCTCGATGGATCGGTATACGGCCTACCGACCAATCCTTTTGCCAGCTCTACAAATCGCAAGCAATGAACAATGAATGAAATAATCATCTATCCTTAATGGATTAATTTTTTGGGGGGGTCAATTAATATTGAAATTTTAAAGGCTGTGTCACGGTGGATTCGAACCTGAAACCTTTGATCTCAGACATTAACCACTCTACCACTAAACAAACACACGTACACTAATTTCATTGTCACGAACTGTAATTAGTAAAAAAATTGCATGAAATGAATATATAAACAAGATAAACTATAATATATTAAGACGTCTTTATTCAAAATATCATACTTTTTCTTTATAAAAATTATATTAAAAAAAAGATAAAAGAATTAGTATTCAAATTTCCTCCTCCCCAAACCCAACAAGTTGAATTTCCAGCCGTCGTCATCTTCTTCCTCTCTCCTCTCCAGCCTACATGTCGGTGTCGGTGTCGCCGTCAACCGCCACCACTCTGCTCCTTGATGTAACCTGGATATTGGTTCTTCTTATCAAGAGGCAAATATGGGTTTATCACTCCAACAAATTATGCCTCCCAATTTCCATAGAAGTCCAATATTCTTAGTTTCTTACGTCTTGTCCTTTTCATCATCTCTGTAATCAACATCTCAACCACAGCGATGGCTACGAAGGAACAACTTTTAATTGGTTTTAGTTTTTAATTTTTAATTATCAATATAATGTCATTTTGATTATTTAAAATTTAAATATTTTACTTTATCACATATAGTTCGAGTCATTACAATTTTACTATTTCGATTTTAAGTGATATCAATTCA